>PTEX01000055.1:3239227-3284164 GCA_003342815.1 Eudromia elegans | reverse complement strand
CGCTCGCCGTGGGCGCCGCGGAGCGCAGCGCAGCGCCATGGGCTCCCCCGGCGCGGAGGGCGCGGGCAAGGCGCTGCAGTACCGCGTGGACCACCTGCTGAGCGCCGTGGAGAGCGAGCTGCAGGCGGGCAGCGAGAAGGGCGACCCCACGGAGCGCGAGCTGCGCGTGGCGCTCGAGGAGGGCGAGCTGTGGCTGCGCTTCAAGGAGCTCACCAACGAGATGATCGTCACCAAGAACGGCAGGTAGGCGCGCGGGGCGCCGCGGGGCCGGCGCGGGGCTCCGCCGTGCCCAGCGCCGCTGCGTGTCGCCCGCAGGAGGATGTTCCCGGTGCTGAAGGTGAGCGTGTCCGGGCTGGACCCCAACGCCATGTACTCCTTCCTGCTGGACTTCGCCGCGGCCGACGGGCACCGCTGGAAGTACGTGAACGGCGAGTGGGTGCCGGGCGGCAAGCCCGAGCCGCAGGCGCCCAGCTGCGTCTACATCCACCCCGACTCGCCCAACTTCGGCGCGCACTGGATGAAGGCGCCCGTCTCCTTCAGCAAGGTCAAGCTCACCAACAAGCTCAACGGCGGCGGGCAGGTGAGCGCTGCCCCGCGCTGCCCCCGGCGCCGGGGGGAGGCGGTGGGGCCGCGGCTCTGCCCGTCCCCCCCGAGCGCTCGGTGTTCCTTCCGTCGGGACTCGGCCTCGGGCGGGGGGCGCCGCGTTTCCCTCCCCTCGTGTCGTTCCCCCGTGAGTGTTTGGTGCCGCAGGTGCCTCTGTCCCTGCGCGCGAGGCTGCGTGAGCTGCCCTGTCCCGTCTAGCCTAAATGCCTCTTTTTCCTTGGGGCTTCAGCCTGAGGGGGGTGCATTGAGCCCCTTTGCCTCTTCCCTCTTTGCTGGGAAGAGGGATGGCTGAGGAGCTGCTCCCGGTGCTCTCCGTGCACGTTGTGATGTGCCCCGGCGGCGTCGCTGCCCAGCGCCCCTGTCCGCTTCCCCCTCGCAGATCATGCTGAACTCCCTGCACAAGTACGAGCCGCGGATCCACATCGTGCGCGTGGGCGGCCCGCAGCGCATGATCACGAGCCACTCGTTCCCRGAGACGCAGTTCATCGCGGTGACGGCGTACCAGAACGAGGAGGTACCAGAACGCGCCGCGGGGACGGCGGCGGAGCGGAGTCACCCCCCGCGCGGCGCTGCTTCGTTCCGCTTCTCGCTGCGTTCCGTTAGCAGTCGAGGTTGAATGTAAAAGTGAATTTAATATACGTGAAGCGCTGTGAATGTGGGATAACGCGAGGTTCTAGTCAGTGTCTCAAGAGAGACTGCGAACTTGCTGTGCAGGAGTCATCTTCTGCAGCCAGTGAACTCCATTGGGTCAGGGGGGCGTGATGAGATGTGACTGTCATTTTAAAATACATAGTGGAATAACCGGGCATGTCATTTTTAAAACTGTCTTTGTTAGCCAAAATATCTATGTTTAATGAATCTATTTCTATCTCTATTCTATTTATTGAATCTGCAGTATTGCCTGTTCTGTCCTGAAATTTGCAGCTCCYTAGAAGTGTCTTTAGCATGTTGCTTTCTGAACTCTTTCTTTAGGTGATTGATAAACAAAAGTCATTGGGTCAGCTAGTGATGGGTTTCCTTTAAAATTTGGCAGAATTCCTAGCCCAGTGCTAATATTTAARGCATATAAATGTTGTTTAAGCAATGGATAGAGGTTTGTGGGTGTTGTGTGAGTGATGCACAGAGGTTTGCCTTATGACCCTAATCTCTTATCTTTTGGTTTCGCTTGCTTCAGTGGGTAATTCTAAGTGAAATTTTAATTTCTGTATGATAGTGAATGTGATACTTGCAAATTAAGATACTTGTTGTTGTTTCTAGATCACAGCTCTAAAAATTAAATACAACCCATTTGCAAAGGCWTTCCTTGATGCAAAAGAAAGGTGAGAGCTCCTAAAAACACTCRATTCTAAAGTTTGTGCAATTTTGTAGAGACTTGTGAAAACATACTCGTAACTAATTCAGGGTGTTTTCTGTTACAGAAGCGATCACAAAGACATGATAGAGGAAGTRGGAGACAACCAGCAGTCTGGGTATTCCCAATGTACGCTTGGTTTTACTCTTTATTATGTACATAATACTGTATTCTTTCATCTGATGGATTACATTAAGCAAAACTTAGAGGACAATGTTAATTGACTGGCATATTTCATACTGTAAGTTATGGGTGAATAATATTACCAATCCTTAGGAATGCTACGTGTAAAAATTTATATTTTTATGTTACATTTTTGGTTAGATATAATGTATATTGCATCTATTGCATCTAYTCAGAATTCTGTTTGAAGTATTTTGGGAAAACTGTTAAAAAGTTACTTTTTTAGATCTGGGAAAGGAAGCATTAGAGTTTTTAATATGATTTCTGTTTTGAAGAGTTATTGCTAAAACCCAGCTCCATCAATCTTTAAGGAATTTTCTCGGCGGTTTGAGAAACCTCAAAGCATTGCTTTGAATGTGACCCCAGAGGTGCAACCTAAACCGGGGCCACGCTGAACGCTACTGAGCGTGGAGAGCGCGCAGGCGTTGCTCGAGGCACGGTTTAACCACTGCAGTGCTTCCTTACCGTGCTCGCAGCTAAACGGCGATCCTAGAAAGAAGTGTTGGCTCTGTGCCAGGCCTTTTAAACAGCATTTTTCCCCTCGTGTGATGATTTAGGAAGTTGGGAGACCCGTTTGTTCTCAGATCCCTTGCTGAGCGCGCCTCTCTCCTTGGTGGCTGGTGCTSCTCCTGGCGCGGTGCGGCGGTTGCACCGTGGGGCTGCGTTGTCCTTACGACGCTCTTGCTGTCCCCCAGTAGGCAGCTGGCTGATTCCTGGCAGCGGGGCCCTGTGCCCCCCTGCCAGTCCTCACGCTCAGTTTGGAGCTCCGCTCTCGCTGTCCCCCGCTCACGGCTGTGAGAGGTACTCGTCGCTGAGGAACCACCGCCCCGCGCCCTACCCCAGCCCCTACGCCCACAGAAACAACTCGCCCAGTAAGTCTTGCTCTTCAGACGCGTGGAGATGGGAAGGTAGACGGGGCACCCAAGCGCTGAGCGGGCAAGCCGCTGGGACCCACGYGGAGGCCACAGCCACTGAGGCCGCTGCCTCGTCAAGCCTCTGCTTGGGGCCACCCTTGCAGAGGGGTAGTTGCAATGAGCAGGATTCCCAGGGCCCTTAGAGTGGGGAMAAGGAGGTTGTTTAGAACTGTTCTGTTGTTAACTAGGTTATACTGTGCTAGCTTTGTTGTGTGCTTTTGAGTTGTTAGAACTAGTGAGGTTAAATCTATTTTGACTTTCTTGAGTTTAAGTTTGAAAATGAGACTTTTTGTCTTTCCTCACAGAAAAGACAGTGAAATTAATAAGCATGTGTCCCATTCTGGTCATAGTCACTTGTTATTAAAACACTTAAGCAAATAACCAAAGCCCTCATTCTGTCGGCTGGACTTACACTCATGTAAGCTACTGCAATCTGTATGTGTTAATGTTCATTAAGTGTGAACCTCAGTAAGAATGTCAGAATTGGGCATGCAGTAGCAATATAGAGCGAGTAAGTCGCATAACTGCTTAGTTTTTATGCTAGGAAATATGCCCTGGACTTAAGGGGGAGAGAACAGGACTCTTTTGAACAGTGACTTTTTTCTTTCCTAGCAAAGACTTATTAACAATTTTTGCCTATTGGCTTGTAATGCATATTGAAGTCTCCCTTTAAAGAGAAATATATTTTGATTTATAAATTCATACATATTTTTTTTCCAGGCACAACCTGGTCAGTCCTATATATAGTTTTGTAATTCATCTTAAAGAGGAAAACTAGCTCTCTGTGGGATTTTGACTGAAATTCTGTGTTCGTTTTGCCACCTGAAACAAAAGAACACAGTCCCTCCTGTGTTCCTCCTCTTTCCTCATCCTCAGCAAAAAACGCCTCCTTCCCTTAAAGCCAGCTACTGCAGAGAGCCTTTTCTGGCTATGGACGGCTGAGCAGGATTCCCGTTACRTTTTCCTGGTGTTTCTGCTAAATTKGCCGGTCAGCTCAAAACGGGGATGTGTGTGATTCCAAGTTCCTGTGACCCAGAACTGCCAGGCCAGTGCTGCCAGTGCAGATGATGGCTGTGAAAAGAGCCTTGGAAGAGAGATTGGGGCAGAGCTCAGAACCTGCCTCTCTCRCTGACTGAATAACCGTGTCCTGAATTAGTGGGTGGCCTGAAGATTGCTTTTTGTCTCTAGACCCTTTATAGAAATAAGGCTTTGGYGTAAGCTGAGCAAAACAGTGCTTCAGCCAGGCAATCCCAGGGAATTGGAAGATGAGCTTATTTTTCTGTGTGTGTTTCTTTTTTTCTCCCCTCAAAGCAGAAAAATGAGTGGGGAAGGTTAATTTAACGGTATATGTTGCATCTGAATAAAAGACTATTTGCTCTGATTTCCCATGTGTTGAAGTGCCTGCCTGTCTTTGCAGCAGCCTATGCCGACAATTCCTCCGCCTGCCTTTCCATGCTCCAGTCCCATGACAACTGGTCCGGTCTGGGAGTTCCCACGCACACGGCTATGCTGCCCATGAGTCACAGCACGGGCACAGCGACCAGCTCCAGGTAGGGGTAGCCCCAGATCCGCTTACTGATGCTTTGTGATAAGAGAAAAAGCAAAAACAAGGTAGAGTCATCATCAAATTGCAGATCCTCATTCCTGCTTGAAAATTATTACMTGTGCAGGGAAGGTACTGAAATGGAGTACTGAAATTTGCAAGGAAAGCAGATTGGAGAGGCAATTATTTTCTGATGTTCTGGTTTTGGAAATGTAGATACTTGTGATAATGGATCATATAGATTAAGGAAACATAGGTCACTTAAAAGTCCACTTACTTTGAGGATGCTCTTTTMAGTTTCATCTCATTTTGCTTTTCAGCAAAAATGTGTTGAAAAAGATTACTTTAAATCTGTTTCATTTTGGCCAGCCATCACTTTCCCATATATCTCCACAGACCTTTGCTCTGYTACAAATGGAGAGGCAGCATGGAGCAGTGGCTGGGGTAGAATTTTTTTGTCTTTCTCTCTCAAATGTTGCCAGCTAAGCCAGTGTGGAACTATGCATGTGGTTAAAAAAACAAACAAAAAAMCCTTATTCTGTGATSATATAAATGCTGCTTTTTCTCAGCTAAACTGTTTGATTCTTCAGCGCAGATGTAGCTTACAGTCAGTCTGTTGGAGCTAAGCTTGATAATTTGAGGGAACTTGGTGAAGGTCGGCAAGAATTTTACTATAAACCATAGAGAGATGAGGTTTGGATATCTTTTTGGCAATTTAGGTCAGGATGTGGAAAACACTTTAACATTTGTCATGTAAATACTTATTTTCCATGCCTGACCCCCAGCATATTTTTAAAGTTGCAAGATTCRCTGAGTTTCAGTTGCTGCACCAACAGTCGTCTAGCAGATAAAAAGCAGCAGAATTGGAACTATAGGATCTTAAGGAAGGCTTTTCTGCCATCCCTTCTGTCTAGCCTCCTATATGTGAAGCAAGAAAAATATAAATATTTTTTGATAAATAGTTTGGGATCTATAACTGAAAATGCTGTGTAGTATTACTCAGAAGGACTAAGTCTGTTCTCATGATGTTTCTCTGTTGTCACCTTGTATGAATATACAYGTGCACGCACAAAAATATATATAAAACACATATATGCAGGTAAGGATAGAGGGTGTGGAGCCTATGATGTCTTGGTAAGGCTTTTTCCCATATTGGCTTTGTCCCCTGTCGGCCTTTTCTGGAGTATCCCAGTAACGTGCAGCTGTAGATCTCTCTCCTCTAACATGGGGTGAAGAGCAAGGTCCTGGGAAGCCTGAATTGCAATCTGGAACCCTCTCTGACTGCAGAGGGACCCAAGGGGGACTTGTGGCAGCAGATCAGGGATGACTGGTTTCTGCAGCTGCTGTGTCCAGCCCCTCTGCTCCACTGCCGTCCCTGCAGGTGAGGGTACCTTTGCTCAGGAACCAGCATTTCTCAGCCCAGCCTGTTAAATCCTCAGTGTGGCCTCCAAATTACAGGCACACCCAGTGTCAGAACCTGCTGTTGGAAATGGGAGCTGTTTTACCTGTGCTGGCAGGGTGCCCCGAGCACGGCCGTCTGGCCTAGGGGTGCTTTCTGCCTTGCAATGGCTGGCAGCTTCCCACAGGAGTTCACCGTCGGCATCCCAAGCGCCGCTCCTCGAGGTGTTGGTGTGGCCTGAGCACCCRCCGACAGGAGCTGGAATCGCTGCCAACCCGTGCTGTCCTCCCCTCTCTCCCCCAGCCAGTACCCGAACTTGTGGTCCGTGAGCAACAGCACCGTGACGCCGGTGTCCCAGTCGGGCRGCATGTCCAGCGGCCTGAGCGCGCAGTTCCTGCGGGGCTCCCCGGCGCACTACCCGGCCCTCCCGCACGCGCCCGCCGCCGCCGCTGCCTCCCCGCTCTACGACGGCGCCGCCGGCACGGACCTGCCYGAGAGCCAGTACGAGGCGTCGGCGCACGCGAGGCTCGCGGCCACGTGGACCCCCGTCACCCCGCCGTCCATGTAGCCCCACTCCGGCACGGACCCGGAGCCGCTGCAGAGCGCTGAACGCCTCATCCTCCAGGAGGAGGACAAGGAGCCGGGAAGGTGAGCACGGACGAGGCATCCGCACTGCTCGGCGCRGAGGAACCCAAGCCGTGCCTCTGCCAGCCAGCAGCGCGTCGTGCAGAGTTTACAGACCCGGTGAGCGTGCAATTCTCAGGGCAGATTCACTGCTTTTATTCCTTTAGTTTGGTTCCAAACTTCTCAGTGTTCTGATGTATTTGGATGGGGAGTTTGGCATCATTCCTGTCTGGACAGCTTTGAGTAAGTTGCTCCTTATTGAGCTTCAGTTATGATTTTTTTTTTTTTTTTTTAAATTTTATTATGGCAAACTTAGCTGTAGTCATGAAAAGACTTTTTTAAAACTATTTAGTTAGAAACATTCTCAAATCTGCACAGATGTAGCTGAAGAGTGAAGTTTTGGAAAGTCATGTGCACTAACGCGTATTTGTGTCACAAATACGTCGTGTTCTTATACTTAGCTGTATGCTTATTTCCTTGCTGCTGAATCAAATGATAAGACAATCTGCAATAACTATTTTCTTCCTAATAAATGCAGTATTAACAGTTTGTCTAAATTATTTTAACCCAGAGGCCCCCTTTTGAGGTAAGTTTTTGCTGTTTGATCWTATAGTCTGTAAACACTTGTCAGCCTTCCTATACATCTTCATTTCAAACAGCCAGYGTTAATAAGGAGCCATATCTAAAACCTTTCCAAGTTGGTGGAATTATTTTTTGTGGTCTCTGGCTTAGACCATAGGGGCCTCTAACACCATTCTAATTTATTTTAGTTCAATATTGTGCTCTGATGTTCTATATTTATTATTTGGTAAGTTGCAACTTTATTTTCTACATGTTGGAATATGTGTATATAATCCATCAATATACTGTATTTTTTAAGACAATCATACATGGGTTATGTCACCCAGTGGCACAGCGTGGATGTAAGTATTTAACTTATTGTAGGAGGGAAAAGTATAGTTATCAATAACTTGGGATAAAGTACACCGAGTGCCTGACTTGCTGGAAGGATCAGGTGTTGATAAGGTATTTCCTTCACAACTGATGTTAAGTATGATCATCTAAATTTTGAGCGCAGACTAATTCAAAATATAGACTCAAATTATGTCTGTTTCTCCCCCTTGATTCCAGCAAGTATTTATCCTAAGGAATGTGAATAGCTTGGATAAGCCATAACAAATAACTTTTATAATGATGTGCCTAATATTGTGAAGCAGAATTCTAAATCAGGGAATTCCTTAAGTACCTCATCAATGTGTGCCCAAGTGCTACAGTGGCAGCTTTAAGATGGAAAAAGCAATTATCTGCTACCATTTTGGTCTCTTTGGAACCATATGGGCAGGTCCCTATACCTCAGAAGACTTTGTAGGGCTTTTCTGCCTGCAGAAGGATTTATGCAGGTGAGTAYGTGTGTGGGATGCAGCTTCCCAGAGGTAATTCAGCAAGAGATGGCACCAGAAATAGTACAACYGTGTCCTCTATCAATATTGTAAATATTGATCTAAGCTTTCTCCTATTTTATTGTGAAAGACGAATGTGTAAATGATGTAAGTGCATTACTATTTMGATTATTTTGTAGAAGTTAGCAAAAGGTTTTTTAACTTGTATTTTGGAAGTATAATTTAAGATTAAAAAAAAAACCCTGTTAAATAAATGTAATGTTTACTTTTCATTTTGTGTGTGGGGAGAAGGCTGAAAAGAGGGCACGTCRGAGTCCCAGGCTTAGAGCACGTTCAGCTTCCACGGCGTGACTTCACACATGGCTCTGTTCTGCTACACAGGGCAGCAGCCCTCTGTGGGCRAGGGCTGAAGGCTAGTTGGTCATGAAGAGCTAAAGGAAACATGGAAGTTTCCAACTTCCATGAAACATGAGTGTTTCGTAAGAGCAAGGGCTCTGGAGGTGGTACGTMCCCCTCAGCTGATGGTCAGGAGGGTCACTGGACTATTCCCAGGCTGAGTCCAAGGAGCTGGAGCTGGTATAGGACTGCCAGCTGCTGTGCTCTGCCTCCATAACCAGACTTTGACGTGTGTTTTAAAGCACCCTTGCCYCTGATAACGTATAAGACCCCTAACAAGCAACCCTGTGCCAACCTGCCCCTGCTCTGCTCAAGGCGGGAGGCGGCGGCGCCGGGGGCTGCTCGGGCCCTGCAGGGCCTGTGCATGCAGCCAGCCATGCAGGTACCACCCCAGGAGCTGGAGGGTCAGCAGGGCAGCCCAGCTCCTGTGCTGCAGTGAGCTGGCCTTGGCCTTTGCCCTTCTGGCCGGCCCACACCCTCCATGGAGGGTCCATCTGTTGCCCCAGACCTATTCCTCGCTAGGGAAGAGCATTGTAGTTTCCCTAGGTGTTAACGGGGAAGGGGATCTGCCAGGTGCAGCAGGGCTGCTAGGACCAGGGTGCCAAGCAGCCCTACGCAAGGCCCTGGCAGCAGCACATGCTGGGGCATCTTTGCTCTCAGGGGGCTGAGAGGGGAGACTGCCCCTCTCATATCCTGTCCTGAGGCCACTGTTTTTTCATCAGATTCTTGCAGAGCTCCTACTTGCACAGCACATATTGCCCATGCATGGCATTGGCAGTCTGTGATCCAGTTGTGATGGGCCAGCAGGACCCTATAGTTGCCCAGGGCCCATGATACTGATTTGGGAGCTACACCATCTTTCACCACCTCAAGATCCCCGATGAGCTGCATTCCCAGAGCTAGGACATGCTTTTTGTGTGGTGAGCAATGAAGGTCAAGCTTTGTTTACTTTAGGAGATGTGCCTAGACCGTGTAACTTAGGAGTGATGACAGGGCGGTAGCATTCAGTGTGACTGCCACTTTTTACTGGAGTGAGTTTCTACTGGGAAGTGTTTCATTTCAGGAAGGCATATTTTYAGCATTTTCAAAATCATACTTTTGCCATCTCTATGGTATATCGCTTGGCTTAATTCCGGGTTAACTTTATAATTCAACTAACTCAATTTTCTGACCAATTTTAGCTGACATTTGTATTTAGCTGAMAGGACACACAGTCCTATCCTTGYTGTGGGAYATTATCAGATGAAGAGGGGCAGAACCTGTGCAAAAGTTGTACCCCATGCTAACGCTTCCCTGGCCTAGTCGTTTTATTTGCAGTAGYGCTATCCTTCCCTTTAAAACAAAAAGCCCCTGGGTGATATACTTGAGAGCAACGTGTCCCTGATAGGATTTATGAGGAATTCATGTGCATGAATCTGGGAATAAAGAAAATCTCAAATGTAGGAAGTGCTTCTTTCCTCTCAGAGTACATTACTCCCAGATGCACAAGCTGTATTTAAGGAACAACAGAATCGGTCAGTTCTTCAGATAAGAAAGAGAAGGAGAGGAAAAATAAACCTAAGTCTCTGGGATAAGCTGTCATGTTAGTGATAAACTTGTGCTCCTCATTTTTTCCTCTCAAGGAAGGAGCAGCCAGTACCAGGAACCTCAGCAATTTCAAGACCTGTATTTACTTTGATAAATCTGCTATGAACGTCAACTCAGGCAATTCACTATAATGTGAGCTACCTTGTGGGTAAGACCTAGAAGTACGAGCCTGTATGTCTTTTTGGTCTTTCTATAGCTTTTGCTTTATTTATTTATTTGTTTGTTTTGGGATGGAGTGAGCAGTCATTTTTGACTGCAGTRTTATTTTTGCTAACCACTTTGAGTGATATGTACCAGAATTTAGTTCTCTGCTACTCGGSTGCAGTATGTGACACCATTCTGCCATGTCCTACCATATTCATACTCTATTATGGAAAAGTTAGARCATATACAGATCATGGGCCTCCCCCGCAACATCTCGCCCTGTGCTGAGCTACCTGCACTGACCCTGGGCTGGCAGCAGGGTGGGGATTTGCAGCCAAAGTTTCCCCCGCGCTGGCTGCACRGGACGCGCTAGCCTGGGACTAGGGTGCCCTGGGCCCCTCTAGCTGCCTGGCGAAGTAGGAGCGTGAAACTGGGGGCTTGGGAACCTCACAGGCAACGTGTCTTTTGCCAGATTGTCGTCATTGTTGATATTGTTGTTCTTCCAATGAGCAGTTCAAAGGGAAGGCGGATTTATGCTCCCTATGATGGCGAGCCAAATCCTTGAAGGGTTTCAGTGCTGGYTGCCTGTGCTACCTGGGCTTTAGGGCAGAATTCCCTGCCCTAAATCTCTGCCCTCTGCTCTAAATCTCTGGGTACGAGGGGGAATTCTGTGCTAAGAAAAACCAGACAATATTATTGTTTCTTGCTGGTGACTTCACTTGTGCAACTAACTTCTCTGCCAGCCAAGGGTTTTGAATACTTCTCAGTATCCGAGCCAGGCCCTGCATGAGGCCACAAGCAGGTACGGTAAGTGGTTTTACCACTAATAAAATCAGATTACCGTTAAATTGATTAATTACCATTAAAACCTGCACATGTTGTATGTTAGAACAGACCGTGCAAGAACAGAGCTAGTTTCTGAGCCTGATGAAGAGCCAAAGTTTAAGTTTATAGGTGTTATTCTCTTTTTATAGAACATGTAGCAAAGGGTAGGGAGGTGAGAAATCTGTAGGAGGCCCTTGGAAAGTCCGGGGGATGTCGGGAGGCCAGACATCGGATACTGCAGAGAGGAGATGCAGCACAAGGCAGGCCGACACGGCACGTGGAAGGTGGGAACAGAGGAAAATCTGTGAGCTGGAAGCTGAGGAAACACCCGCGCAATGGCAGCGAGTGCCAGAGCTGGCTGCCCCTCTTGAAGTCCTAGAYGGACAATGAGGTGCACTGAAAACTGGCAAAACTGCCAGGCTYGGAGGGCTGTGGCCCACAGCATGAAGTCCAAGAGCAGGCCAGTCACTAGTGATGTCCTCCAGTGGCTGACACCAGGACCAGTCAGATTCACCTCGTCATTAATGAGCKGGGTGACAGGATCAGCAAGTTTGCAGACGATACAACACTGGGAGCAGTGACTGATAAGCCATATGGCCACCCTGCCATTCAGAGGGACCTCAGCAGGTTGGAGAAACAGGCAGTGAGGAGCCTCATCAAGTTCAGCAAAGGGGAGTACAGGGTCCGACACCTGGGGGGGAATGGCTCCATGCACCAGTACCGGCTGGGGGCYGAGCTGCTGGAAAGCGGCCCTGCAGAGAAGCGCTTGTGGAGGACAACGCGTCAAACAGGAGGCAGCGCCGCGACCTGGTGGCGAAGACAGCCGGCAGCCTCCGGGCTGCGCGAGGCAGCGCGCGGCCCGCGGGGGTCATCCCGGCCCTCCGGACGGCTCTTCTGGAACCTTCGCTGGGCCACGGAACATGGAGAGACGTGGACACGCAGGGAGCAAGGACCAAAGGACCACAAGAGTGATTAAGGGACGGACACACGTCTTGTATGAGGAGAGGCTGAGAGAGCTGAAACTGTTCAGCCTGGAGAAGAGAAGGCTCAGATACATACAAATACATACAAATACCTGATGGGAAGGGCCAAGAAGATGGATGAGACTGTTCTCACTGGTGCTCTGTGAAGCTGAAAATTCCATTTTCCACTCCCATATCTATGTTTAATTATCCTTTCTTTCAAACTTGATTGTAAAGCCCAAGCTTCATTGGTCTGGGAGGTAAAACCCCCAGAGTTTGTTATGTGCTACTGCAAAACTGCAAGGCTTGGTATTTCTCAAGTTGTTTCTTTCCCCCCTTCTTTCAAAGCACATCTACTACATCTACTGTTCTCTACATGTGTAGCACCAAGCGTGAGCTGAGAAATTTAATAAATGTTTGCTGCTGGGTTGTGGTTTTAGGTTCCAAAATTCTGGAAGAGAAATGATGTGTTTACCGCCCAAGCTCAAGTACAATAAACTACTTGAGTTCTGTTTGCATTTTAGAAGTGGCTATTTCCMTTTCGGAGCCTCAAGTCCTATTAGCTTTTCTGCCTTGACTCYACATTATGCATCCTCTTTCTTGCTGAATAGAGCAGCAGACGCACAAGTGCTTATCACATGGTAAWAACCTGAATTCATGCCCTGCYCTAASAGCAYAGCACCCCMCSTTCTTTCTCTCTCCTCTTGGTTTATATGGGCTGCAGGTTTTCCTGGTTCTTACCCTTTGCAAAGGCCRAACCATGCTGAAACATGCCAGGTTTCACTTTGCTTTAGCTATAGATCAGCACCTGAACTTCTCTAAATCACATTAAGTGACTGTCCTTTGGGATATTAGTTAAGGTCCAAGTTATGCATGTCACTATGGGGAAAGTTACACAGTTTATACAGGTAATTTAAAAAAAAAGATTCTCACTGAAAGGAGGGAAGCCTAGAAAAGCCTAATGGGACATTCGGAAAGGAAACAAGAATGTTTAGCAGCTCGTAAATTGGGTCTGTCTCTGTTCATATTTGTTATCTGGGAGTCTTTACTATTTATGCAGGGAATGTAATGGACAACTATTAATCCATTAGAAAAGGTTTTGCAATTCTGGTATTAGGACAGTAGGGCTGCAGCATAAATGGCCCAAGTGCCCTACATGAGCAGCAGTTTCCTCAAGGAGGAGGGAGCAGGGATAGTCTCCTATGCAGGTGAAATCTGTTTGGACTGACACAGATGAGCCTAGGCACCTGATTGAGCAAGAGGCTGGTCACTTAAAGAAGAGCTGGAGCTGTGGCTATATCTGGCTGGGCAGGTTAGCAGCAGTTCTGTTCTTTGCCTCAGGATTAACTGCYCTGGAGCTTGCTGGTAGGTCTGGCACAACTCTTGGGTTGAGGCTATGCTGTGTGCCTGATGTATGGGCGTGAGTGAGCTGCCTTTGTCACRAGGGCACTGCTGGGTAGCACTGCTGGCTTGCTCTGACCCCTGYGGAGGGGTGGCTGTGCAGAGCCCGGTTCCCAACCCACCTGTGGGGCAGCTTGCCGCAGCAGGGGCTCAGCCCCATGCTGAATGATGGAGTTAATGACAGCTGCTGCTGAAGGCCTTGTGGTGTGGAAAGGTAAGCTCTGTGTGAGCCTTGCTGTGGGTATCTGTTGCTTCTGYGGCAGGGAGAATGCCTATTTTCTTGCCTTCCCTGGTTGGGACAGAGCTGCTGGGCCACCTGACTTACCCTGGGGAGGAAGGTGCTGGTGGGTGGACTGGTGGGGAGGTTGTCCCTGGACACTGTCCAGCAGTGCAGAGGAAGGACATGAGCAATGAAAGGCTACTGACCAAAAATGGGCAGCTGGAGTTTTTCCTTCCCTCTTGGGAAAGACAAACCTGCCCCATCGTCAGGAAGTTCGTATGCTTTGTGGAGAAGGAGGCTCTCCAGAGGCAGGCTGAAATAAACTGGGAACTTGTTTTAGTTTTGGCTTGATGTGACAAAGCTGACTTTCTYTTACACTGAAGGTGGTTGCTACCAGTTGCTTTTCATAAACATTTATCTGACTTTACAGGTGTGCCTCCTGCCTCRTTTACCAATGCTTCTTGTTTTGCAAAGCTTTTGATTTGATAAACTGTTTTCTTTGAATTGTGTTGAATATGTGTAACTTTCTGGATGTCTTTTGCCATCCTTTGTCTTAATACAACATTAGCAATTATGAAACTTTGATCATTCTGAAAACTTCCCACATAAACTGTATTTTAATATGCTGGAGCCAGTGTCCTATTAACATGCATCTCTCCCTTCCCTGCCACACTCAAGTTTTCTGCTTAAATTTATGTCCAAGGCATATGGCCTGTGTGAGCTGCAGTTTGATGCCTACAAGCCCGAGCAGTTATGTGTTCTGATTGCCCTTCTCTTATTAGTGTATGGACAGTTCATGTGAATTTCCATTGTCTACCACTTTTTTGTACATATATAAAATGACTGTAGTTGGTGAAAGGGAAAAGATTGAAGTTTCCACTCRCCCCAGTAGTAGATTTTTGCATTTCTTGTGTCACTTTTATGCCTCTGCAAAAAGAAATAAAGTTTCMGCATTGGGGTGAGCGGAAACTTGTGGTTTCTTCATGTTCTTTTGGTTTGAAACCTGCAAAACCATGGAAAAACAATGCAGAATAGTCATGGGCTGGATTTGCCTCTTCCTCCCGACGCTTTTGCTGTGGTGCTTCAGCTGCCCTGTGCTTTGCAGCTGCTGACATGATTTGGGCACAGTCAATGCTYGGGGATCAGCCCAGGGCACCCGGCCAAGGCAGGGGATCCAGGCCTAGGGTGAGGCTTTCAGGCAGAAGGCGAGAGCTGCACTGGGAAATCTGAGGAAAAAAGTCTTAAATTTCTGAAATGCTTCATTTAAAGGAAACTTGTGTCTGAGTGTCATATTTGTAGTGAGAATAGTGATCTCCTCATACGGTACAAGGGCACTAAAATAGAGCATGACTGCAGTTTTTAACATGCAGATGTTAATTAATGTTAACAGTGTAACTGCCCATCAGATAAGCTATCRGCTGCATTAAGCCAAGGATATTCTTCAAGGCACTAACGCTGCCAGCAGCTGGCTGCTTGCTTCGGTGTGAGGCTTCACCCCCAGCTCAAGGAGGGGCGCAGGGAAGGAGCCTGGTGGCCGGACRTGCAGCAGTCTCCTCTGTGTATGCCTCCTTAGGAGAATGTTTTTCTTTGTAGGTGAGGAACAGCATTCATCTTTAAAGCATCCACCTCTTAAAACCCCAGAGCAGTCTTGAGGAAATGTCAGCAGGAACCCGGGTCTGCAAACATGCTGGATGCTGAAAAATGGTAGTGGTCAAGTAGCCCGTGAAAAATTACAGAATCACRGAAGGGTTGWGGTTGGAAGGGACCTCTAGAGGTCATCTAGTCCAACCTCCTGCTCCAGCAGGGACCCCTAGAGCACAGGGTGGCATCCAGGCGGGTTTGAAGAAGAGGAGGAGACTCCACAGCCTCTCTGGGCAGCCTGTTCCAGGGCTCCATCACCCTCACAGGAAAGAAGTTCTTCCTCACATGGAGGTGGAGTTGTCTGGGTTTCASTTTAAAACCATTGCCCCTTGTCCTGTCACTGGCCACTACAGAGAACAGTTCAGCCCCCTCCTCCCTACAGTCATACCTCAGGAATTTGTACACATTGATTAGATCCCCTCTCAGCCTTCTCTTCTCCAGGCTAAACAGGSCCAGCTCATTTAACCTCTYCTCATACAGTAGGTGCTCCAGTCCCTTGATCATCTCGGTCACTCATCACTGAACCCTTTCTAGCAGCTCCACGTCCCTCCTGTACTGGGGAGCCCAGAGCTGCACCCAGTACTCCAGGTGSRGCCTCACCAGGGCTGAGCAGAGGGGCAGGATCCCCTCACTCGACMTGCTGGCAGCTCTCCTCCACATGCAGACCAGGATTCCATTGGCCTTCTTGGCCATGAGGGCACACTGCTGCCTCATGGCTATCTTGGTGTTAACCAGGACTCCCAGGCTCTGYGGAGCTGCTTTCCAGCAGGTCAGCCCCTAACCTGTACTGGTGCCTGGGGTTATTCCTGCCCATGTGCAGGACCCTGCACTTGCCCTCGTTGAACCTCATGAGATTCCTCTCTGCCCAACTCTCCAGYCTGTCCAGGTYCCTCTGGATGGCAGCACAGCCCTCTGGGGTGTTGGCCATTCCACCCAGTTTGGCATCGTCTGCAAACTTCCTCAGGAGAAGCACRCTTGCTTCTCAGCAAACTAAGCTGCTCTTTCAAACTGATCAATAGCAGACAACAAAGCTTACCTTTACTAATCTAATGAATCTTTATTTCACCTTTTTCTGCTAGTGAAGAGATGGTGGCTTTCCCTCAGCCTGCTAGTGCATTGGAATGAGCAACTTGCTGCTKTGATTTCTGGTGTTCAAACTCCTGRTTTATTCAGCTAAGGAAGTCCTGGGAAGTGCGCTCTGCTCTGCCATAGCCTTGCCTCAAGTAACCAGGTGAGGGGAACTGCCCCTGCAGTTCATRCAAAGCTCCAGAGCTTGGTTTTGGCAATCAGTCAAGCTCCTGGGTGCCAYWTCCAGTGAGCATCTGCATGGTGCASCTGGGCTGGTGACATGCACCAAGACCACACGCAGGGAGGCTGCTGGTACTGTCCAGTTTAGTGGTGAATTCAACRATAAAATGGTGGTTATTCCTCTACAGTTTCATCTTGCCTCTGAAGTAAACATAGTGGTTCCAATTAAAGTGAGGATCAAAAATCATCACCAAAACAGGTTTTTTCCACAGAAGTTTTAATTTCTTCAATTAGGACAGACATAATTGCACACTGTTACCCCTTAAAAAAAAACAAACCAAAACAAAAAAAACCACCTTGAAAGATGCAATGAGGACCATGTATTTCTTGCTGCTTTTGATCCTGCTACTGTGTGGCCAGTGGCCATGGTGGCCCTGCTGGCAGGTTGCCCATCATGGTGTGTGGGAGCCAGGGAGCGATCTGCACTGGAATTACCATTGGGAGGGCTCTGGAGAATTAGCTTTTTATGGATTTCTCTTCTTGCAGCTGGGTTGGTGCCRCAGCCTGCTAGGGTCTTGCAGCCTTTTTTAAGGAAYTCCATCCCTGTCAAATGCTTGCATGATAAATGCCCTACAGTCCTGCTGCAGTCTCGGGCCTTTCACGAGGCCACGGCAATAGCAGAGCTGCYRGTTGCAGCTCCAAAGCCTGGCTTGCTCTGCTGCCTTTCAGCAGATTGCTGAATTGCTCCTGGTAGGTGAAATGTTYTAGCAATTCATTTCACAGGTAATTRGAGGTCCTGATCTGATTCTCTATCAACCTGCTCAGCTGATGCAGTTTTGCCCAATTTCAAAAACTTGATATAAACGTGTCATCTTAMGCACTCATATAAAAAGCTGCCTAGGTGTTTTTTAAAGGTTTTTGTTGCTGCCGTTTTTGCTACGGGGTGGCACGAAGAATACCTCTCTCCCGGAGGCCATACCAGCAGACAGACCACTTCACACCTGTATGGCACAAAAGACTTCATGGCTGGTCTGCTGCCTCCCTCTTGTGGTCATTGATATTTTTTTCTTTGTGTGAACACGTCAAATGTTAGTGCTATTTATTATGGGTGGCTTGGCCAAGCTCACAAATAGTGCAAATGAAGTGCTAGGCGTGCATGTTATGTGTGCTGATCATGAAAAMACAACAGGTTTGCTCTCTCGGGGGTGTAACTCTGTTGTGCCCGCCAGCCTGGAATTGGCCCCAGGAGTAAGTGCTGCTGTGTGAGGGACCGGTCACTACAGCTGTGTTTGCCAGAGCCAAATCCGGCAGGGCACAGCTAGGATGTTAAAGCAGCCTTTCATGTTATGGCTGGCACTTGCTGCTCGTGCCCTGCGTTGATATTATTTTTTGCTTTGTTCATTAGCAACCTAATTATTATTTTTAATGGTATTTTGTAAGTTTTCTGAGGTCTTAAAACAGAGGAAAAACCAAAACCAATTTAGATAAACATGCATACACAAAAGTGGCAAGAACAGTAAACAAACCTGTCTGCACTGCTGGTTTTGGTCTTTGCTGCAGTAYCCCTGATAAACCAACACAGCTCCGTCCTTGGCCATTTGCCTGTGACTGCTCTGCCTGGGAGGTACTTCCAGGGCYGCCTGTGTGAATTTCTTGTCTTTTCTGATCTTTACTGGCACTTGTACAGTGGGTTTTTTTTCTTTTTTTTATCTCTCTGCTTTCATTCCAGCAGTTTTATCCATTTCTGGACCTTAGGGCAGGGCTAACTCTCAAASCTTGGGATGGCAAACACATGCCTAGCCCCCTGCAGTGCATTTGAAAGGGAGAGCAGTCATGAGGGGACGCGCTGCCACGTAAAATTGATTGCGACCCTGCTGATGTGGGCTCAGGCCCCAGTTCCCTGCAGAGTGTGGGCTGCTGGGCTACCCATCCCAGAGAAGGGTGTCGGTGATGAACTATGGAAATCCGCCTTCCTGGGAGAAGGCGGCCTGSTGCGAGCCGGGGCGGATTGCACTCACCATGCAGCCTCTGCTTCCAGAGGTGCTCCTTTCTCCTCCCTGCTGAAGGCCAGTTCCGAGGGCAGCCCTGGTGGCTGCTGTGCGCAGCCCGGCCGCACGCCTTTCTCAGCCTGGACCTGGGAAAGGGAAGCGCATCCCCTCGTACCTCTTTCCTCTTGACACAAATCCCTGCAGCACGGGAGCTTCCCCACACAACCCCGGGTGACTGCAGGGCACGGAGGCCCTGGGGCTGCACGTCTGGGGACCCACCGTGTCCTCCAGCTGGCGGGAAGGTCCGGGGCCTCGCCAGGTCTCCGGACCTGGTGTCACTAGTGGCGTTGCCACCAGAGCGCGCCTCGGGCCTGTGCTGGAGCCGCGATGGGTCGAGCCAAGCAGAGCAGCGCTCTGCGATAGCTTCGTATAGGTGTTAGCAATATTAATGTAGTGACACTAATGCATACTCCTAAAGAAGTGCACAGTTATGTTACAGAGCTTGAGAGGAGYGCTAAGCACCAACTTGTCCATGAGTTTCAGGGGCTGCTGCAGCGGTTACTGAGCCCATCACCTTGTAACCCATCGCACTACCTTGCCGTTAACATTCAGGCTCGTCCCGTGTGAGCTCAATGCGAGCTGCTCCTTACCTGTCCACGACGTTACCAAGAACTGGCAGTCCCTGGCAAAGAGCCCCCAGGGAGGAACTGCTTTGGGACAGGGATCTGGAGCTAACACGCTTGTGACAGCCCTCATGCTGCCCTGCTCTCTCTGCCCCTGGGAGCTCCTGCCTGTGGCCTCCCCCAGGCTCTCTGCTGCCCTGTTAGAAAATAATAAGTGATAGTGACAGAAGAAAGGCTTCTCAGCTTCATTAATATAGATATTAATGCAAAAGCTAATGAGGTAAATTTGATTGAACATCATCTACTGTTTATCAGTAGAAATAATTTATCTAACTAGATGCAATGTTCTGACTAGTAGCTAGAGCATATGGATATATATTGCATGTAGTAACCAGATTATGCCTCCGTAAACAAGACATACAAATGAGTTGTAAACGATATATGTTTAACACTGCCATAGCCTGCCTAATTCAGATTACTCTCCAAATGTTTCTTGTGAAATTACATATTAAAGATCTAAGCCAAGTAAGCCATGCCTAGCTACAATACTGAGGTCTGACATAAAATGTGAAGTGTTCAAATGTCACAGAGTACCAGTGTCATTGCCCAAGTTGATATTCTTGCACTGCAGAAGTATTGTGGGCTTTTTTTGTACTGCTCTAGGTGGGAAACACTTAAGTAGTAATAGGTCCCAATAATGCAATAATGCAGTAGTAATAGGTCCCAAAATGTAAGGGCCATACTCTAGCTCCTAAAAGATTGTTCTCTTGTAAAAATAATATAATTTATTTTATCAATCTGATCATAGGCAAGCTATTATTTGTTTAAGCAAATCCATAGGAAAGTATGAAGTTAGCCAGCCTCAGCTTCCAAGGAAGAGTTCATTTAAAAAAAGACTCCAAGGAAGTGTGAACCAACATGCAGTAATAAAGTATTGGTTTAAAATATAATTCCTTCAAAGTAAATGCTTATGTAATGGCCAGTATTCAGTTGGGATTGGAATGGAGCTTTTGCATGTGGATTTGTTCCTTATGCAAATTTCAGTGATTTTTGCAACATGCTTGAGATGTGTCTTTATTTTCCAAAATCAGTTGGTTATTCATCCTCGTGTCATAAGCTGCTTGTCAGCCAATACAAAGATTGTTAATGTGCACTCAGAAATACCTGAATTACTCTCCTGAACCAAATGGCAGCTTTTCTTTCCCTTGTTTTGGTGGTAATAGGAATCAGTACTGCAAGTGAGCCTTTCTCATCCACAGCGACGCATGACTAGCGTGTGACTTACTTTAATGTCTTATAATGTGTACGTGTGGATGAAATGGAAATCTTGTCATGTATATCACTGCTTCAGCAGGAATCATAGTTGGGGCTTTTTTATACTTGCAGGTTAAAAATAATTAGTAGTACTGAGGAATATTAGGGAAGTCTGTTAACTGCATGTTTTTTGTCTATTAATTGTGAGGAGGTGTCGATTCCCTCTGCCTTGTGAGGTGGTTGCTGATTCTTGGGTTCCTCTTGAAAAGACGTCRTAGGTGGGGCACAGAGCCGTGGTTTGCTGCCCCACTGGGCCATGATGTGCCCTGGTTTCTCGAAGTGGGTGGCTACAGGACACGCTGCTGCAAAGTGCCTGTTGGGAGGTGACGCTCCAGCAATGCCCTCGTAGGGCCCAGAGCTCCGGGCCTGGCTGCAGAGGAATGGCTGGTGGGCGGGCGATACAGTGGGGTTTGCTGCGCAAGGGAAACCTGCCAAAAATTATCACCCGATCTCGTTAATGAAGACTCAGACACSGGGGTTAGAGAGGTGGACCCAAGGCTTGGAAAATGCAGTGTGCATTTTCTTGAAACACGTTTTTTCTTGACTGAGCAGAAAGATGGCTCCAAGTTGTTCCCATGTAAACTTCACCCATGGCAAGCCTGGAGTGTGGTTTCTCTCCATACGTTCCTGTCCTCTCCCTTGCAAAAGCTGGAGCTCTGGCCTGTTCAGTGCAGCTCAGAGCTCATGCTTAATGTGGCCAGCAGTGCCTTCCTGGCTGCTGCTTTTGCCACGGGGATCGGTGAGATTGGGGGTGTTTTCAGAGTAGCTGCATGGGAAGATGAATGGGACAAAAGCTGTCGAGAGGGTGAAGCAAAGTGGTGAAGAAAAATTACTGTCTCCACACCACTTCCAATCCCTGAGCTCCTACTATCTCTTTACTTGCTTACCTSTCTTCCAAGCTGAAGATCCCTGGTCTATTTGGCACCATCTAACTAGAAATCTGGTTCCTACCTCTTATTGGTCATGTGTCTCTGCTCTGGCCTCTTSTAGCTCTATCCTAGCAGAGATGGAACTGTATGCAATATTTATTTACACATGTAAGTGTGCCATGGATTATACAGTTGATGGTTTTATTTTTTTTGGTGTGTTGCCCATTAAGAGTGATTAAGAAAGCACTGTTCGCTTTGATTTGATATCTGCTGAACACTGAGTTGATGTTTTCAGCMTTATTCACAGAAATTGAGATCGCATTTCTGATCTTTCCTGGTAATAGTTAACTTAGAGCCCATCATTTCATATGTCTAGTTGGAGTTGTTTCCTCCGTGTGTATTATTACACATTTATCAGTGCTGAATCCCATCTGTTGTTGTCCTGTCTCAGTACCACGAGCACTTTCTGCATTCTTTGCAGTCAGGTTTGGATTTGACTGTTCTGAATAACCCCCACGCACAGCAGCAGTCGACTTTGTCACATCCCTAAGGTCTGAGTTTTGGGAATGCTCAAGCTACTCATTCCTGTTGGGACGGAGCTCGATTGGGACTCTGCCTCTCTTCTTGGTCGTCTTTTCTCCTTTACAGGCTTATAGGCTAGTTAGAAAACCAAAGAGAGGCAGGGTGAAGGGAAGTCCCTCAGTCCTGCGGAGTGGGAAGGAAGGCTTCCTTACTGGGGAAAAGGTTTTTTATATAACCTAGTACATSCACAAATCTTCCAGAAAAACTGCTTCCAGTCCATAGGATTAAGGTTGGTTGTCACCCAGGGTAGGATTTCTTTGGTGCCTCCTCCTTCCCTTCCTCTCTTGGTCTGCCTGAGCAGAGATGTTCTCCCAGGCGCCAGCACGGTGATGCCTGSCCCGTGGCTCAGCGTTCAGCTCCGTGCCCGCTCGACACAGCGATAGCTTGCTCAGCCGACTGAATGCAGTCATGCAGGCGTCTGTATCTTTGAGCAGTCCTGTAAAAGGCTGTTGTGGCAGAAGGCAGAGGTGGCAGTGCATGAAGGCAAGCTGTGGCACAGGCCTGGATGCAAGTGACTTGCAGGAGTTCATCCAGGAAATCTGTGGCAGAGTTGGAAGCTGTGCCCGGGTTTCCAAACTGACGTCAGCTCTGTTGCTAAGATGTTTAAACATTAGTCTTGCTTAGCTGGCATCCACAAGGGAGATGTGCTGAAGCTGAAATACTTGAACACCCGTAACCCAAACGGTGTGAGTAAAATGCTCACTCAAAGCAAAGTGTGCTCTTGTTCAGAGCTGTCTAAGCTTCCTCCTGAAACACTAGACCTACTCTTGGGTGCTGCAGGATCTCCAAGGGAGAGAGCAGAAGTCTCTTGGGCTGGTTTTGCCCAATGCCACTGCAGCCTGTCACCTGAAATCCTCCCAGCAGACAAGAACCTGGTAGGAGCTTCTTGTGGCYGAGCTAGGGCGCAGCTTGTGGCTGGTGCTGTAGGGAGTCAGTGTCCCACTGACATACGTGTGTGCTGTGGCCAGCTAGACTGCCAGCTACRTGCTCCTTGTTCCCACTGCTCTGCAGCAAATCCAGAGTGGAGTGGCCAAAGCCTCATTGTGCTGGTCACAGCACCTGTCTGTGCTGACCCTTGGTCTGGGGTTCACCTCCCTTCTCAGTGCCYGCCTGCATCCCTGCACAAGAGGCTGCCTTGGCCAACTCAGGCATGTTTGGAGTCTGCTGAGAAGCAGACACGCACATCTGGCTGTATCATYCAGGCCTGTCATCAACCCAGCTGAGTATTTTATAGACTAGGCAGAGTTACGCAGGTGAGGCTGTCCCCAGAGCTTTCCTGAAGAAARTTATGTGAAGTCTTATATCACGAAACTTTATATAAGCCTCAGTGTTTTGGTAGAGAGTCAATATTAACACCCTACTTGACAGCAACTATTAACAGGAAAGCTGTGCATCTTTCCCAGAAGAAAAGAGGTATGAGAAATTTTCTTTTAGAGAAAAGCTACAGTCAATGAGCATGGAGGCACCCRGACTCGGTTGCTTGGTGTAGTTGGGTTTTGGCAGGAAAGAGTCATCTTTTATCTGCTGCAAACTCGCGTGCCATCCTTTCATGCTGTGCCTTGTTCACGTTAGGCTTTGCACTTGTTATTTACCCATGCCAGCACAGATTAAAATGTGCCTGTTTTTACTGCTGCAATGAGACTCTTTGAAAACCTCTGGTTTGAGTGAACTGTTAATGTTTGTGTTTTGGGGTGCTGAAATCTCTTATACTGCAGGTGTAAGACATGTGCTTAGTGGCAGAGCTTAGAGCTTTGGTTGGATTTTGGCCAGGAWTTTGGCTATTCACACTTCATGGATGGACATTCAAATGTGTGTGAGTTGGAAATAATTATTGAAATTCCTTTCTTTGCATTTTAAAAAGGAATGGGTGCAGCATAAGGTGCTTCCAAAAGAAAATCACAGCATTCAGGTATATAGTTCCTAAAACTACCTAATTTTATTACACATTAAATATCATGCTGAAAAGCTTTAACTTGTTTGAGTTTGAATTACATTAAAATGTCTCATATTAAAAATATGCAAAAATCCATGGCATCAGATAGATATTGCTGCAAGAGACCATATGTCTGCCCATGTGCCTGTTCCAAGTTGTGGTCTGTTCACGCTCTAGCACCTCACTGAGAAATGTGCCTTCACCCTCTGTGTCCCTGTCGGGTGGTCTTCAAATAGTAAGTTTCTGGGTGGACAGACCATCCCTTTGGTCACACACATTGTGGTGCTAGGTCCTCAACCACTACCTTGTGGGGGAAAGATGTCTCGCTATCTATACTTTAAGGCACCTGACAATGAAGTGCTTTCTAAATTGCAATGCCTTTGTAAAGGGCCTGGATAGCCAAGTCAGGACTTGGGACCTTGTGGTGCTGGTTGCTGTACACAGGGTGAGCTGATTCCTGTCCCAAGGCTTTACAATCAAAAACTAAAATGATGGAAGGAGTAAGAGGCTGTCTGCTCATGTGTGTGTTTGTTTTATTACTGAAGCACTAGAATAAATACCTTCAGGAAACGTTGTGATTTAACACTCTCTGGCATAAAGAAGCATATTAAAGAACTTTTTTTTTTTTTTTCCTCCTGGCTATAAAAATCAGCTCTGTGATTCAAAGTACTGCAGTGCTATGCCTTGAGAAACATATCTGTTCTATTAATACCTCATTTTAATAAAGTGGAAAGCACTGAAAACTGTCTGAGGGTCAGATGGGCTGGATRGCTGTCATATTGTTTATTGGTATTTACTCACTTGACTCTGACATAATATATTTCTAATTGTCAGGCAGGCAAATGAATTGGCTATAACTCTTCCGGCAGTGTTCTCAGCAGGATGCAAGAGCATGGAGAGGGAAGGAGACGCTCCAGTAGTATCACGCCTGGGGGAAAAGAGCAGGACAGAAAAACCAGAAATAGGAGCTGCAAGAATAAAGGAAACCTCACAGGACGCAGAGTGTATGTGTAGAAAGTTCCCCAGCCAGGCAGATATTTGGAGAGAAGGAATTGGAAATAACCTTTCCTATTCTGAAAGGGACAGATTTTTATAGTCTTTTCTGTGTGGGGAATTCTCACTGAACACGGTGAGGAGCCTGACACTATTATAGGTCCAGATTGTGAAGGGTTGGATTAGTGTGTGGATTGTTTTCTGCACCTGGACTAATATGCAGAATTAAGGTTCCTCTGGACTGACATGGTAGAGGATGAAAAGTCAGCTGTTCTATGGTGCCCATACGTGTATGACCTCTGCACCTCTGGAGCCAGAATCCAACTGGTTTGGGGTTTTGAGGTTTATTCTTATGTTAGTGATGTAAAACTGGAGTAGAAATTGGTAATACCAGGATGCTCTCTTAGCGCTAAGATACAAAATGCTTTTTAAATACAGAAACTACAAAACAGCAGCAGTTAGCTATGGTGTCTTACTGTGCCTAGGAATGGGCAGGGGTTTAATATAAATGCCCAGTGGGAGCCCTGGTTGCTCCAAAGATCTCAGGATTATAAAGGCTCAGTGGGACCCTGTGTCCCTTCCTGGAAGGAAAAGCAGGGAACCCACCTAAGGACAAGTTCAGCTGCTGCCACTTTCTCCCAAGGCAGAAAGGAGCTTGGGGAAAGCAAGCAGATCCTCCCTTTAGGTAAGGAGAGCTATGCTTACAAAGAAGCAGTGCAAGGGCAATGCTTAGAGGCCTTCCAAAGTTGAGTCAAACAACCAGAAACCCAGGCGCTTATCAGCAGTGGAGCCATGTACTAAGGGAAACGCTTTTTAGAAAAACAGGAGGGAGAAGACTGCTCTTAAAAACAGGCTCCTCGAGCCACGTTAAACACTCAGGGTCTGGTTCCAGTGCTTGAAGACGCCTGCCAAAGCTCTGTAATGCTGGTCCGCTGTGCTCGTTTCCAGCGCCGTTAACTGCTCTGTTGGTCATGGCCCTTTGTCCCCAAGGGACAGGAGCGCTTTTGCATAGGGGGGTTTGGCGCCGTTTGCTCCATCCAGGGAAGCGGCGAGCAGCGTTTGGGGGCTGGAGGAGGTGCCTGGCTGCATTTACTGCCCGCTGCCCGGCCACTTGCTCCTTTCGTGATGAACAGACTTCCAGAGGGAAGGGGGGCTTAAGGAAAGAAATAACTTTTTACAGACATAACAGACCTTGGAAGATTAGCCTCTGTTACTCTAAATTTGATTAAACTCATGCCAGGATATTGCTTTCAGATATTCTATTCAAGGGGAAAGTGGTTTAAAAAGTGCAAGGAATTTGGGTTGCAAATTAATATTTTTTTCCCTATTGTTCTCCTTCCTCCCTGGCTAATAAATTGTGGCGTGATTTGCAGAACTCATCATGCACAACAATTGCAGGAATMGCCCCTGTTACAATATGCTGACTCTTCCATGCGAGCCCCATGTTGTTTGCATTATGCTTTCTGCTTTATCTCAGGCACCAGCTGTGCAGCCCTTATGGGAAAGAGACTCTTACCAGGCATAACTCTACAGATGATACGCTTGTATCCACTGCTTTTCTTCCCTGGCTTTCCCAAAATGAGCAGCTCTAAACATAATATTGGGTACCATTTAAGCTCTGCATCTACTTTGTTGAAAGTTTAATTGCCATCTTCTATTATTTATCCTATTTTTTTTTTGAAATTTATTCTCAAATATATGTCAAACATACCTGTTCTTCAGGTATTTTATTCCCCTAGTATCTCTGCAGGAAAAAAACCTGGACAACCTTAGGCTAAGCTGAGGTTACGCTGGCTGTTTGGCAGAACAGGCACTAAATTCAGGTCTCCTAGCAGAAGGAATTCTTTTCCCTGAAGTTTGACCAGGGCTGCTTGTTGCTTTTTTAAAGGTGCGTGTTGAATGGTTCTCATTAGGCAAAAACATAAGTTGATGTTTTAGTCTGGAGGGAGYGTAAGAAAAGGAAGAAACAAAGACATTTTTCACAACCCCTGGAAAGCTTTCAAAAAAAAAAATTATTTATGCACTAGGGGGAAAGTATGAAGAAAGTGCTCACAGCTGCTATCAAGGAAATATTGCAGGGCTGATCAGATGACAGAAATGTTTGCATATGCTTCAGGGACTCTTAACTGCAGCGCCGGAGGAAATCTGGTAGAAGTTCCACGAGGAAGCAGGAGCTTTTGCGGATGAAAATGTGTTCTGCTGAGGTACTTGAAGCCATAAAATGGTGTTGAAGCTCTGCCTGCTGCTGAGTACTCGGCTAAAGAAGTTTTTAACTGTAACTTGGGCTCTCAAACATCAAAGAAAATGATTGTAACACTTATGTGAATATTCTGGCTCACYATTTCGGTACCAATTTATGTGCAGAATCTCCAAATCCCAGGGCTCTTGGAAAYTCAAGTTCAGACATACTTTTATGAAGTAAAGGGCTTTGCCCTCCTCCCCAGGGACTCTTTAATACACCTGCTAAGCTAGGGAAGGGCAGGAGGAGGAGCGTCCCGGTACACGGAGAACCGCTGCTCAGCCCTGGGCAGCTCTGCAGCCGTGGCGCGAAGAGGCCCTTCTGGAGGACCTTGTGCTGCTGCAGTGCTGGCACGCGGCTTCCGAATGCCCTTCCAGTCGTGGTGATCTCTGCAGGGCTGAGCCCGTGGGAAGGACATCTTGTAACTGAYGCAAGCTTTGGCTTGCAGAGTTTTCTTGAGGAAAACCCAGGGCTCTAGTGGGTGTGATCAGTTCTCAGCACCTCACAGTGTAAGGCTTGTCTTCTGTGAATAGGCAGGCCTCGTTGTGTTTCAGGATGTCCCTAACTGGAAATAAATAAGAATAGCTCTTGGTGAAACTCCAGATAACTGTATGATGAGTTAACAGAAATGTGTCTTTCACTTAAAGTCTCTTTATCCAGTGATTGRTCCTCTAAACTGACCTCACAGCAAATGGTTAAGCCCTGTTATTTGAAGATACCTGGAATGAGATCCTGAATGCTTGTTTTGACACCTAAGCAATGCCCCATTGCCATCGGTGCCTCGATTAAAGGCAGCAAGCTAGGCAGTCCATGCTCAGTGGAAGTCAAACTCCAGCCATGTCTGAAACTAATAGAGTTCCTCCCTGTCTGGCCGCAGGTTTCTGGTGCACATCAAGTGAGATGTGCAAGCACGCACAGAAATAGCTGACCTGGGTCCCTTATAACGCGGCCTTTGCAATCCAGGGGGAAGGTCCTGTTCAGGCAGCTGAAGGTTCACAAGTGCCTGGGAGCCCTTGGTGTGCTCAGGGCGCAGCTGATGCACGCAGCACGCAATGCAGCTCCCCAAGCCATTCATCCAAAGAGAAAGAGAGGAAAGCAGTGCTCATCCCTTACCTAGTGGCTTGGTAGCTACTTGCATGCCCTCACTCAATGCCAGCTCTGGATTCAGCTGTGTTCCTACTCCCCAGCCTCCTGTTTGCCAGAGACTGCCCTAACACCCCAGCTGGGAAGCYGTCCAGGCTGGATGTGAGCGCTGTTTCTGGACTAGTTCTGCAGGGTGGAGTAACAGCTATGAGATGAAAACTGAGCAAAAGCAAACCTTACTCTGTAGCCTTATGTCCGTGCTGKTTTTTGCTCATTTCCTGAATTATTTTTGCAGTTCAAAATGTGTAGGCACAGCCCTAGAAACTCTCAGTYAAAGGCTTTGGCTATCGGGGTGTCATGCTAAAATTAGGTTTAACTGCTCTGTTTCCACAAGACTCAGGCTGGTTAAGCCATGCACAGTGCCAGAAGAGCAGTCACTGCTCTGGATCTCGGACATGTGGAAATATCTGTGCCTTGGGGCAAGTCCACGTGTTAGATCCAGAAAGGCTAAGGATATATACCCCTGTGTTCACTGTGGAGAGGCTGAGTAACGCTATTCCACACAGGGGCGTTTTCAGGTGTCCCTTCAGAACAAGTTCTTCTGGTGACTCCCTGAATGCTCCTGCTGTGGGTAGACATCCAGCTTCCAGGGATTCTCTGCATCACCTCRAACCCAAATTGTACAACTCATCTGTACAAGAAATACTGCCTTCTGTAGGTCTGTTTAAAAGAACAACATTGTCCTTTAGCAACCTGTTTTCAATATGTTGTATGTTTTTTGTTGCACGGAGGTGCACTGGAAAGATTGTSTGGGTTTTGATAACTGACTAGGAAAGCAGTGTGGGTTTTGGCTGGGAAATCATGGGCTCTAGTATTGTAACTAGAAGCAGCTGAGACTGATAGCGGTGAGACAAAATCTCCTTTCCCTTTTGCTGTCTTGGCTGGGGGCAAATGCGACTTGTGTGGCAAGGAGTTTTGAAATTTCCACTTGCTACCCCAGAACTCTCAATGAGAAGTTGTTTTGCTCCATGATATTCATCTGTTGATMCCTTCATTGGATTATAAGAAACACACCCTTTCTGCTGCTCACAACTGCAGTGAAATAATTAAGATTGACTAAATGCTAATGATTAGAAACCTGCTAGCCAAATTGCAGCACTAGGAAGCAGGTCATGCCATGCTGCAGCACAAGCTAAAAGACAGAAACTGGGGTGCATCCATGAAAAGTATTCAGAGTGGTTTACTGCATTTAAGGGCTTGTTGCATTTAAGGGCTGACTTGCACGTTCAATACTATAGCAAAGTACACTTCTAGGTATCAGAGCTGGCTCAGATTTTGGGTAACAACACAGGTAGGTAGGTAGGTATCCACTAGAAAGCAAGAGGAGACTTAAAGGCATCTCCTTCTAACCTAAAGCAAAATGTCATCAAAACTAACTCGCCTTGCCAGAGGCAGGAAGTCASATCTACGGGACACACACTGATATCAGAAGAGCTGCATGTTGACTYGTGCAAGGCTATGGATTAAAGGAACACACTGCAGTTTGGATTTTATCTTCCTGGATTCTCTGCACCCCAAATCAATGCGGGCTTGAACTGACTGAAAAATTAAGTCAGTTGCTCTGTGGTACCCCTGGTAGAATACCCTGTACTACGTGTGTTCCTCTGACCATGGCCTTTGTTACCTATAGGAACTGTATGCTGAACCACAGAGCTAAACATGCTGGGTTTACATTGTGAAGTAAGATTTAACAGTCTCACTTTTCTATGCCATAGGTTAATTTTCCTAATTTACCTTTAAGAAATATATATATTTCTTTTTTCTGTTGGGTTTTAAAAGTTGAGTTTCTGAAAGCCCTGAGAGTAATTTGGACAGAATGTAAACATTCATGCTGCATGACATAAACCAAACACTAACTGGGGTCAAAAAGAAATCATCCAGTCAAGARATCACTTCAGAACCAAAACAGCGATTTTCTTGCTTTCCTTCTGCTGCTGACTAGTCTGAGGTAGGGAAGTGATTCTCGTGTTTAAATCATAAATGTGCCTCTCCTGTTCCAAATGAGGTGACTAACTTTCTATAATGCTTACTCTGAAGAGAGTTAGTAAGGTTTAATTTGATTCTTCTGGAAGAATCAAAGGAAAGTAGGGATTTACGGGAAGAGTATTCTATTGTAACATTTTCTTTGTTTGATTTTTTTCCCTTTTTTTTCGCTGTACAAGCATAAAAGCACTGCTAGGTTTAATGCCCCAAATCCAGACACTGCTTTTCAGCCCAATGTCTGAAAGCTGTAAGGACCCGAGCATCAGAGCTTGGCTTCAGTCTCTGTGTGCAAATACTAAAATTYTGTGCAGAAACAGCAGGTGCTGTCTTCAAGGCAGATTCATTGGCTATATAATACATAAAGAAAACTGAGCTGCATAATGCTGCAATAGTAACATGATAGAGCAGATCTTGAAGTTCCTGAGTGCCCTTTATGTAAAATATTGCGGTAAACTTCAAAATTTCAAATTCCCCTGGAGATGGGAAAACTAAAATAAAACTATCATGTTTTAKATAACCACTGCATATGCAATTTCTTTAACAAGGATTCTATAAAACATTTTTTTTATGAGCATAAACTGTTCAGGGTATCATATTTAAAATGTAAATAGAAAATGACAAACATCTGAGGGCTGTTTTATACTTAGTGGCAAGTTTCAGCCTCACTGATAAACCAATGATAAGGAAGATGATTCTGTTACTCTGTCACCTAATACTTACCTGAGCATTTCTGTGTAAGGGGCTTTATAGACAGGGGAGCGGGGTAGGAACACTATGTGCAGATCATATGCTACACCAGCAACAGGGTAAAGAGTACAACTTGCAGGTGCAATTTCTGGATCAAAGCAGGTAGCAAAGATGATCTCTGATTTCTTGCCCATGTGATAAAGCAGATAACAAAAGTCAGCTTGGCACCTAGTCATTCTTAATTCAATAATTTCGAAAGAAGTAACTATTTGRAATGAGCAAGTATTCAGTTGGCTAGGAGGTCTGGACCCATTAATATCTTCATGGCGGAGGGAAATTTTCATGATCATGCAGGCTGGTCACAGAATTATCTATGAATTCATGTTGCATGTCATGAACAGCTTCTCTCAAAAAAAAGCAAAAGGTAATTCTGGGAAAGGACTTGGCTTTCTATTTTGAGTTAGGAACTTTTGTTGCRTTTCAGGAATATAATTTAAAAGAATTGGGCAAAATAAACTCCCCCAAATTAAGAAMTGCTGCATTCAGATGCCAACTATTTTTGTTGTTGTTCCAATTCTAATTTAGCAACAAATCCCAGACCCACTTATTTGCCTTCTACCTCTGRGTTAGAGACTTGGTGAGCCAGTGATTTATCAGAAAGGCCTGGGGTCCCCATAGAAAATGTTGTGACATTTACACCCTTTGCGAATCAAAGCCAGTCTTCTCAAAGCTCAATGTTCCAGCTGTGTTGAAGACCTGGAAAACATTTTTCTTTGGCATCTAGCACCAGCGAAGCCCCTCGCATTAGAACTGCTCCAATTAAGGGCCATCCTGGTGGATTTGGAAAGCCTCCACTGGAAGGGTGGAGACACTTTCAAATTGTGAGCGATTTTCTGTCTTTGCTGCAGAGATTCTTCTGATTCAGATTATTATTATTATTATTTTTATTTTTTTACGAGCAGCAGGGTCCTGTCAGGAAGGCAGGCAGCATCTCTGGTTGAAGTCAGCGGGTGATGCCCTTGGGCGTTCAGAGTTACTTGCAGAACYGAGAGCTTCAGTCTGCAGGATGGCCTGGTGCCCAGTGTGACTAGTAAAAGTAAGAAGCCTGTTAAAGTCATTACCAGGGGAGAAAGTGCACCAGCTAACTTCAAACAAGCTGCTGGTTTCTTGCGACTGGGCCAAACTTCTTTTGATACTGAGAATATTGCCAGTTGCCCAGCCTATGTTCCTTTTTAGCCAGGTTCGCTAAGAAAACAAGGCAGAGATGATCTCACTGTTTATCCATCCCCATTCCCTTCTCCCTTTCTACTTTTAAACGTACTGCTCAATTTCCGAYGAATTTGAAGGAAGGTTTCAAAGCTCATTAAAACCCCATGAGCTGCGGGGAATTGGGAGACGAGTTGGAGGGAGGAAGGAGCTCCCGTGAGCACTGTGCTGGTGGGAGAGGGGCACAACCCAGCGCCCCATTCAGCACCTCGGGGATGTTGGCCAGCATGGACCCTCCACAACTGCTGATCAAGCTACTGGTCCGCTAACGAGCAGCTGGATGCTCGTGGTTGCCTCTTGCCTTGCACGTGCTGGGGGAGCCTGGTTTGATRCCATGAAAGATGCTCCCTGCGAGCCTGTGTGTGACGAGGCTTTGTTCATTCTGTTGCTCCTTGAATGCCTCCTTAGTGGAACCTTTTATGGAGACGTGCTTATTGCTTGCTGCTTTGCTGTGCCTGCTTGGCTTCATTTTACCATGTGCTGAGTTGCGCTTGTCTCACTATTCAAATAATTATTCTTAGGTACAGAAAAAAAAATCCTAAAAATTTGACCCCACTGAAGCCAATATTACAAGCCTTGGAAATCAGAGCAGATGGTATCCGTCTTCCTATGACAGAGATCACTGGATTTGTGTTCAGAGGTGCTTGGTTCAGACTGGTGAAGAGGAGCTAGAAGGGAAGACCTCAGGTGGTGACAGGTTGACCAAGAGAAGCTGTTTTCAGAAGAAGCTGGAGCTCTGTTGTCTTGCTGCTGACTCCTATTCACTGTGTGTATCTTCACATGCTTCAGTGTGTAACTTCTCCCTTGTTAAAAATAAAAATAATTGGCTACAGGGCTTCCCTTCAAAGGCACGTAGCTAACGTGCCTCCGTGTTTTCTGGATGTGGCCTCTTCATATTCCGAACTCCCTCTCTGTAACTGAGATGTTCCTTCCAGATATTCCCTGGAGACTGACCATATTCTGCTAAGGGCCCTGGTCTCTGGAAGAGGGTGTCTGCTGCACTTGCAGCAAACTACTGACTGATATTCAGGGCAGATGGCAGGGTGGCAAGATCCTGGAGTTTATGTGAGGTTCACTGGGATGATACTTTTTTTCTTTCTGGATTTATGTTTGTATGGGCCTATATTTTCYATTAATCTTTCTGTTTTAATACATCCATTCTTTCACAGTCTCTGGGAGTACAACAGACGAAAAAGCAACAGTCCTTTCGTCATAGATGGATTTACACGGCTTGCAGTCTTACTGCTGGGATGGAAAGACACGTGTTGAAGTGATTATGCACAAAGAATCTGTTCCAGCAATGTAATCCCTACGCTCCTTTTATAAACAAACACCCATTCATGTGTTCTGCCTTATGGAAAGCATTGGTTACTACTGGTTAGGATTTTAGGGGGAAAAGAGTGAAGAAAGCAGTAAAGGAACTAGATCACTGGTCAATTAACAGGAGGAAAAACAAAAAATACCAAAAAAAAAAAGCAGTAGTGTGCTATAACTTGCAGAAATGCTTGCAAATTACTAATTCCATTTAGAGTGAAAATCATGTTTTCGTGCCTTTTTTCTCTCTCTCTCTCTCTCTCTCTCTTCTCAGCATTAGGTGCTGTACCTGCAGGTTGTGGCGTGTCTGATGCAGCAGCCCAGTCCAAGCCAGGCCAGTTAATGGTGTGGTACCCACAGTGGACTGGGATGCCGGCTCGAGTTGCTGGCTCGGACTGGGAGCTGAGCATCCTTAACCGCAGGCCCATGCATGGCTCTCACTTAGGGTCACAAATTGCTTCCAGAGTTTTAGGGAGTTCCCACGAATGCTTTAGTTTGGAATATTGGCATTTCCCCTAGGAAAAAAATGGTGTAATGGACAGCATCCAGGATTTTTCTTTTGCTGATAGGCAAGCTGCTGCTACTACAATTGAGGTGGCAGCCATTTATATTTATATATRGCACACTTGGTTTAATTGTCACCTCCAGCCTTCAGCACATGTGTCTGCCTTGGAAYGGGCTGCCTGTACACTCTTTCTCCATGCACCATGTTGTACACAATGCGGCTCCTTCGGTGGTAGATGCAGTAATGGATGCATCATCCAACATGTACTTGGTGTACCCATTAATTTCCCTTTCAACAGAAAATTAAAACCTGTCACATGAATTTAAATACGGGTAAAAACTTTATCCAGTAATAAGAGGATATTCATAGCATGGTTACTATCTTATAACACATTTTTGGAGACAGGAGGATGTTCCACTAAAATGAATTATTTTTAAAGTCTTCGAAGAGTTTTTGTGGGGGCAAGAAGACACTGCCTGAGTACTGTGCTTGTGTCAAAGGTGAGCTGTGGAAAAAAGTAAAAGATCCAAGGAATAAGTAGCATCCTGGCATTTAAATTTCCAGGCAGCTGTGTGAGCTGCTGCTGCTTCCTAAATCAGCAGCATCTCATGGGAAATGGCTGGGACAAGCTGCTGGGTGTTTGTACGTCACCGTACCGAGCCTGCTCTTCCTGAAAAGCTGGAACCTATTTATTTTTAACAGCCCCACATATTTCCCAAGGGTCGACATGTTTTCACATACTGCATTTTAGAAATTTCTGAAGCAGAAATGACGACTRGACCTGTCACTGCTTTCACAATGGAAGATTTTGTTAGCTGCTTGCTGGCTCCCTCCCCTGCTCCTAGGGCAGAAAGCCATAAGGTTTGAAACAAGACTACAATAAGTGACATATTTCCACTTTTTGACACTCTTTACTCTGCTATAATCATAATCCAAGCTGTTGTTCCCTGTGGTCTGCCAAGAAGAGTTAGACAGAGGCACCTACAGGGTGAGTACATAGATGGGGAGGTTGTGCAGCATCCTCTACCTGAGCACTGAGTGAAGGCTTCTGGGCTTGCAACTAATCCCTTGCTGCTAATTGATTTCTATGACTCCAGGGATCTTCCTGCTTTCTTCTAGGGCCTCCACCTGCACAGGGCTTGCCAGCTCACCTCTTACAAATACAAGATGCTGTAGCACATGAGGAAGGATGTGGTAGGACCATGGGCTCTGCAAGAAAATTAGGGTCAAGGGCATTCAAACCATTATTACCGTGAAACCCAGCAACAGAGCAAGAGCCCAGTATTAAAATAAAAAGGAACAGAATGTTCTGCTTTTCTCTTTTTTTCCCTCCTTATAACAACTCTGTGATAAAATTCCAAACTGAAGCTATTTGTCAAAATATGGGACAAAAGTACAYGTTAAGGATTCGCCGTAAGGTTGGTATTCTAGTTCCTAATGAACTCTAGTGTAAACTCTACCACAGTGTGTCTGCTGCATGTTCCTGACGTGCTGATGTGATGCTCTTACTGCAGGCATGCTTACCAGCACCCAGGCTTGTCTGCTGCCACGCAGGGGTGTCTCTGGAAGGGAAGGCACATGGTCCTTGCTTTTGTCCTAGGTCCATGTCCTATGGGAACAGTTTAGGCAAAGCTTTGGGAACTAGCACRGTGCTCCCTAAAGTCATGCTGAGGTGTCCATATGAGCCTGCTAGGAAAGGAAATAATTGTCGTATTAACAACTCTAGCAGATAATGACTTGCAGACTCAGGAAAGTGGTTTTTTTTTTTTAATGGAAAGTCTTAATTCCAGTTACTYGTGAATATTTTTAATATGGCTTTCAAGTCTTGGGTATAACCTTCATTCCTGCCCATAGAAACAGCTCTTTTATATAAATCTTACTAGAACAGCTCCAAATAATTTTCCCTTTAATTAATTATTCTTAGACCTATATTCAGGACATATTCCCTTACTGTAGATATATTAGGACATTAGATGATTATTCCAGAAGCACAAGTAAGAGTGATTCTAAAGATCTATTAGCTATTTAAAATCATTCATGTTTTAAGTGAATTAGGAGATTAGTAGTATTAGTATAAGTGGGAAATGTTTATATATTTTAAGAGTTCATCTTCTCTAAATGCCAGGCTTTTGAAAGATGAATGAGTTGTATTGCAACGTAGATAATGGGTTGCTTTTTATTTATTGCTTCAGGTAAAGAGCTAACCAAAGTACTTCACTGCAGCAAATAAGTTACAAGGTTTTTTATTCAATACATATGTCCTGAACAAACTCTACATGGAACTGACAAAACACCAAAACCTCCTGTTCCAGAAGGAGTGGAGTATTATGTAAAACCTGGGATGGATAACCTAAGTTCCTAAGTTTTGTATTGGGTCACTCCAAAAGCTTTCCTGGAATATGGAACTTTTGAAGGATGAACTGGTTTGTTTGTTTGATGCTCCTATCTTCAGTAAAACATCAAATCTAGTCATTTAAAATAATACAGCATACTCCATCGGGGATAACAGCAAATGGGACCTAGGTTGCTGGGGTGGGTACACTTCCAGACTTTCTTTTCAGTGGCTTTTTTTTTTCACTAGTCAAGAACCCAAATTAGGTTGCTCCTTGGARTATGCTGTTGATTAGAGAGTACCAAAAATGCAGCTAAATAATAACTGGCTTAAAAGCAGTTTCTTTTTTGAAGTGACTCTATTATCAMGCCATCCCAGGTCTGGGAGAATGCAAGGATAAGATGCAATGAGGATGAATAGAGATAGACTTGTAACTCCATCCTTGGGGTTTACTGGCCTGGAAACAATAAAATAATCTTTGGAAACCAAAGACACTTAGARGAATTTAATATGCAAAGCTGAATGCTGTCTTCATATAACTGGTGAAAATAGGTGTGCTATTTTCATACATAGCATTGAGGAAACTTGATTTCATTTTTCWGAAGTTTTACGCAGAATCTTTTTGAACATGAAAGCAGCAGCACTTGCAATAAGCCAAGTATCCTGTAGTCACAAATACTGAGTCAAAGCGGTGGAAGAGTGTGATTCCAAGGTATTCCTGTTGCTGCCATGGGCATTATCCCTGTTACMGTAGGGTGTTATGCTCGTCTAAGCTGAAGTACCTGTAACTGCCTCTGCATGCTGCAGCAGACACAGTAAGAATGCAGGCCCTRTAAATCTGGCCAGGTTGGGAGGGTTCATTTGCAGCACAACAGTCTTTGATGGGCCTACACATGGGAAGCTGTGTGATGACTCTTAGACTTTAGCCTGTGTTGACTASAGAGATGAATAATTTTAACAAAAGTGCACTTTTTGCCTCTAAGATAAAGAAATGTTAGTGCTCTTACAGCAGAAAGTAGACTGAAACCATCTCTRCAGTGTTTTTAGTTTCCTCACTTCTTAATGAGTGAACTGGTGAGGTTGTTGCCGGTTTGACTCAACCTCAATTAACCTGAGTGGTCAGGGATTATGCTGGTCCATTGAGTTTCTCTTGGGTTTGGTGGTTTGCCAAAAYGAATCATGGCAACAGGAGGACTTCTCAGGTAAGTCTTGAACTCAAATTCATTCATCCATGTATCTGTCTTTCACGGGCAAACCCCACACTTGCTTACATTGGCACCTGTAAATAGAACGGCAAGAATCCTCCACAAAGTGTTTTGCCATGTACTCTTCTGGAAATGTAACCCCCAATTTCTTGTTGGCCTAAAAGTTAGAAGATATTCAGTTCAAATTTTCCATGTAAAATTTATCCCTGTGCTCCCATTTCCCTTCCAAAATAATGACCTTCACAGTTAGCTCACTTWATGGCTTCTTTTGATCAGTTTAGCCCTGGTTAAAATTGTTATGCTGTATTCATATTATAGAGAATATACCTGATTGAAAGAGCTAAGCAGTCTCAGAGCACTGCAAGGGAGACGTTTGTAAACCCCAGGAACTGAAGGTGCAAGCCACAAACTCCTGGCCAAGCACTTGAYGAAGAAGGCTGAACAATCTGGTGGATCTCAGTTGGCTCTACAGCTGCTCTTGGGCTGATGGAGAGAAGGGATGAACGGCTGCTAAACTAACAGCCCTGGAGGTTAAAGTCCTCCTCCTCTGTAAATAAAAGCAACAAAACAAACAAAATACAAGCAGTGGATGCCACAGTGCAGGCTTCCTTGGGCACCTCAAACCTGTTCTCAAAAAATCTCTCTTGAGGAGAAAAACACTGCAGCCAACAGCTGAGATCCTGCTGCTGATGCTGTTGGACACGATTGCAAATGCAACAGATTCTGAGCTACAGATCTTTCCTTAGCCAAACTGTGGACCTGATCTTGCTCCTTGTAATACCTGCTCCTGATGTGGGTATGGGGCATGGCTTGGAGCACAAGCCTYTTCATTGACTAAAAATACAACATGGCAGATTTCCTCCTGCTGGTACCTATTTCCTGGGAAAAAKGGAAACACTCTTCTGAAGCAGCTGCTGTCCAGTATGTGTTTCTGTTTRGCATGCAGTAGTGTTTGAATTAAGGGCAGTGTTGTTATCTCACCATTGGGTTGCCGTCCCAAATCTATTTCATCCTTGTAATGCATTGCTACCTGAATATTTGTCTCTCCTTCCTAATCACAGGGATTATTTTGCTGTGGTTGCATAACTGGAACTAGTATAATCCTTGCATTTTCTTGCATAAAACCTGTTTGGAGTTTCCTATGTCTTTCTTCTCTTGGAGGAGAGTCTGCACAGAATTGCATGGGTTTTGTTTATCAGGTTATAAACAGCGGGGCTCCAAACRGACGTCTGGATCCTTCCCCATGTGCAGCGTCAGGACTCAGGAGCRCAGAAGTCTGGTGGCAGCCGGAGCGGAGCTTGCACGTGGGGCTCTTCATGTGCTCGCAGCGCCGGTGGCAGCCGATGCTGGCAGGGGGGCGCAGGCAAGTCTGGGGGATCCRGCTGCAGCCTTGCTGCAAAACCCCTGCCCAGGAGCCCCCAACAACCGGCAGCAAGGGCTGACAGAGGCCGCCTGTAAGGGAGCGCACACGTGTGGTGTTTCAGAGCCCTCATGGGCAAATGCTGCAGATCCTGTCTGGTTTTACTTCTCTGCCCCTCAGCTGCTGCTATGTTTGAATTTGCACCCTTTGAAGCAACAATCCAGTAGGCTCAGCCTCGGGAAGAGAGCCACGGAAGTACCTCCCTGTGGTGTGGCACGGGCTGCTTCGTCCCTGCTTGTGAGGGCTGGTGGAGGGACAAGATGTCGCGCATGGTCCTACCTCACTGTGGATGCACTTCTGTTGGGCCTCTGGAGGCTGGGAGATGGGTCGGAACCAGCTGTTTGCAACAGAAGGGAGAGCCTGCAGCGACAGCAGCACACTGGCCATATTCAGACTAATTGGGGAGAAGGTCCAGCAGGAACAAGGGCAATCAGGCTCACTCACACAGTCTCTACCAGCACCCTTGAAGCCTCTTCTTCGGTTCCGGATCAGGGAGGTAATTTTGGCATTGTTTCCTGCAGTAATTTGCACATTTAAAGCAGTTTTTTAAGGCTGTGTAACCCAAACTACTGTAAGAAAAAAGCTCTCCTAAGAAGCCAGCCTTGAGGAATTAAAGGAAACAGGCTGCTSTTCAGGAAGGCTCCAGACAGAACAYGAGGAAGCAAACTGTGTGTGTGCTCTGCTGTCCATCCCTCTCTTCCCTCCTGGGCAAGGAGGGGCTTGCTCCTCTTCTCCTGAAGGAGCAGGTTTCCGCAGAGCCTCTCCAGAGCCAGGACTTCCTGATTCGGATGCTGTCAGGAGGCAAAAGGCAGCTAGATGTCTCCACTACACTGCAGTTCTAACCAGCTTTTGTATGGGTGTTTGTTTGTTGGGCTTTAATGCGGCTCTTCCTAATCCARGAGCTGTGAAGAAGACTGCACTGAGCTGCGGCTGGAATTCCCTCTGGAATTTACTTTCTTTTCTCTCTCTTCTGCTGCAAATATGATCCTTTGTCCAACAACCCCCAGCCACCATCTGATATAACCGAAGCGTGTGAATTGTTAGCATTATTTTTAAGATGCAAATACAAACTCTATGGAAGCAAATATAGGCAAAAGAGGAAACAACTTTGCCCAARCGAAGCTTCATCTGGAGGCTTTCCGAGTAGACCCGTTTAGGGTGACTCTTTAGCAGTTACCAAGGCATGATTCGCCCAAAGTCAGAAGCACCGACTATGACGCCTATCCGGCTTCCTCCACCGTGTGGCCCGGGAATTTCTGCAGCAAGGTTATAACCCCTGGAAAGATACCCAACCAATCTGGAGTGAAAGACTCCAGGCAGAGAGCTGACTGTGTGCTGGGGAAGCAGCTGCAATGGTTAATTAGTTGCTCTGAAACACACAAGATGAGGTTTCAGTTCATTTTTCAGACACTGGATCCCAGTATAACTGTTTAATATGYGTTATACTGCTTATTTTTTATAGTTATTTTTTAATCAGAGTTTCATGGAACTGAATCAAAAACGCTTACAGATGCTTGTTACCTCAAGATAATTCTCCTTCAGCAAACGYATTTATAAACTAAAAGAAACCAAAATGAAAAAGAAACAAGTCTGTTTGAGGTCCGTTTCTATAAAAGTATGGTAGCTGGTACTGCTCATATTACTCCTCTTTAATTTACAGCTAGATCACATCGAGGATGTGATTACCATAGAATCATARAATACTTAAGGTTGGAAGGGACCTCTAGAGGTCATCTAGTCCAACCATATGTTAAAACTTTAYGGTTGTGTGAGCTGAGTTATAGTAAAAATGTGTACAATCATTTAATGAATGGCAAATGCGAAGGGACACTGTTTAGGCTAGCCTGCAATGAGAAAGAAAAMGCTAAAGTCAGTCACTTTGCATTTGTTCTAGTCCATATCCATTCATATGACAGTTACCACAGCTCGAGGCACAGTTATCAGCTACTCTGTGTCACCTCCTGTGCTTTTCCACTAGTTTGCCAGGAATTGTCAAGCTGAATGACGACCAGTTGTATTTTTCTCCTCTCCTCTCCTCTCCTCTCCTCTCCTCTCCTCTCCTCTCCTCTCCTCTCCTCTCCTCCTCAACTGGACGTTTCAGTTGACTTTCCAGTGACTTCTGCGCACTTTAGTTCAGGTAGGCCTTAAACGAACATCCAGTTACCAAATCATTAGCCAGCRCCTAAAAACACCGCCTCCACAAACYGAGTATCCGCACGCAGCCTGTTGGCTTTAATAATCTTTGTGTGTCTTCCTGCAAAAACCCGGCGGTCTCGGGGAAGGCAGCACGGTGGTTCCGGCAGCAGGGCCGGCCCGGTGCTCCCGTGCTGTTCCCCGACCAGCCCTGGTATTTCCTCCTCGGAAGCAGAGCTCAGCRCCCGTCTGGCTGCGCGCTGCCCGGCACGCAGGATCTACGGCTCGGCTCAGCTAATGCGGCTGCAGCAAGCTACCTGTGCAATCGCTCCCACCCTCTTCACCATTTAGCCAATAATTTTTGCTGCATTTCTGGGTACGGATACCAGGCTCTCTGTAGGTGTTAAGGCCAGAATTCCCCTGCTCTCCCCCCACAAAAAGGTTACCAGCATTGGTGCCTTCATTTTTACGTAACAGTTGAGTCCCCCTTTAAAACTTGGAATGGATTTAGGTGGTATTTTAGGCTTGGAGGGTTCACTTCATCTGCAAAGAAGATACTGAGTAGTTTGATCGTCAAAGAGAAATGGTGCTTTCTAAAATTCCAGATAAMTATCATTCAACCTCAGCCACACATGGTTGTACTTATTAGTACAAATACGCAGGCATATAAGAACAAAGAAAGCAAAACCAGGCCTGCTTCATCTGTACTATTTTAATTTGCTTTCAGTGGTTTACACAAGCAGGAGTACACATGAGGACACGCGGGAAGACRGGTTTCCAAAAAGGTTGCATTAATCTGAGAAAAAAATCCCAATGCACACTGAGAAAGGCAAATTAGASAGTTCATTTAGGAAAGGCATCAGTGTCCATAGACATAGAATTTTTACAGCTCTGCTGGATTCCACTCTTTAAAAGTTTTTGTTGTTGAAACCATGAATTTATAAATGTTTCTCRACATTTTTGGGGAGTGGCTTTCCTAATTTAATCACTTTAAAGTATATTTGGATTATCTAGAACCCTCCTGGTGTGGATTTTTCTGACTAGCGGTGCGTTTATAGTTAAACAAGTGAGGCTTTTGGACCGTAGTCATTTTGATTTATAGCAGCAGGAACAAAGCRAGAGAGTACAGACGTCAGTGCTGCTGCTGCTGATCTGGCAACAGAGACTTCCTAATGTACAAATTACGTCTTTCACCACACAATTCCCTCTCCGCCCCAACTAGAGACAGGGAGGCACGGCTATTGAATGCAGTGCATGTAATCTATACAGGGGTGTACATGCAGCGTTGGTTGGATATTATATAGCCCCTTTTAGGTACACAGTTAATAGCTTACTGTACATTTGCATTTTTAAAGGAATTTAATGGAAAACAGGCAAAAACAGAGCAGTCAAGCAGCAGTTAGAGCCAGTTGTGGAGGTGGCTATAGTGCTTTATGGATGAGACACCTGTCTGCAAGAAAACTGCAGTGAAAATACTGCTTCACGGTGCATAGACCAGCAAAACCCCGAGACTTGTAGCTCGTATGTGACCTTGGAGGTATCTGAGTCACTACWCTACAGGGGAAAGACTCTGGATTTCATGCTCAGCTCTGYAAGGCACCAAGTGGAAGGAGAATTGCTTTCAAAATTAATGGCTCATATGGGTGGTGGRCCAAAATACACCYGCAGACACTCACGGATCTCCTCTCRGTGATCATCTCTCACTGATGGGGTTTCCGCTCCTGTGGCTGAACATAACRGCCTGTACCTACTTCAGCTCTTTATGTAATAAAGATCCTGCCAGTTTGCCRTTTCCAATGACATGAAGTGCTCCACTGACCAAAAAACAGACTTTGCTGAGCTGGATGAAACACAATCTTYGGGCAGTCACCACACCCAGGGACCAGGCAGCACACTGCTCCGGTTAATAGGGGGCTGCATTTCATTAGTAACTGAAGTGATTTCTGTGCATATAGCACCATAGCCTGTATATCTGTTAAGCCTTTAAAGCACTTGGGGATGAAAATAGCTCAATGCAAAATAATGGGCTCAATTTAGCACTGCAGTCTGCAGCCAAAGACTTGGAGCAACTCCCAAGGCAGAGCAAAGATTGACTTGTTTCAAGCTTGCTTCTCTGAAGACGGATACCTAAGTGCAGTTCCATATTCYGTGCAAAGATAGGGAGCTTCCCTGCATCCGTAAGACAGGCTCCACGCTCCTGTATTGCACTGACAGGGAAAAGTCTCCTTCAGAGAKAAGGCAAGGTCCTGCTGCAAGGGCATTGCTCCACACTCACTATCATATGACCTACRCTGGCAATGGGCGCCCCGGCTCCTACAAGGCCAGCTTTTGATGTAGAGAAGCAGTCGGCAGCAAAGTCAGTGTTATTAATATGTACCAGAGCATGTGATTTGCCCAGTCCCCTAATTAACATGCTTGGGTACTGAGCGTTGCATCATTCATGACCTGGGAAACATGCACAACCACATCCCGAGGACGAGTTTGTTGTATTAAAAAAAAAAAATAATAAATAACAGTAAAATAAGAAGGCGCAGTCACAGTGGTGGAATCTAAGCGACGGCTGCTGGACGCGTGCCATTGATCATTCCCGGGAATGCGCGGGAGCCTTCCCGCCCGCCGGCCCCCTCCCTCCTCGCGCGCTCCGTGACGAGGGCGCGCTGCTGAGGTGCTCGCATGCGACGGTCGCGTCCGGCGCGGGAGCCCCGGCTCCGCTGGGGCCTTTGTGGCGCGCTCACCGCGTCCTTATCGARGAGAATCCCCGCCGGTACACTTCCATATAGCATGTCTCCACAGAGCGGTACGGTGACGGCAGGCCTAATGCCCATCGCGGGTGTTAAAACGTGCGAGCGCCTGCCTGTTGTCACGAGGACTCCTACCGCTACGCGAGCACTGCTTTTAAGGTGCTCGGTTTATGTTTCCCCTTTCTGTGTAAAAAACGCAAATAACGGTAAGTTTCGAACGTGCAGCGAAGCCTCGCTGCATCAAGTCATTCAGTTGTTAGATTTCATTTTCCCTCTGAAATTCTAGTTTATGGTCTAATTGCTGCCCTTTAGAATTTTTTTTTTGGTTCATTTTAATGCAAAATGGCTATTCAAAGCAGTGCCACGAAATAAAACAGTCCCTAAAGCCGTGGCCTTGGCGACTGTGGAAGGACCGAAGGCCGGGGGCGACCGCCAGGATGGGGTGCGGAGGAGGAGGCGCTGCGGGCCATTCCCCTTGGCTTTACATATATAAATATATATATACACACATACACACACGTATAGGACCAAGATGGTGTCCTCCCTGCCCAGCTAAGCACGGATACGTCCTGAGTGAGAGAAGATCCCACGGAGCTCCATCAACGAGCTCTCCGAAGGGGAGGCAGAGGGGGGCAGAAGGCGCACATCAGAACGTGTGGGGCCTGGCGGTGCCCTCGGGCCCTCGCCGTGACCTCCATGGGCAGCAGAGGGGCACGGGACAAGGCTGGCGCGTGCAGAGCAGCCGCTTTATACGCGCCCCTATCCTGAACAGACCACGACGGGATGGTTCATGGGTGCGGGCAGGGAAGCCTTGGCTGTCCAGATAGTCCAAAAAACGTGAGAGAGGCAGTTTTATTATTATTTTATGTATTTTTTTTGCCTGCCTTCCTGGCAGGGGTGGGAAGCCGGTGAGAAGAGGCTCATCCTTGGCCGGGCTGCGGGCGCCGCGGGGAGGCGCAGGCGGGTGCTGCGGGCAGCCGGGCACCGGCACCGCTCTGCCGGGGCTCGGGCGCGATAAATACGGAGCGTGGGGGGGGGGGAAATGATTATAATTATTGTTATTTAAAGAGAGAAAAAAAATAAAGGGGGTGGGGTGAGGGGAGGACACACACAAAGAAATCGTTAATTGCAAACGTGCCAGCACCCGCGAGTCACCCTGACGGGCCTGATTTATACAGCGGGATCATAAAAATCCCATTAGGAGTCTCATTGAGAAAAAAAAGGCA
>PTEX01000055.1:3160257-3230655 GCA_003342815.1 Eudromia elegans | reverse complement strand
CCCTCTCTGCCCTCCCCCCACCCCACCGTGCACCCCCATTGAGAAAAAAAAGAAAAAAAAAAAAGACCCAGGAAGGTGCCACCCGCTACCCCTGGGGAGCCCAGCAGAGCACCAGTGCCTCCCTCTTTAATTTTCAGTCACACACTCAGCTGAACGAGCAAGGGGGGGGGGGGGAACACCTAAACAAGCCCCTTTAGACGTGGGGCTGAATTGATGGGATTGTGATTTGTAGGATTTCTCCACTTAGTCCCTGCCTCCTACTTGCTCTCCAGCCACTCCAAAGTCTCTTCCCCTCTCTTTAAGCAGCGATTTCTTTCAATCCTCTCTCTCCCTCCCTGTGTCTCTCTCACACTCTCCCTCTCTCTCCACACACACTCATCTCCCCGGAGAGAGGGAGAGCAGAAACTCAACTCCCCAACACCGAGCAGATGTCGAAGAAGCGCAAAGCCCTGGAGGGTGGCGGAGCCCGGCTCCCCCCCGAGGACCCTAGGGCCCGCGCGGGGGCTGCCGAGGAGCAAGGTAGGGCGGCGGGGCCTGCAGGTGGCCGGGGCGCCTAGGCCAGGCTGCTCCTGCCGCGGGCTGCGAGGGCAGGGCTGGCGGCAGCGCTCGGAGCTGCGGCAGGGCACGGCGTGGGGCGGCCGGCGACGGCCCCGGGAGGCAGCGCGGGGAGCGGTGGCGGGCCGGTCCTCGTGCCCTTCTCGTGTGTCCCTGCCGTCGGTGCCTCCCTGCCGTCTCGTGCCGTTTGCAGCTTGCGTGGCGCTTGGCTTGCTGGGCGCGCTTGGTTTGGGCAGCGAATTGTCTGTAGGCACCCAATATATACGTCGTGGCTGTGCGTGGGTCCGGGTTCCTCCAGCAAGCCCCTGTCCCCCGGTATGGTTTCGGTTGCGTCATGAGGAGCCTTCGCGTGCTGCGCTTGCAGCGCACTTTGCATCCTGCTAAAGTTGGGCTTTCCAGAGCCTTGGTGCTTTGCTGTGATTTTCAGGCTCCGAGTATTTGTGGGGAAAGCTGCTCTGTACTTTYTGACAAGATAATATCGATGCAGAAGCCGAGGGGTGTAAAATCAGCTCTGCACACAAGTGCGAGGGAGTCCTGCAGCCCCGTTTCCCGTGGCTGCTCGGCCAGCCCAGTGGGCTCCCGTCCCTTGTGTTTATTTTCACTGAGCGGGCCCGGATGAGCCCAGGCAAGCTGCGGTGCTCGGGGGCTGCAGCTGGAAGGCAGGGGAGAGGGAAGAGCCTGCTGGGCTGGCACGGGGCTTTGGGCACCCTGCTGCAGAGGCTCGGGAGGCTGCGRCGCCCGTGCGGGGCCGCCGTGGTCGTGGTGTGGGGCTCGCGGGATGGGGCTCGCGGGACGGGGCTCTGCCTTGGCCCGTGCAGGGCTGAGCGCYGAGCAGACGGGGATGCACTGAGCGYGCTCCCCAACATGGAGTCGGTGGCCCTTTCTGTGAGGGAGCTGGAGCATCGTAATGGCACAAGTCCCCCGGATCTCGGGAAATTCACTCCCCGCCGTGGCTGGTGCTGCTCTTGTGGTTTTTTTTTTTCCTCCTTTTTTCCTTTTGCAATGTAACGTCTCCAGTACGGTGGCTGGTGTGCTCTTCTGGCTTCATTAGGAAGAAGAACTCATAGTGATTCACCATTTCTCTCGAAAGAGATGGGTTAGGGCATAGCTGGTTGTTGGTTTTGCATCGCTTGGCTCTCCCGCAACAAAATAAAAGCCATGCTCRTGTTTTCTCATCATCTCACTGTTTTAAGGGCAATCTTGACATGTGAGGAACATTTTCAAACATCGTGAATTACTTTATTTGCATGACAGCATTCAGTGTTTTTGCAACGTGGAATTTTGCTGTTTCTAACCTGGGAAATCTTGCCTCTTTTGTCAGCAGTAGATGAGGTTAAACACAGAGAGGGTATTCAGCACAGACCTGAGAGTTGGCTACAGCTGATACGTAATTTTGACTTAAAGGTGTGCCAGCAGTGGGTGTAGGAGCACCTGACACTTTATTGTGATGCAGTGGTGTGTGCCATTTTTTTTTTCCTTAATTATTTTTTTTGAACTCCACAGCAATATTTCTTACAACGTTTCTGGTTATGTAACAAGAAACAGAAAACAAAACACAACTTTAAAACAGGATTTTTTTTTTTTTTATTTCACAGAAGAAATGAAAAGTGAGAAAAAGACATGCAGTTAGCACCGATATGTATATATGGAGAGTAAATCAACTATCTTTCTTCCTGATAAGGAGATACACGAGATAATTTGCAAATCAAATCAAACTGACTGGAAACCTGTGCTGTACCTATGTAATCCAGGCTTGTGAAGTCTTTGACACAGTATGTGATGAAATTTAATTTAGAATTTAGATTTTTTTTTTTTGCGGAGACCCAATGTATTTTTRTGGACTTGTAGTCTGCTTGCGCCATTTTCTCCCTCCCGTTCTACAGGAGGGAAYGGTGTTTGTTGATTACGTTGTCCGTAGTGACTAGGTGGCTGCAGAAACCCTTGCGAGCGCGCAGTGTATCACACCGTTGCGCGCGCAGTGCTGTGCGCGATGGTGGATGAGGAGCCTCCCTAAGGTTAGGATGTGCATCTTCGGATGTACTTGGTTTTTGTCGGTTAACCTGAGGTATTTTTCCTATAAAGCCCCGTGTTCTTGCAGGAGGTTTGCTACCTTTGTGGAGGAGGCATACGCACTGGTTTGGAGGGGGAGTGTGCAATATCTGCCCAGACGTATGGAAAAGCCATGTAACTCTTCAGTTTTAGTATTAAAAACGTGTGTGCGTTGGGAGTAGGGAGGCGGGGAAGGGGAAATGGGCATTAGTAAACGACGGGAAGAAAAATAGAGAGCTCGGGTTTCTGGAGGCTGCCGAAGGCCCCCGTGGAAGGCGCAGGCAGAGCCCGCGCTCCCCGTGCCGAGGAGGCTCCTGCCCTCCCTTCCTCGCTTCCCGCCGGAGGCCCCGCTCGGCCGCCTCGCCCGGTGGCCGAGGGCGCGCTGGGCTGGCCGCCGCCTCGCCACCCCGCTCCAGCACCTGCGCGGGCGGCTTCACGTCTCGGGCGAGCGCGGGTGAATTCTCAGCCGCTCCAGCCCGCGCTGGGGATTTGGCCAAGTGACGTGTGCGCTCGCGGAGTCTCGTTCAGCTCTTGTTTATCCTCAGCTGGCAAAGCTGTGGGTGGACAGACGCTAGGTAGGCCACGGTCCATATTTTCTGAACCTCGCTGATGTGGCTTTGTTTTTAACTCTCTTTGGGAATAATCCAGGCTACCCTAATCCTACCCTACCTACCAGGCTACCCTAATGCTCTTCTATTGCAGTTTGGTTGGACCCTATGGGCCCTATACATCTCAAGCCTTGTTGGTGCAGAGAGGAGATCAGGGATGGGTGTCGAGCCTCTCCCCTCTCGTCATCAGTGAAGGGCTGAACTTGCCCGCCCRACCTGAGGCCCGTCACTGCGTCACCACCGTACTCGAGGCAGCTTCGGGGGCTCAGTCCTGTAGTCTGGGCACTGACAGTGGTTTCTCCAGAGATAATTCACATTTTCGGCAGGTGGAATTGCCTTCCTTTCATAGAGTGTGCCGAAGGCAGCRGTGCTGCGGGACTGAGGTGGCTTTGAATGGGAGGACGGCAGCAGGTTTGCAGCGTGGAGATGAACTGAGTCCAATGTAGAGTGTGTCTGCACCAGTTTAAATTGCTGCAACTCCAGTAAAGCTGATAGGGTCACCGAAGAAAGAGGTGTGACCAGTCAGTGCCTTTGGGTCATCCTGTTAGTGATACGCCGGGTGGAGAAGGTGGGATTCATCTTGTGAAATGCAGCTCTCCGGGCTTTGTTTCTGCTCAGGGAGCAGAAGGAGCATTTCTAGGATCTAAGCCATTTCATCTCGAGGCAGAACTTTGCATTAAGCCAGCAGAATGACACCTAAGAAGCACTGGTTTTGACAACTGACTCTAAAGGAGGAGGCCAGATACGTAGCATGGATGTAGATAACTACATTTCAGTGGACGGCTCCTGAATTTTGGTTAAATCTTCATGACTTTGATGCAAGTCAAATGGTGAATATCCTTTTGGCTGAAGTTAAAGCAGCGGGCTTCCTGCTTGGTGGTAGCCTTCTTGTTCAGGACTGTAGCAGAAGAATCCAAGAATACTGTTTTCTGTGAATCCCTGTGTTCTGTGAAGGCCCTGGCAGCTGGCTAGCATGGAGCACGCAAACATGGAGCGTGCTGGTTTAAAAGCAAACAAAAGACAAGCTAAGGAGACTTGGTGCTCCAGTGTGGGCACTTCTGAGGACCAAATGCACTGTGACCTCAAGTCCAAGTTATTCTGTAATGCTGCTTACTGTTATTCAGCAGTTCCTAGGTATGACACAGTATTTTGGACACTTTCCTGTGGAGACAGCTAGCGTGCTGGATTCGGGGAAGGAGGAGTTTCAGAGGTCTCTTGATTGTTCTTTCTCAGTTTGGATTGTATATGTAGATAAACATTTTCTTCTTCCACCTCCCCTGTGGTCCAGTTGCTTGGAGTGCTGAATGGTCTCCATTGTCACGGGCGGGAGTGATAGCTGAGGGTTTTCAGCACTGCACAAAATCGGTCTCTGAAGAGAGAATTGTTGCACAACTCTTCCAGAGTTGAACTCCGGTTGAACGAACCCCGCTTATGCCCAAGAGTATCTTTTCATACACAGTTGGTTTTACTGAGTACAATGGGACCAGTCATGTGCATAAAAGTTAATCATGTGCATAAGGAAGGTTTACAAGATTTTTAGGGTCTTGGTTATTATAAACCAAAACCCCCTTGAGGGTCACTACTACACAAGTGATAGTTTCCTAATAATTACTGAGGTCTAGCAGTTAATGCTAATGTCTTTTCCTGACTAATGCTAGATGACTTGTGTGAGTGCTTCACATTCACCTATGTCTTGAATTATGTCTGGTATTAAAAAAAAATACTGATTTTTATTATATCTTTATTTGAGGTCATCAGACACGGGAGATGACATTCTGCCCTGTTACTCAAGACTTTACACTGAAGAAATGAAATTGGAATTGAATCCAACTTCTGCATTCGTTTTTCCTCTACACTATCTTCAGTGATCCAATTACAGTCTTTAGTTCAGCTGATGTTTTATTTGGTGACTATTGGCATTCTTTTGAGCTCTGCACACTCTTGTGGGTCTTCCTTCCTTTTTTAATTGCTAGGAGAGGTGCAAAAGTAAAGCAGTTCTTTCCTACTGTGTGCAAACTGAGACGTCAGTTTCTTCTGTACTGCTCCATCCTCCGTGCACTGGCCACTCTTCTCACTTAGCTTCTGATGCATGGAGTATAGAAGCCTCTTGTGTCTCCAGATCACCTGGTGTAAGACCTATCTACTTGCAGTTAAGATGATTACTGATCAAGCTTTTACGTGTATGAAGGTATGGGAAAGAAGGGAATTACTGCTCTCTGTACGGCTAGGATTTTGTGCTGGTATTGTAATTGCACCAAAAAAAGTGACCTTTTTGACTCCCTCTGGAAAAAAAAAGTTTGTGTCACGTATAAAGAGGAGGGAAATGTAATCCAGGAACAGCTTTTTAAGGGCTCTGTTAAGAGAAAAGAAACTGTGCTTTCCAAAGCAGGCTTGCCTAATAATTGCTGATAATTTCTTGTGTTAGATTTTGCTTTTTCCTTAAAAGTCAAGAATCTCTTTGCCAAATGGTGTGGCAAGACAGGTAGGTGGTGGTTAAATTTTGGSTTCTGAGGATCAAATTCAACATGCTGAAAGGGAAAATAGTTTCATTGGYCTCCTTCAAGGTATGTGAAGCTGCAAGGCGAGAGGGATGGAAAGACTTAAAGCTAAGTAGAATTCAAAATGTCTGGGGAAGATAGAGCATGGGCAAGCTATATGTGCTGTGAAATGGTGTGGTAAGCAYTTTCTGGAAAAAAAGTAACTTTCTCAGATTACTGCTGTCTTGCCTTCCTATCCCCAGGCTCATGGTGCCTGCTGAGGAGCTATTCTTCTGCAGTTTGCTGCAGAAAGCTCTGTTAGTATGTGCCTAGCTACAAGCACATGAGCCTTGTGTGAGGTCAAATACAAAGGCTCGTGCTCCAGCATTCTGCTGAGTTGGCATTTCTGTGTAGGAAAAGACATGTTCTCTCCAGCAAAGAGTTGTGATTCCTAAAGTGTTTTCTAACACGGTGCTAAAGCTGACTTCATATTGCCAAATATGCGTGTATATGCATTCTTGTGTGTGTATSGGTATTTATACAAACAATAATACTTATAATGGCTTCATTGTGAGGGGCTGTAAGCAAGAAGTGAGGTTGTTATGTGCATTCTTGGAAGAAAAATCCCAAGTGATGTCAAGAGGTGGAGTTATTGGGAAGGATATTTTAAATACTCGAGGTGGTTGCTTTAGTTGAAAAGTATGACTTTGAATGATTTACTGACTTGCTCTATAAAACAGAAATTCTATAAAAACATAATGTGAATTATRTAAACATAAAATTATCCAAACATTTCAAAAATGGAGGYGGCTTTTTAATTATTTGTGGCCACYTAGATSTTTCAGCTGTGCTGGTCATGCAGCATGCATGGTAATGTAACAGGAAAGCTTAGTGGGTGAGGAATTGCAGTCTCAGTGAAGTGCAGTGGAGAAGTCTCCTGAGCATTTAAATTGCTTTTGAAACTAGGACTTTGGTGAACTAACCAAGAACCAAAGCATAGTCAAAATAATTGTGGTGCTGGAGCCCCATTTCCATGGGATTAGGAATGCCAGATGAAGGTCCTTATCGCATCTGTCCTGCCCAGCCCCTCGAGAGCAACATCCCAGTGTGCAGCAGCTCCTGCYGTTGTACAGCTGGCTGGGTCCATACCACTTCCATGCTGCTGTCTCCCTGCCTGGAGCTGCTGCTCCTCCGTGGACTCTGCAGCAAGGCCAATCAGTCGGCCAAGAGCCAGGCGCAGGGCACCTAGGTAGCTCCACTGTGTGAAGTGGTGCTGCCTGGGACAGGGGGTCCCTAGCTGACCGGCAGCCAAGGTCTAGATTTAAGGTACTTGCCAAAACTTGGAGAAGTTAAATGTGGAGGATAGTTAGAATTCACAAGATAACATTGAAGTTAAGTGAAAATATGTGGCTAAACTTTAAAAAAAAATCAGTTTTGCTTAATTTCTGCTAGAAGTAAAACCTATATCGCTCTCTTAGTTTAGCACAAGGATAGTAATTCTGTTTCTGTTCATTTTCCATTACCATTCTCCTATTTGTTTAAATAAATGAGGCTGCTTCCAAATTCCTGGACAACAAAGGAATACACATCTGCCTATACTTTTAAATGTAACAGAAAGTCCCTGTCTTCCTGTTAAAGTATCCGAGTCCACCTGATTGTGTCAGGTTGTCAGAGGCTGCATTTTGCTCCCACCTCGCCGTGATTTCTRAGTGTTTTGGCATCCTGTGCTGCTATACTGCAACGGAGCAGAGTAGCACAAGCCAAGTGACGTGGAAGAGCCTTATTATTTAAAGGCAGTGTGTTAATGAACAGTATGCAAAACCAGAGATGGCAATCGCATTTAATGAAGCACTAGTTTATTAAGAAAGGTGCTTTGCATTATACCCCTGTGGCCTGAAAGATCTGGTGCCATTGGGGTGTAATCATGTTCGAATTAGCAGGGACAGCACAGAAACCTTGACAACTTGGTGGGAGAGAGGAGATGCTGGACGAGGAGAGAGGGCCACTGTCTGGGTTTGATGGCTGGAGAGCATTAGGTTTGGGTGTTCATCACTTGCACCGTAGTGTGGGGCTCATAATGTTGGCATTGACCATGTGCCCACACATTGGGCAACTGAGCTCATTGCTAGCCTGCCTGCTAACACGTGGAAAGAACAACTGTATTTCTTGTGTCAAGGTCTATTAAAGCTGTCTGCGCTGTTTTAGTGATGTACTGCATCTCAACTGAGGGGTGGCACATGGCTTCTGAAACTGTCTTTTGGTTAATGTTGGGCGTGGATGTAGGGGAGATAAAAATTTAGAAAAAAATAAAATCAGAGGTGGAGGAGTCATACATGAGAGCAGTATGAAATCAGAATTATCAGAATAGTAAGTGAAGGAGAAAACAAAGGTAATCTTCAGGTGATACCTGGAAATCACTAATAGATGTCCATCCTTCCAGGGAGAGGGCTGACCGAGGCTTAAAGATTAAGCTTCAAAGATGACAGAGCATTTGGAGATAGGAACTTCTTCAAGAGTATAGGCTTAGTGTTGGAGGACATCATCTTCATGAATAGCCCTTCTTCATAATCATTTTCAAAAATAGTCCTAAGCTCTGTGTAACTGTTGGTATTGCTGGTGCTTTGTTTGCTGACCTGTGCCTGGTAAGCAAATTGTTCTGTTTGTCATGGAGTGGTTTTCTAAACCTTGCACATGGGAAGTCCTGCCTTATTTTTTTTTTCACTTTTTAATCTTTATTCATCTGCACTGTTTTTCTCTCATCATATTTCCATTAGCATGACTACAGCCAAGATGGGCTTGTGCTGTCTATAATCATTATTCAGGCTTTGAAAAATCTGCTGTGTATATTGTTAATCTCTTTCTAATGTTATGCTTAATAACGAAGGTTTGCAAACGAGTAAGGCTAGATGATAGGTCTCCATTGTACCTGCCCATGCGTGCTCTTCAGCTGTCTTTGGAAAAAAAAACCAAACGTGAAGATAAATGGCCCCAACTCTGTGTGGCTTTGCCCTGCACGGGCCTGGCAGCACTCCTGCTTAGCGGCTACCAGGAGACAGCTGAGTGCGAGTGCCCTTCCTCCTGTTTTCCAGGTATTATTTGCCGCCTCCCAGCCAATACGGGATATAAGAGCCCGTAAGTGTTTGTAGTCTCCAAGCCACAAAGCCACAGTCCTGGCCAATGGTCACGAGTATTTACAGAGAAACCCAAGTGTATGTCAATACTAACACCGCACGTGCTGCTTTAAAAAGTTCCTCGTGAAATTGTAAAGCTGCTCGAGCTGAGGAAGGGGGGAATTAGCAGCAGGAAGGGCCTGATTTAGTTATCTGGGAAAGAAGCATTAATAACTGCGTTGCTATAGTGCAAGCATACACTATAGGAAAGAGATATAGGTATATCTTAAAATTAATACCACTTGAATTGGGAAGGACTGTTTACTAGCGTATCCTTTCCTTTTGCTTACATGGAAGAACTGCTCTAGGCTTTTTTGGGTCTGTTTCTAAATAGCYGGGGCGGAGAAAAGATATTTCCTATGCAGCAAGCAAAAATCTGTTTTCTCCTTCCCAACACTTTGTAGTTCTTCAGGAAAAAATGCTGGCAATATCACAGATAATCTTGATTTTGCAATTGATAAGCATTTGGTCATTTAGTTTTTAAGAGTGGCTCAAATGCATACAAAGAGTATCTGTATTGCAGTGAGAATATCGTACTCAATGTTTTTCTTGGGTTTTAAAGGTCTAAAGCATCTAGATGATCCTTTATCTAGGCTTTTGCAACTAATGATGCAAGTGCCTTCTGGTATGCAGCTTTCTGTAAGAGCTTTTAAGAGATTCCATTCATTCTGAAACTGCAACCCAGGCCCCAAGGGTCCATGTTCTTGAGCTGTTCCTTGGTAGGACTTTGTTTTCTCAGCTTCCCATTGTATTGCTCCCAGGTAAACAGATAGTAGTGAGGAGTAAGCTTGTGCCTCCCTGATTTGGAAAAGGAAAAGATATTTAAAGGGAAGAGACAGTTCTCTCGCGCTCTTTCTTGCTTTCGCGCTCTTTCTTGCTTTCTCTCATTATTTTAATTATTAAAGAATGATAGCAGTCATTCTTGCCTTGGAAACTGCAGAATAAACACTACTAATATAAATCACTATATATTTTAATTTGGGATTATAAAAGGCTGTGAAGAAAAGAGGAAGAAAAATATAAAGCTTAACATAAAGGAATATTTAATTTTATTCATAGAACATTTTGGCAAAAGCCCCTGGATCTGCACAGYACCTACAGATTTTAAAGATGTCTTTGCACAGCCAGAGGCTGAGATCATGGCTGTCTAACTAGTGTTGGATATTTTCATATCTGCCAAGTTTAGCCTTAAATAAATAAATAAAAAGGTCATGCCTCATGCTTTGYTCAAACTCTTGAGGTGGTTCTTGCTTAATATTGTAGCAGCTAGTGACCTCCAYTTGAAGAGCTTGTCCTTTGGCTCAAAATCCTGCATGGAGCCAAGAAAGTAGCTGGATAAGCAAATCCAATGTCTGAAGATAGTTTTTGGAATCCCTTAAAAAGACCCTAGTTCAAGAAGTATGCCCTGCTTATTGCCAGGAGTGCAGCAAAGTCAGTCCCTGGAAATCTATTAGTTGTGGGCAATTGCAAGCGCATTACCCGACRTTAACCCACAAAAAGGAAAATTAACACAGTTAAGAGTAGCTCTTGCCAGAGAAAGATGAACAAATAGGAGCAGAAGCTGAGTGGGAAGCTTCGAGCAGCAGGAGGGGAGGACTGTAAAGATCATCTGTTCAGACATGCTTTTTTTCCTCTCCTGCAGCTCCCCAGGTATCTCTCTCTCTCTTTTTTAAAAGTCGCACGTGCAAACAGCCACAACAGCGACTGTGAAGCCYGTAATGAGGATCATAACAAGCCAGGAGGCAGTTTGGACCACTGTGATCACGGGGAATGTTTCGAGGATGAGGTCTCGTCCGAAGGCAGCCCGAGCTGCTGGTGTGCTTGTGCCCCAGTGCCGGATTAGCACCTCGACTTGCGTGGACCCGGCTCCGGAGAGCTGGCCACCTCACAAAGCTGACACCTGTGTGTACAGCCGTACCTTGAGGCATTTCTTGTGTGCRTTTGTGGGCTTTTTTGAATATCCATTGATAAGAATATCCAGACAAACTCCAGCAGAACTTGGTCAGCGCGTTTTTCCTTCAAGGCTTCTAAACAAAGAAGCTCAGAAACATAAAATCCGTGGCCTTGTTGTGCTACGTTTATGGTCACAGTAAACTCTATAGCGTCTGCGTGGCAGTTGGTTGTCATCTCTTGCAGGTGGCCTCTGTTTCCGCACRCAGTGAGCAAGTCTCTGCAGGCTTGTCACGATTCACCTGGAAGGATACAAGCCAGTTAATGCAGACCGAACTGTGACTGGCTCGTGGTTCACTCTGTGCTGGCAGGGTGGTCATTTACACTGCGTTTCTGTGTGAGGGCAAYGCTCTTCTGGTGAGCTTACTATCCCGTTTGTTTACTTTGGAAACATAAGTCAGAGTTTTTGATTATTTTAAACATATAACACTTCCTGTTTGCTCATCCTTTTCCTTTTTTTTTTTTTCTTTTTATAAGAAACTTTAATTGTTCCTGATATTTTATTTTACTTGGAAATTCTTTTTTTTTATTTTGAAGAGGTCATATCCTCCTCTCCAACGCTTTGTCCAATTTAGAAAACCTATGTGTATCAGTGCTATGATAATGTATAACCTAATGATTTTTCTCAGCCATTTTCTTTCATCCTCCAGAGGTCTCTGGAGTACCACATGATACAGAAAATTCAAGKTTTGCAATGAGTGCTTGCCTGGACTATGTATACCCCATAATGGTTTGGCTTTCGGAGGAAAAACGATTTCAAGTCATCTCTGGAAAATGCTGGCACAGTTTGGCTGTTAATTAACTTATAGTATACTTAACTTTTGCCTTTTCATAAGAAAATAACAGACGCTAAGTAACCCCCTCATTTTACATATTACATYCTTGTATGAAGATGAATGTCATCCCGTTTGCTCCTCTTGCTGCCTACTGCATTTCCATCCTAGTAAAAACTCTTTCCAGTTTCCTTTCTAAATCTACTCTCTTCTGCTCACAGCTTGCTTTCCAGAGCATGGAGGTCCATGTTGTTAGGTCTGGGACTTCGTTAAAAAATTATGTGAGGGATCGAAGAAGACCTGACTCTTTTGACTTTTTTTGTCTATTCTTTCATGCTGTGCAGATTTCATTCTCTCATTTCTTGCATGGCTTTGCTGCATTTGGGCATTTGTATTTTAAAATAAATTAAACAGAGGACAGATTCTGTGAAATAGCAGATGATGAGAAGCAGCTACTCCAAAAAAGGCTGATTAAATTACTCAGGTTGAGCAGCTGATACTTAGTAAAAGATCAAGGCTGTACCAGAACTATGTGGYGAATGGGTCGAATAGTGAAGTAAGTGTTTCTTTGTGTGGTTTATTTATTTTATTTTTATTTTTGCTAATAATGATAATTTGCTGCATCTGAAGGCTTTCTGTGGAAGAGCTGTTTTTGATAGTTATTTTCTTTTTTCTCTGAATTTCTCAGCCTAACTACTGACATTGTTTAACATCGGGACAGAACTTCTCCACTTGCCAGTAGAGATAACTATTGTTGTAGCAATTCATAGAACTATATATACATATAAATATATATATGCAGGGTTTTTTTTTATCTTGGAGTTTAAGCAGATGTCTTCTAGCAGCCTACCAGAACTGATCTAAAATTGGTGYTTGTAGATAATATATGCATATTTAGCCTAGTTTTCTAAATCTAAGTTTATCCAAATCTAAGAATAATACTTCGAATTCAGACATATGTGGGAACATAATTTTATTTCTGAAACCACTATTTCTCATGCTGACATGGCATGTGGTGTGGTATCTGACATTACACTGTATCCTTAATAAAAATAGTTGAAGTGGATATATTGTGCTGGCCATATTGCATATATTTGCATGGATCCAAAAGAAACTCTGACAAGAGGGAGAAAAGGTGTCTGGGACAACTCAAAGTCTAGATTTTGAAATAGTGTTTGACCTCTAGAATAATCTGGAGGTGAATGTCAAAAGAGAGAACATGGCTGTTCACAACTTCTACTGAAGAAATAAGAGCACTTAGAATAGGGTTATTGCAGATAACTTGTCTCCTGTAGTGCAAGGACTCTCACGACACCTGTCCAACATTCAAAATGTGAAATTTCCATGACCACATAATAGAAGATATTCAAATGCAGTGGARTTTTAGTACAGGAAAATATTAGATAACCACTGTGTCATTTGAGTGCCTGAGRCCCATACATTCCTAGCAGGACTAGTGAGCAACCTTTAGACATTATCCCAAAGCTCTCAAGTTTTGGGCAAACAAAAAGTCAAAAATGTAAGATGGATCAGCATCAGCGTTCAGCAAAAGCAAAGCTTCTGGAGTGACTGCCTCTCTTGAGCATGTACAGCGAGAGCCACAGGCAGTGCCATGAGGAAAGCCCAAACAAGGAAGAGAAACCTACTCGACCTTTGACTAGTTGGCCTCAGTGATCTGGGGATCCTGTAGGAATTTTAAGGAATAAAATGAGTTGATTGCCCAAAGATACCCCCAATGCTGGCCATGTTTGATGGTGGAGCGAGGTGAACTTCTTTGATGCTCATGGGGCCCCAACACTGAGTGTTGCAAGAGTCCCTGGAAGACACCATCAGTTATCCTGAGTGCTGCCCAAACAGAGGCCACTCAACAGTTCTTTCTTGCAAGAGTTTCCAGCTTGAAAGAAAAAGCCTGATAATAAATGAATGCTTGAGCTAAACAGCCTTGGATGCATCCATACCTCTCTTCTTGAAGTGCTTGCCAACTTTGCAGTGAGAGCAAAGCAACAAAACATGCACTATGAGTTGTTTCCTTTTGAGGAGGGGACAAGGGCTTGGCTGCTCTGATAAGTGGAAACTGTGGCTTAATCCTAAATTCTCAATATTTAAGGTGCTGAGGTCTGTTCTGCTATCTTCTGAAATAGGAGCAATAGCATCCTTCTGTGCTGTTTGAGGGTACCCTGAAATGCCAAAAGTACTTAAGCCTTGCTTTGATTCTGTTCCTCCAAAACCTGCACACTGCCTTCAGCAGCACTTGTAAGGGCCTTCACAACAAGGCAGCCTCTCATTTGGCCTCTGTGTTTTGGCTGGCATGTCTCTTACAAGCTGGAAGCCAAGACTTTAGAACTCTTTGACTGCTCTGCCCTGAGTTTTGAGGCTTTTGCCCCAAGCGTAAAAGCCTTAAAGTCCTCCTTTCTTTTTTTTTTTTTTTTTTTTTTAAATCTATGAGTTGTGGACTTTTTTTTTCTTTGCAATTAGTTTTTTGGTTTCTTTCTCTCTTTCTGCCAGCACTCAAAACTTGAACAGCAGTGGATTGGAGTTATTAACAACGYGGGAAGCACGTGGTGCCCACTGGTTTTGGTGGCTTGTATGTGGTGTGCTGCACGTTGTAAAACATCTCTGGGTCTTGGCAGTGCCCCCTACAATGTTGGACACGTTTGAGGCCTGTCTGCTGGAAAGAGCACGGTGTAGATCCTGCTTCTGCAGTGCCTGTGCTAGCGAGAGAAGAGCTTGGGATGGAAAATAGATTAATGTGAGGTTGGGAGCACTGAAAAGAACGGCCTATTTGTGAGGAACGTATTGCTGTAAAGACTGACTGGGGTGTCTGGGGCTGAGATGGGGTGTATTTGGCTGACTTGGGCTGGGAGATTAAATAGCGACAGAGAGTTCACATGGTTTTCTAACGGGGGGAAAGGTATGAAGTGCGTCTGTGTTTGTATGAGAGCGCCAGAGCCTGGAGGATGGATTACGTGCGAGAAGCTTAACGTGCAAGCGTGGTGTTTGTGTGCAMGCGTGCACGGGCCGGAGACGTGGTGGCCAAGGACATGGGTCCGAGAGAACTTGTCCAGCTCTGTGCCTTTGTGTGCACAAGGGGGCTCTTGTGTAGATACTCTAAGAGAGGACCCGAGCGTCTTTGTGTAGTGAATTTTGTTGTGATTTTTATTTTAACATCCCAAAGCTAATGAACTGCTCTCCTTGTAAAGTTATAAATGCTGCAAAACTAGTCTCTATGCTGCAAATATTATTAGCTCTTTAAATCTCATTTGTTTTAATAAAGCATTYTGTCATAAGTCAATTTCTCATTTGATATTTTGAAGTATGATGAAACCAAGTTTTACAGTACATACCCAAGTCCTAACATATGAAAGGCACTTAATTTGGGGGCTATTATAACATACTTTGGGTTATTTTATGGCCAAAGGCTGTGACTTAATTTACCCAAAAAGTGTTGTAATCACATTGAAATGCACTTTTTTTTTTGACAATTCTTTATGCCTAAATCCTTTACARTAAGGAGTATAGTGAAACCTGTGCATTTATGGAGCACAATGAATGGGAATCTGATATTGTTGACAGTCAGCCAGGAAATCTTGTTTGTATCCAGAATTTTTAAGTCACATTATGAAGTATAAAAATGTATATGTTGTATTTAACTAGATTACACAGAATCACAGAATGGTTAAGTTTAGAAGGGACCTCTAGAGATCATCTAGTCCAACCTCCCTGCTCCAACAGGGACACCTAGAGAACAGTCATATCCAGGTGGGTTACTTAGCAAACAAAAGAATCAACATTTGGAAAACACAATTATAGCTTAAAAATCGTTGTGAAAAATGGTCATGACCATACTGGAGCTTTATGACAACTTACAGCTGTGCGTTCAAACAGAATATGTTAGACAAGCAAAGGCAATTAAATGAAATTTGGACAAACTAAGAGTATTTCCTATCAAAATCAGTTTGGTGGTGTTCTTTTCGCTATATTCTACTCCTTCTCTTGTATTTTATCATCTTTTTCAGCCTGCTGTGTTCTTTCTCTTTACTTGTGGCCAGCACCTTGAACTCTGAGAAATCCTGTGTGCAGTCCCTGAATTCTTTTAGGTATAATGTAAGCTGTTTTTCAGAAATTGTTCTGCTATTTTTCCCTTTTTATCATGAGGCAGCCTTTGAATTTGGTCCTCTGTAGCCCTCGTTGACTGCAACAAACAAGACATCTATGTGAAATTAAAACTCTCTCCTATTAGTAAGAGTCAGTTGCAGAGATTAGTCTAGCAGCAATTGGTTGGGAGTAGGAAACTAAACATTTTTTAAGGATGGCCTCACTTTGGCTCTCAGCTTACTGAACACATTGTAAACTTTTTTATTCTAATACATATATATATATATATATATATATATATAAATAGTGTGCCAAGAACAGCCAGGGAGAGAGAAATGTTGAGCATGAAGTTAGGCTATTCTTTATTTAACTTATTAGATAGTCTGACACGTTGCTGCTTATGTGTTCTGCTGCAGTTGTACCTTGCTCTCATCAGCTCTATCCTGCTAAACTGGAAAAATGGTTCAGTAGGAAACTGCCAAGGAAGAGCCAGGCACTGTGGCGAGTTGTGTGGGGGAGGCCATAAATGGGACTCAAGTTCACGTCACCGCAGAAATACCCCAGCATACGTCTGAGCTACTGAAAATACCGCTGTGTAGCTGAGAGGCGAGAAGAAAAGCCTTGACAATTCATGGCCAGAAGRGTTGAAGTTGGACTGCTGATGTAACCCTACGATGCCCAATATTCTCATAGAATCATTATGGTTGGAAGAGACCTTCAAGATCACAAGCCCAACCGTAAGCCCTTGAACACCCTGCCTGCTAAACSATGTCCCTAAGTGCCTCATCTGCACGTGTCTTGAACACTGCTGGGGACGGTGACTCCACCACTTCCCTGGGCAGCCTGTTCCAGTGCTTCACCACTCTTTCTGTGTTGAAAATTTTCCTAACCTTCTAACCTGAACCTTCCTGGTGCAACTTGAGGCCACTTCTTCTTGTCCTATTGGTAGTTATTCTGGAGAAGAGACTGATCCCTGTGTCACCAACACCTTCTTTCAGGTAGTTGTGGAGAGCGACAAGGTCTCCCCGGAGCTCCAGACTGAACAMCCCCAGCTCCCTCAGCTGCTCCTCATGAGGTCTGTGCTCCAGCCCCTTCACCAGCTTCACTGCCCTCCTTTGGACACGCTCCAGCACCTCCATGTCCTTCTTGTAGCGGGGGGCCCCAAACCTGAACACAGTATTCGAGATGCGGCCTCACCAGTGCTGAGTATAGGGGGACGATCATCTCCCTGGTCCTGGTCCCTGGTCCTGTTCACCACACTCTTCCTGATAGAAGCCRGGAGGCCCTCGGCCTTCTTGGCCCCCGGGCACACTGCTGCCTCCTGYTCAGTAGCTGTTGACCAGCAGCCCCAGATCCTTTTCTGTTGTGCAACTTTCCAGCCACTCTGCCCCGAGCCTGCAGGGCTGCATGAGGCCGTTGGGGCCAGAGTGCAGGTCTCTACCTGCACCAACTGCGGTACTATCTCTCGCCTCACATCCTCACTGAGGCGTTGGGAGCCGACTGCTGCGTGTAGGTTCCCCGAGAGCAGGAGGCAGATTGTCACGTTGGTTAATAGTTACAGGAGCAGTTCCGACACCTCTCAGTGAAGGGCTCCGTTGTACCCTGAAGCAGAAGGATTGCTCCTGTCAGAGGTTAGGTGCAYGTGCCTGGCGTTGCCTCATCTTCTGGAGCGTTGATCATTCGCCGTGCCACTTTGTTAGTGATGTACCATGAGATCCTGCTGAAACTGCGTCTCCAGAGCCCTGCTTTAAAAGGGGGCAGGGACTACGTGCTGCTGTCTTCCTTCTCTTTTCCCAGGTCGCACCCACCATTTTCTTCCTCTCTGGTAAACTATTTGTCTTCATGTTGACCCAGGCATAGGAGTAAGATCTGGTCTTTTGACAGAAGGCAATYAGCACTGGCCATTATAGAGCCAACAGGTTGTGTGAGTTGGAGTGTGTGTGTGCCTTTTTTGTTTTTGATGTGGAATTGGGGTTTTGGTTGCTTCTTGCATTCTTCTTTTTGTTTAAGCCCTAGCCTAATTATTGGCTTCSTTTCTATTTTTAAAGTCAAGCAGTACCTCAGTGAAACCTTACGCAAGTCAATCATAGGACCCAGTCAAAATTTAGATGCAGGCAGTGTGCGAATTCAAAGCCCAGGACCTGGTTTAAGTGATTAAAAACCAAAAGGAGTGTTCTGATAATGAATGGACTCAAAGTCTCCTCGTTCTAAACCGAGGGGCAAAGGAGATTCTTTCTGCTTATTKTTCTCAAAAGTGATTTGCTGTTAGCAATAACTTGTGTGGTAACTGCTTCCCCTGGCTCTATAGGTGCAACCTCCAGAGCACAAAGGAAGTGAATGGGTGGTTTTTTACTTCTTTTTTATTTTATCTTTATTTTTTTTTCCTTTGGGTGAGTATTGAAACTCATGTCTGCAGGTATTTAGAAGGAAATGTATCTGAGAGGCGAACCCAGATTATTTTTGAGAGAAGCAGCGGGAAAATTGCATGAGTTTAGCAAGGGTGAATTTTTAAGACAGAATGGGCTGCTGAATGTAGTGGAGAAAGCCTGTTGAATTTGTCCGTGGATTTTGAGTCGAATCCTGCTTGCTTGTTTTTTGGGAAAAAAAAAGTATCAAGAATATTTATTTTACAGAAGCTATTATTTAAATGTGGGAAAAGTGGGAGCAGTTGAAAGGCATACTGCAATTTTTGCCAAATGTCTTGAAGAAGCCCTGGAATAACTAACRAAATATTAAACTGTTCTACTGTGCGTGTCCCATTCCTTTTAAAGCTTGCTTCTATTTAAACWTAAACACTTCGGGGTTATTCCATACTGAGTTATCCTCCAAGAAATATTTATATACATTGCTATAGCCTTACTTGAGGATTTTGGATCCTACTGGTGTCTGTTAGTGTGAAAAGCTGCTTTGTCAAGCGATGTCTGGGAAACCGAAGGCTTCTCAGCTGAGCCACTTGCTAGTTTTGTTACAAATTCTAAGCGAGACTTTAGTTTGCCCAAAAGTTCATCTGAAAGCCATAAATTGATCTGAGCAAAYTCCAGGCTCATATTTCAAGTTCTACATCAATCCTATATGGAATTTTACTTGAGAGTTTTTGAGATCATTCAAATCCYAAGCTTTAAAGCAGCTGAAAAACCATGTGAACCTGACACAAAGATGTTTTCATATGCATGTGTGAATTTTTAGTGTGTACTTGTCATTTACTGCAGCCTTCTTAAGACGTGAAAAGTGTCAAAGAGCTGCTTTCATTTTACTTTTTAGGTGTAAAGTTACTCTGACCCTTAATTGCTAAATTGTTGTGTGCATATCCATAGGAAAGTGAAACAAAACTGACAAGGATAAATCTTTATGTCTCCTCTCTCTCTCTTTTTTTTTATTTTACTTTTCACTAAGTATCATCACTGGTATGGAAATTGTACATAATTTTGTATTTTTTTCCCTCTGGCTTAAAATGTCTGTTTAATTGCCACCCTGATTGGTGGCATGTAGCCTAGGAAAGGTAAGTGGTACCTGATTTGCATGATATTTATGGTATTTTCAACTATTGGATTGGTGGATTATAGTGGTTTACTATAAAATTTGATGGCTTGTAGTGGTCTGAACCCATCTCCCTTTTCCTGTTAAGGTATGTTATTTTCTGTAATTTTTATGAGTGCATTTTTAAAATCTAGCAATTTTTATGACTTGTAACTTTGTGGGATCCTCAAGCACCATCCCTTGTCACGCATCTGAAGATTTTCCAAAGCTCTGGACTTTTGCAAAGATCTGGACTACTGCACAGTTTTAATGGAAGAGCGGGGACTTGCTGTGAACGTCACGGAGGCTTTTCACCAAATAGCTCCATGTGTTGAACTTGTGCCTTTCGGGTTCTTTCAGTGGTTCAGAACGTGCATGTCAGTAATGCTTGGAAGCTGCAGTCAGGAGTGTCAATATTCAGTTGGCCTTCATGCAAATTGAAAACCAATTGATTTTGGCCCTAGTTTGGAAAACTTGGTGGCTCTCTTTCCCCTTCTACCTCCAAATTTTATTTAACAGAATATTTAAGAATGTGAAGTCCTCTTAGCAATTAATTTAGATTGCTAATCTTGCCTAACTTGAAGTTGGTCTTTCCAACTTTGTTTTTGATAAAGAGTAGTTCTTGCTAAATAGCACTACCTATTTTTGGTGTCTCTGATAAATAAGGTTTTCCCTCATTTTTATGTTCCAACCTTGTTAATGCAAATATTTTCCCGTTTAAATTGGGCCATTTCTGTTTGTCACAATCAGATTGCTGAAGTAAAGCAAGGATGGCTTTGATGAATTTATATCACAAAGCTGGATCCACTGGGGAGCAGTTCCTGGGATCTTGCTAATGTTTAGCTACTAGAAGTTATAAGGAAGTCCCAACCTATGTTTTCTTTTGGTCAATGAGATTTTGATGGAATAAGTTTTTAATAGCCAACCCAGGCAAAATGCAGTTTTGTATATGTCTCTCTTTTCAGTTATTGCTAACTGGGTATATTTTTATTCTCCTAGAAGAGTGTAAGGGGACGGGAAAAGGAGTCTTCTCATAGTCACAGCATGAAATAATACATGATAATTTTATATGTAGCTACAATGAATCAATTAGAGCTTTCAAAACTTCAGTCATGCAAAATAGGGTGGCATTTCAGGGTAAGACAGAGAATATAATAAAGCATGAGAGCTGTCAGCGCAAAGTACTAGAAACAATACAGGAAAAAAATATTTTCCCAGAATGCAGGATTAAAGCTGACTGCCTGAACATGCTTGATGATATTCATAAGACTATAATTCATTCACAGTTCTGAAAGCCTGCTCCTGCAGTTTTTGATCTGGCCTTGTTATAAGAAAAGCATGGGCAAATTTCTTTTCAAAGCAGACATGTTATGCACATTCTCACATAAGAAACAAATATTTCATAGTTGCCCTTTCAGAAGAAAAAAATCTGACAGTATCTGGTATGTGTCAACGCAGAAACTTTAATGCTCTAAAATAAAACACAAGTTCTGAAATATTTTTGTTCACACTGAGTAACTTCCAATTTTACAACTAGCCAACAAATGTCTGGAGTAAACACTAGTAACTACTTTAGAACAGGCATGGGTGTAGCGGTCTCCGTTACATGTGAAGGAACAAACTTCTCATAGTTGGGCAGCTGAGATGTTAAGTGTCCCAGTGGTGGCTCTGAAATAAGTCAAATATAAAACCTTCAGTTTGTTTCTTTCTTATAAGCCTCTAGAGGATCAGCTTTTTGCCTTGAACAGTGTGAATTTTTTGGAACCTAATGGAAATTAACAGTTTTGTTTAAATTTTGATTCAGGTTTGTCCCTAAAGAAACAGCAGACAGGTGGGAGGGATCTTTATTTGTGATGGCCAATTTGCAACATGGCAACGTTCTGCTATTATGGTAGGGTAGTAGTTGAAGGAAGAAGAATGTTTCTAAACTACCCAAAAGACTGATTTGAGAGCGAGTACTTGCCTGGAGACGACGTGGACCATGTTTTCACATGAAAACTTGTGTGTTCATCAGCTGTTTTTGTGCAGTGATTCATGCCTATCCGTTCTTCTCTTGCTCCAGGATGTGTGTGAGGTGTCTTCCCCACAGGCGGGCTGGGTAGGAGGACCTGTAAAGTAGGTTTATGGACTTGGTCACCTGTGTGGTGAAATCAGGATTGCCTTTTCATAATGTAAAACACGCCCAGAAAATCCCATTCCCTGTTTTTGCTGCCAAACAAAGCATACYTAGTGGAAGTTTCTTGCCTCATAGGCACTTCTGGGCCTTTCCAGCCATGGCTTTCTTTGCTCATGCTCTAATTTTAGGTCATTTTGGGGCCAGGAAACTTCCTCTTCTACCGAGCTGTTGAACACTGGATATTTAGTTAACGAAGGGGAAGCTGGCTGGAGGGAATCTCCTTTGGAACATGCAGAAGGAAATTTTTTAGTATATGTAGGAAAGATGTCATTTCCATTAGGAAAAAGTTGCACTGAATTTATAAGACCTGTAACCAAGAGAGTGCTCTAGAATTCTTTGACAACATTCTTTAATTGAAAATGCTACTCTTAGAGATTTTCTTTTAAACAAACCTCAAAGATTTTGCAGTCAGGATAAAATTCTATAGAAACTTGTAGCACACGGGCCTTTGCCTTTAAGGATTGTCCTTGTTCTTCCAAAACTTCCTTTGACCTTCCCATTATAAATACCTTTTCTTTTCGTCTGGGTTTGTTCTGGCAAAACAAAAGTCCATTTAACTTATTATTTATTTATTTTAATAAGGCAGGTAGCTAATTCAGAAGTCCTGGCAGGCKCTCAGGTGAGGAGCAAACGACATTCCCTTGTGTTATGCAGTAAATGCTTCGGAGAAGAGGAGCGCTGCGCAAAGCCGAGCACGCGCCTTGCAGAACATTATTGCAGAGACCTGGCTGAGGATGAAACCTCACCAAACTGCAAACACTATTATGATTCATGTTGTATTAATRCTATGCGGAGTGGGCTTTTTCTTTTTCATGTTGGATTACAAAGTATAAGGTAAAAATCAGCTGTAAATCGGAGCATATAGGTTAGTCCATTGATGGGAAAACCAAGTATTATTTTAAAACTCTGAGATGCCAATCTGAAAGATATTGTCAATCATGTAGGTTTTTTTAAAAAGCAATACTTGGCCCTGCACATGAGTGCCCTTCTGAGTGTATGCTTGCTTCTATTGCATCTATGCTTATTTTCTTGTAAATCATTTAAACCTTGTAAATTTGAATCTTTCTTGAGAACTTTGTTGCAAGAATAAGAAAGTAAATAGGCATTTGAAAGGTTTGTATCTGTAAGTTTGTTTATGAATGTCACAGAAACATAGAAATACAATTTGTTTTTAAACCTTGTTTTGCTTAATCAAAGGCTTCACTGTGAATCCTGGACTTTCAACTGCCTGGCAGTGAGGTTAAAATCTTGTTGCAAATGTATAACATATATATTTATATAATTGAACATTAGTGTCTACATRTGTATGACTACAGCTAAGCCTCATGCATCACAAGCACTTTTTTGTCTTTTGAGTATTAATTCTGCCGCGCTTACATGGGCATTTCTTGGGCTTATTTTGCATTTCTGTCTTATCAGGTGCTTTTGTTCTATCCGAAGGACCTTCAGACCTGGAAAAGCACTGATTACATGAATGCTCAGCTCGTTGCTAGCAATACTGGTTAGTCTGGTACCTGTGTCCTTACCAACCTTGCCTTGCTTATATCAGACTACCACAGTTACAGTGCCAGCTCTTACAAAGACTGTATAGGTCCTTGTCAGAAGGAATCATTCAGAAGCATGCTRTTTCTTGCTGCATGTGGTACCCCCCAGGATGTCGCACTGGATTTGCTGGCTGGCTTCTTTTTCCACTGTATCTTCATGTGTGAGGAAGTCTAATGGAACTTGAGTCCAGCGCAGTGCTGTAGAAGTTTAAAGGTCTATAAAAATTACTCACCTCTTGGAACTGGGCATTGCTTTGGGTGCTAGGATGGTCATTAATTARTTGTGGGGTTTTTTTGCCTTTTTTGTTCCAAATCCAATAATATTTATCTTGTATCTGTATACCTCTTTCTTAGGAGATGTCTGCCTTCCCTGTCTCACAACCTGATTTATTGCTACTGCTCCCATAAGGCTTCGTATGTATGAGGAAATTTTTACTCTTGTTTATTAATTAGTGTTTATATGTGAAGAGCTTGGCTTAAAGCTTTGAGGCTTCATATCTGAATCACTGAATGGGTATTTTGCCATCGTCCCTGGATAGCTGCAGCCTGATGTACTCTCCTTGCTTGCCAAGGGATTTCTTGCTGTTTCTGCTGATGGTACCAATGAAGATGCAAGTTGGTGTCATCTCCTAACAGCTCTAAGCTAGGCACCTTATCTGTCCAGATACGTAGATGCATCAGTTCAGTCACGCTTGACAGTACTGAGGACATAACTGTAAACGTGTCTAAATAAGTTTTAAAGTGGAAAAAGGAGGTTCTTCTAGCTTCTTATCTAAAAGAGAAAAACCAGTTTTCCATGTGCCTTCTTTTTTTTTTTTTTTTTTACATTTGCTCTGGGAAATTCAATGCCTACATGAATTCAATGCCTCCAGACACGTGGAGGACAAGAAGGTGCCCAGGAGTAGTCAGCATGGATTCACCAAGGGGAGGGGCTGAGAGAGCTGGGCCTCTTCAGCCTGGAGAAGAGAAGGCTGAGAGGGGACCTGATCGGTGTCTATAAGTACCTCATGGGAGGGAGTGAGGAGGTTGGGGCTGGCCTCTTTTTAGTAGTGGCCAGTGATAGGACTACAGGAAACAGCCAAAAATTGAGGCACCAAAAGTTCCACAGGAACTTGAGAAAGAACTTCCTAACATTGAGGGTGACAGAGCACTGGAACAGGCTGCCCAGAGAGGTGGTGGAGTCTCCTTCTCTGGAGATCTTCCAAACCCRCCTGGACAYCACCCTGTGCCACATGCTCTAGGGGWCCCTGCGTGTGCAGGGGGTTGGACTGGATGACCTCTAGAGGTCCCTTCCAACCTCAACCATCCTGTGATTCTGTGACAACATATATAAAATATGTAAGTCCTTTTTTAAAATTTAATTGTTCTCAGGAAACTTTAGTATTTCAAACTGCTGTGTATAAACAAATTTTTTTTTTAAGTGCATCTCTTAAAAAYCCTCTTGAAGAAAACCAAAGGAATATACAAGCTGAAGTTAATAAATACATTTAATATTAACCTTATTTTTCAATGAATGTGTATATCCCACTACATGCACTCTGTTGCTTCCCTGTCCTTTGTAACAAAACACTTACATCTGAAGAGTGCCTGTTTTAAAATCTGGGATTGACTTCATATGGATGGGAACCAGGACTCTCATGCAATATAGTTGTAGGGCATTAGGCAAAAAAAAAAAGCTAGTAAAAAGTGAAGGGAGGAAATACCAACAAAATAAGATTAACTTTTAAAATTTACTTAATRCTTCACATTTTGKTTTTTTTTTCTTTTCAGATAAAAGAAAATGGAACTGTTCTTCTGATATGAAGGGCTGAAAGAAGTCTCCAGAGTACTTTTTCTTTTTGTTTTCCTACCTCCCTTTTCTTTTCCTTTCTGGGGAACAGGCTGAATAAAATCTATTCTAGGTTAAAACTGTTCCCTGGAACAAAGAATTCCAAAATTCCAGGAACCCAGAATTCCAAAAATATTTGTATAAATTAATGTCAAATACAAGATGTGTTCTTATAAAAAAGAGAGAAAAGAAAAAACAAAAAACCCCAGGCAGCTCTAAGTAAATTTAAACTATGTGCAGTCCCTAAAATAAAGATACTATACTATAATTGTTCTAGATACCCTGACCATAAAAGTATTTGTCCTTTTTTTATTTTTTTTTTTTTTTCCTTTTCACTAGGACTTTAATATATATACTTGTTGAATTAGGAATGTCTTCATGATGAGGAAGAAAGTGCTATCTAGACTATTCAAACTACCCAGTTATTGCTAAAGACAAGGCCACTGTATATATCATAATCTATATACCTGKTTATAAAACTGTAGCCTTGGCATTAGAAAGGGAACTGTTTATGTTGCAGCAAAGTATGTAAGTTAACTATATAGATCAAATTCTAAGTTATTCTAATGTTTACATGGTATAGGGGTGTGCCATCCCTCCCAAAAGAGAGATGGACTATTGAGGAAACTGGTTGTGCTGTAAAATGGCAGAATGTAACTGGGGCAAGTATGTTGTCTTTGGGGGCACCGGTAGCTGCTGTTGTGTCACGGCTCTTCCAGTTTACGKCGGTCTCGTTGCAGCCGGTCATCTTAGGTTGCTGTGGTATTCAGTGGAGAATGTGCTTAGTGAGGCACAGGCACCACCAGATGGTGATTCATCTAATCTATTTTAGATGCCTATTTTAAGATGGGATGAATCACCTACTGAAGGGGCCTTTCTCAAAAAAAAAAAAGTAGAAAAACGTACAGTCTCTTACTAGTCTCTTGTCTAATCCCTCAGTCAAAACCAGACAAGCTTCAAATTTAGATCAGATTAACCAGGACCTGTCCAGTTATTAAGATCTCCAAGGAAGGAGGGTTCACAGCCTCCCCAGGCATCTTTTCTTTTCAGTGCCTAACCACTCTCAACGTAAGTAATAGTTTCCTTGTGCCTGACTTCTGTGTCCTCACTTGTGACTGCTGCCTCTTCCTCTTGTTGTGCACCTTTGAGAAGACTATGGTGACATCTTCTCTGTAACTCACCTTTAGCTAGCTGAAGTTCCCCTCAGCCTCCTCTTCTCCATGCTAAAATAACACAGTTCCTTCAGCCTCTCCTTGTGTATCTCTTACTCCCAGCACTGTAAGACATGTGTTTTCTGCTGCTCTGCTGAATCCTCTCCAGTTTGTCAGCTCTGTTGGACTGAGAAGCCCAAACCTGRGCACAATTTTCCCAGTGAAGACGATGCCAAGTAGAGGGCAATAAGCCCTTTCTGTCTGCTCACTATATATACTTGCATATGCAGTATGTGATGTATGCATGTATGTGATTAGTCTTCAGGGCCATGAGGGTGCCCACAGCCAACTCGTGTTCAGGTTGTGTGCCACAAGCTCGCGTTCTTTTTGGAAGAGCTGCTAACCAGTTGGTGCCCTGATCCTCCTTRGTTTTTCTCTGCTACCTGTAAAGGAAGCTTATGGTGACTAGACTTAAAAGTTTGATCAGGTGAATCTCACCCTAAAAGCTGATTTCTACAACTAGATTAAATGTTAAATTTGGGTTTTCTGATGAATTTGTAATCTTCAGCAGCAGAATCCTGCCTACTTGTTATATGCTCAGAGTTTGGATGCTCTAGGTATATATGTTCAATTAAAGGGTTTTGCTTGTATTAAATACCACAAGAGTTTATCTTGAGACCTGCCCCATTTAATGTCTTAGTGGCCTGGGGAATACAACTTGGTCTTAGGCTTTGCAGGTGATGTAAAAGAGCTGCCACCCAGAGGGGCTTCAATAGTCTTGGGGGAGGGACCAGCAGGAGCTTCTAGCACCTTCTAGACCGTACTTGGAGTACGGTGCCTAGTTTGGGGTCCTCAAAATACAAGAAAGGCATTCCTGATGTTGGCTGAGCTCTCCAGAGGCCCAMCATGATGGTAGGGGCTGCAGCACTTGCCTAGGCAGGAGAAGCTGAGAGGAGGCTTTGAGGAGATGTAATAGCAACAGTTCAATTTGTAGAGAAAGTTGAGATTTTGTGAATACAGCATTTGGGCATCCTAAGGGTACTTCAATTTCTATGATCTCTCTTTTTTTTTTTTCTCTCTGTATAACAATAAGATCTTTTAAAAATTATAGCTACTAAACGAACCTTCAGATGACCTGTTTAAGGTGCTATGGGTACACGTACTAGATACAGTTAGACATACTCCTTCTCAGACTAATGAGTTTGTCCTTCATGCAGTCCAAAACATTTCTGAGTACAGTATTTCTCCAGTCTGCACTCTTTCTTAACACAAAAATACTGCTGGGCTAAATTCAGCTCTCGTGTTAGTCTGAACTCAGACAGCTTTACCTGGCTATGAGAAGAGAAGCAGTTGAATGGGTTCTTCAGACATTAATGGCTAAGGCTTGCAGGTTATTTCTACGAGTAAGAATTAAATACTCATGTAGAATTGGATAAGTATCATGCTTTAAGATGAAAGTTGCAATGATTGTATTCCCATGTCCAGCCCTGCTCTGAAGACAGGACTCTTACTATCTCTGGATCTTCACTGCAGCACCATCCAGGAGTATTTTGCTCCAAAATGGTGCAGTGTGAACATGCTGCAGACCTGAGCAGTCACCAGCATGTGTAAGCACTAGTAGCGTAGCCCGTGTTAGTGGTATCTGTGTCTCTCATGCCCCTGCAGTGCTGTATTTTGAGCATATTCAAAACAAACAGCACTGACATGGTCGCCTCCGCGTTACGGCTTAGTTGTTTTGTGGGTTTCATTGCCCACGTTGAGGATGTTTCCTGCTGCGACTCCTTATGTGCCTGCATTCCTGCATTCATTTCCTAGGGAAAACGGTGTGTTTGTATGGGGGGTGGATGCACTGGTCTCGCCTTGGGTTGGGGATCAGGGCTCACGTGAGCTCTATATGTGGCTGCAAGAGCTGGGAAGTGACCCYGGAGACAAGATTTAGCTAAACTTTACTTCTCAAGGCTGATTACGTTAGTATATTGCTGCCCACTTGGAATAGAAATAGCTTTACTGGAGTATAAGGCAGGTTTATTTTGAGGTGTGTTAATTATAGCAAAAGTATCTTTGTTTGAAAAGCAGATGGTTCAGTGGAGTTTTGAGAAGGGAAAAATTAYTCTTGCTGGCCCCAGGGACGGTGTCTCTTGGACTCCTCTAGCACTGTAGGAGAATGATTTTACCACATTCAGAAATCTCTGTTCAGAAGCATAACACAAAATAGCGGTTTTAGCTGGTAGCTTTGCCTTTTTCACTGAATAAGAGTGCCACAGTTGCCCTGCAAGGCCCTGTGTGGCTGCCTGCATTCCTGGTAGAGAATCTCTTATGCAATGAGAGCACCCTGGCTGCAGACTCCATCTGTTGGTGACACCTGCCCACATCCCCTGTTTGTCAGAKTTCCATTTGGACGCATTTGAGCTTTGGCCTGTGCAATCTTACATGAGCAGCAATGCTTTTTATTAAAGCACATAGGCTTTGAGATTCCTCCTATAGCTGCTGTTCCACAGGGAAGTGTACAGTGATTCCACATGCGGGGCACGGTGCCTCGCTGTCGTGCCTGTGCTGGCTGGTGCCATCTGATGGGTTCTGGTGCATCACAGATACATCTGGCTTGCTGATTTTTTTTCTGTCATATTAATTTGCCAAAAGCTCTTTGTGGAGGGAGCTTTATTTGTTGTTTGGTGTTTTTATGATACCTAAAATAATAAGGTTTCCAATCCCTGAGTGAGAGGTTCTCGTGCTTCTGTGGTRCAGACACATTAAAATGCTTACTTTGGTTAGAAGTTGCTTTGCTTGGTTGATTTGTGAAGGGATTTCCTTGAGTCACACTTACWGGAGCCAAAACATACAGAAAACCCTCTGTATGCTGACAGATAGGAATTGATTGAAGTTGGATGCCAATCATCTGCAGTTTCTAGATATATCCTTTCTAGATATATCTTGTCACTTCCTTTCCTGTACACTTACATCATAGGGAAACCAAGTGGGATTAGTTCATTAGGACAGCGTGTTTTCCTCCAAGAGWTAAACTAATGATTATAGTTGAGTAGCTCGTCAGTTTGCAGTCCAGTAGCTAAATTACCTTAASCTCTGTATCTTGTGAAAACTTGATTTCTGACTGTAACGTTTATATACACAGACACATATGTATATCTACATTGTGTATATTTGYATATACACACTAGATACACACACATGCATATGTGTGTGTGTCTATATAGCACGATATATATGGTACAATAGTACAGAAAATACTGGGTTTTTTTCCCTCTTAAAAATAGATTGTGTCAGTCAACATCTAACTTATGAAAAAACAATATCAATAATGTAGGCTCGTTTTCCTGAGAACATATAAAGCAAATCCTTTTATGAGATTGAATTCTTGTGCAATTGCTCTTCTRTGTGTGTTAGGAGAGTTTGCTCTGGCTGTTTTATTTTTTCTTGACTAAACTCTTCTCAAAAAGTAAAAGCCTATACTCAAGACTTAAAATCATTGATATATGCAGATGGTCATATTTGCTCAGAGTAAGCTCTTCATCATCTCTTTTGACTAAAAATAAAACACTTGTAAGTTGTACTTATGGTGAAGGAAATGTTAAAAAATGTGGGGAGAACCTAACTAGAGCAGTGAGGGTCACCTGTAGCAGTAACACTGCAAGGTGTGTATTAAAGCATGTTGTGGATCTTCTAGAATGCTCTTTGGCACAGGAAAATACAAACCACACAACTGTAAGGCTGCCCTGTGAATACCTCCACCTTGATGAGCTTTGAGCGAGATGCAGGTTTCTCTCACGAGGTTGCAATCTGCTCTGTGACCACTGCAGCTGGGCCAGGGCTAATTCCCCCRGCTGGGGACTCCCCGGCCCTGGCAGCAGCACCGGCCCCGGGGAACGTGGAGACTGTGAGAGCAGCGTCTCGATAGGGCACGTGCGAGGCGTCTCGACGGCTGCCTGGCAAGCGTGGCCGCGRCCAGGGCTCTCGGGCGTTGCACGAGCTTGTTCTTTCCTTCCGAGGGAGGAAATACATTCCTGCAAAGGAAGGATTTTTTTTTCCCCCAAGAAATTGAGTGCTGATCAGCTGTCTTATCAACACAGTCATGCAAGTGAGTTGGATAGCTTGKGTAAACTGTTCAGATGTCAACAGGAACCATTCACTGCCCATGTTAGGGTGGGACGGGGGATCAGAGAAGGAGCCTCTTGGGGTGAGCGACTTCTTATTTTGTTGCCTCCTCGTAGGTCCCTAGGCTGGGACTGCTGGCTGTGGCACAGGGGGCTTCAGGCCARGAAACAGAGGCCCCTGGCCACCAGGTACCTGCATTCTGGAAGCACGGGCAGCGGACATGGTAAATTCGAAGTTGTTTGTAAGCACAGCTGAGAACGCACACAAGTGTCTGAGATTTGTAAGAGAAGCGGTGGGATGGYAGCAGCTCTTCTTAGAGACACACCTATTTAAACATGATCTCTGTCGTAGTGGCTGTGAGCAACTTTGCTGCAGCTGGGTGTGTTGCAGGCAAAAGTGCTTTAACAGGATCCACCTGAGCCTGTTTGGAGCAGAATGCTAAGGCTTTCTACCGAGTAAAATTGGTGCTGCTTAAGGGACAGAACCGCTTCTAATGTTCGTCCTCCAGTCAAATGTAAACTAAAGATGCATTCTCACTTTATGGAGGATTGTCCTCCTGCTGTATAGAGAGTGGTCATTTTGCAAAAACCTCCAGAGTCMTATAATTTTAAAGTCATTTGGCAAATTACCATGGGGGTAGAGTTCTGTATATTGCAGCAGATAAATATTTTGGGTAAAAATAAGCCTGAATTCTTTTTGAAAATACTCTTGGACCTATAAGCAYGTCAGTGGGTTCTGGTTATGAACACACGCTTCGGATCTCAACTTTCCTCAGCGTGTGCGTGTGTCATTGCCCTCTGCTGGACAGACCCAAAATGAGGCTTGGAGCTGCGCTGCCTGCTCGGGTGGGAGCTGCTCCCGCTGTGGAGCCCAGGAGGGACGCCTGCACGCCCCAGGGACTCAACAAGCCTGTGGGAATGGCGTCGTAAGGTGGGTGCCTTTGTCTCTGCAATCCGTGTGCTTRGCCGCCGGGAGTTTTCTCTTTAATTTGCAACAAAAACAGTTTGCAGAACAACCTGATTTCTTTTTGTGAGACCTTGATTTGTTTTGTGGAAAGTTATGCAAGGTCTGACCGCTTATCCATATTACAAGCAATCATCCATATGGAATGGATGTGGAAAAAAAATCTCTTGTGGCTTGGTGAAAGCCCCCCAAACATTGCATAAAATAAAAGGTATTCTAAAAATGACGTTGGCAGGGCAAATAGAGCTGTAATGGTCTGTCTGCTTGTGTTGTAATTCATGTTGAGATCAGTGTTGTACATGCCAGTTTTTAAAATCCTTTCAGTAAGATTGCTTATAAGGGGTAAACAACTATAAAGTGTCAGGTACTTTATTTATTTATTTATTTAATATATTCATTTATTTGCATTGCAGCTAGGGGGCTTGAGCCTGCCTTGTGGCCACCGAGCTGAAGGCAAAACCCCGTTTAAGGGCACRCAGGGCAGGACGGGCTGCTTTTTTGGATGGACTTTTTTGGTTTGTGTGTAGCTGGCGGTGGGTTGTCGATTAGCTGACCCATGGGCTCACAGGGAGCAGGGCCAGCTCGCCCTTCCCTGCCGCTCTGCCCTGCTGATTTGYTCTGGGCTCGCTCGCAGGTGGCATCTGTGCCGGGCGCCTGGGCTCCCCACGGGGGAGGAACAGCAGCACAATAAGACTTGGAGTAGAGCCGCACGTGGGGAATTCGCTGAAACGGAAGGGATCGGCATCGCATGGTGCACAAATACCCAAGCAAAGCTGCAAGGGCAGCAGACGGCCATGGAGAAGGAATTGCCAGCCCTGCAGAGGATGGGCTCGTGAATTCCTCGAGGCTCGGTCTTGGGGCTGGTGCGTGTGATGTTTAGAGACACCTCAAGCACAAAAATTAGAAATACACAGGTGAAACTRGATGATGGCATGAAGTCGAGAGGAACTGTAAATGGCGAAGAGGCTTGGGATATCATACAGGAAAACAGCTGGCTGTCTTGGGGCCTTCTCTAATAGTAGGAGTGGGGTAGAAGTTAATAATGAAASCCTGTGTTTGAAGTTTCCTCCTGGTACATTTCTCGTCAGCTAGGTGTGTGGCAGGTACAGGTCTGCAGGCGTAGCTCTCTGAGATATGAGAGTTAACTGTAAAGTGGAAATTGAGTTTAATTCAGTAGAATGCAGCCACCAAACTGCCACAAGTGGGTTTGCAGCAGATGGTCAGTGGTCAATTCATCTTCTGAATCATGTTGCTCTGTGCATATCCTCCCTATTCAATTACAGTTATAAGCACCAAACACAATAATAAAAGAAGATAGGAAAACAAATTTTGTTCTTAGGACAGCATGTGCAAAAACCATGGCATTACTTTTGGATGCCTGAATACATCTTGAATTACATATAAAATAAGTTAACTCTTCAGCCAAAATCTGTCATAAGCTTTTCCTGAGGCTTGGATCATGTCATAGACAAACTGTGGATAACAGTTCAGGCCTTCAGAAAATTTCCAATGTTCCTTTTCCTTTAACTCTTAGAAACTTGCGAAAGAAAATTGGCTCCCAGACATTAATGAGGCTACGTAGAACGTCTCAGTGAGACTCCGAGTGATTTAAGAGCCTTCCGGGACTGTGTCCAGTTAAGCCTTTTGGCACTTGTTGCAGACCGATACAAATTAAGATCAAGAGGCACAAAAAGAGCAAGTTCATATTTGTTGTCTTTGGGATCAACATTGGAAAAAAAAAAGAAACAGGAGGGGAGGAGAGAGAGGCTAAACATCCCAGCTGATTGAGGAAACCCSAAGTTAAGTGATGAGTGGAAAGTGGAAACTTCACCTGCACTTTGGGCAGTCCTTGCTGACTTCTGAAGCGTGGAGAACAACAAYGCGTTACTGTGATGGAGCATTAAGGAAAAATATGGAAGGAGACCAGAAGGCACCGAGTTGCTTACAGGATTACATACAAGAGCTTCCAGGCGTTTGCTAGAACCTGCATGTATTAAAATCTGTATTGTTGTGCACTTTGTGCACTTAGTGCTGTGTATACAGAAACTTCTAGGTGGAGCTCAATATCACTAGCACTTCAGAAGCAGCTTTTTGAACCAACATTTTAGAGGGTAAGTTTGGATATTCAATAAAATAGATTACCATAACAGCTTGCATACCGGATAAGTGACTTTTAGACGACATCAGAATAAGAATCACTCATCTGCATCCAGCCAGGAAGCACAATGTTTGTTTCCATCTAACCTGACTCAATACCAACGCTTTGGCCCTTGATATTCTGTGCCATTGAGAACAGCATAAAACAGACCTGGCCACGCCACTCATGAGCTGTTCTTAGTTTGCATTTAGCGAGGATTAGAGTGGGAAGGAGAGAGAAGGTTAAAGGCAAGCCGAAAAGAGAGAGAGATTGCTGTTTGTTTCGACTGTTTGAGTGCTATGAGGTGACTGTCCCAGGTAGCAGGAGATGATAGGAAGTGACTTTTACTACAAGTAAGATGCTATATATAAGACAGAGTTCACTGCTGGGTTAGTGCCTGAAGAGACTGCGTAATTTTGATTTTAAAACCCAATATATGTTGTACAGGCACTGGAAAACAGTGTGAATGGGGCACTTGCAGATTAGCAAGAAGATGTCAGTGCTCCATGCTGTTCAGAGCAGACAAAAGTGCTTCTATGTGCTCTGGGATTGCAAGATATCTCAGAGAATGGAGTAATAATGGGGACCGGGAGTGTAGATGAGAGTGGAAACCCCACAGAAGAGCAGAAGTGGTATCCAAATGCAGTGTTGCAAACTCCAAACAAACTTGTGAGTATTGTCATATAAATAGAGTACAGAGAAAGACCCTTCTGCTGCCACAGAAAACTAAGCTGAATCATCCTTGTCTGTCAGAAATGTGACAATAAGTCTAAGGAAGTTATCAATAGGTCAGTGTGAAGTATGAGACAGGGGGATGTTTGAGCAAAGAGGTACCACCTGCACGGGTGAAAGATTTCACTGAAGCTCTGCTGATGAATGACGCTGTCAAGTGCAGTGTTTGTTCACTTAGCCCATGCAGGAAGAAAACAGGTGCCTGATCTGCTGGTCAAACCGGAGAAAATCTTGCGGGTAAATGTGTGACAGGGTAAATCTGATCTCTGGAGAACAGACGGAAGGCGAAGAACAGAGATGCCGCAGTCCTGTTCTGGAGGATGCAGAGATCCGTGTTCCTGTTGTGCCGGGGAAGCAGGCAGGAGCAGAGCTGTCCCGGCCCTCCACAAGTGTCCCGTGCACCGCGAGGCCGGGCGGGAGGCAAGCCGGGCAGGGAGCTGGGGCGCTGGCTGTAGTCCAAGGGCGGTTTCGGCAATGTGGTCTCCATAATACGGAGACTGAAATACGTGCGGGATACCAGTCGTGAAGGAAGACTAAAGATGGAAGGTGCCTGTCAAAGCACTTTGCAGTTCAGTGAGGGGTAGTTGCAAATGGCAAGGCTTGCAAAAAAAAAAAAAAAAAGTGAATTTTTTTCCTCCTTCTCAGGCAACCTCTTAAGTAGGCTATAAAAATAGAATTCTTCCATTTAAGCTGTTTCACAGGCCCTGCTTGTTGCAGCCTTATTTCTTGCAGTCTAGAAAATATAGTACTCTGCCTGTGAGCAATTGGAGAAGGAACATATGGAATCAGTGTTTTGGGTATAAGAGAGTATAAACTCTTCCATTTAGTAAAGTGGCTGKGCACTGTGAGAAGCACTTTCATGCATGTACTGGCTGTACCATTTTCGGTCTGTCTGTCTGCCTGTCTCCTGTTCATTCCAGAGGAGTGCTATTAGTGATTTCGAGCATGTCCCCCTGACCTTGCAAATGGCARGACTATTCTGACCCGTATTGCCTTGCTAGCTGCTTGTTGTCTTTTCAAAATCATTCCAGGGAGTTCAAGTTTATGACCTGGGTAAAATCTTTATGTTCAAGTGGTATGTCCATATAATCACCATATAGTCAATGTTGTAAATGTCAAGGAATCAGGGTCACCTCAAATAATTTGCCCTGGGATCTCTTTGAACTGTGTCTCTTGTGGTGGCTTGTTTCAGTGCCAATATCCTGCTTTTCCTCCAAGCAAGGAAATCCTGCTGATGTCAGTACGACTCCAAGCGCGTGTGCCAGGATGTCAGAGCACAGGCTTGTCACGCCGGCTCGGACGGGGCCGCGCTCCGTGCCCTGCGCCTGCACTCCCAGGACTTGCCCTGCAACTTGCTCTGCTTGTTGCTTCAAAAYACCTGGTGAACTAGGCAGGCTCTCTGGGAGAGAAACGCGTCCGACGCGGGTTTGGCTGGAGCTGAGGGTCTATACGCCACAGAGCAACAAGAGGGTGGAGTGGCAAAAAACGAGCTTTTATTTTGTTTCTCTTTCCACAGGCGGCGAGTTAGCAGAATTCTTTGCAGAGCCATTATTTTAGATGCTGCTGGAATTCTGCTCAAAAGTTGTAAAAAGACTKCCTTGAAGATTTTGTTGTGGTTCTAAACTGGGGAAAACTCCCCACTTAGTTAAAGCACTGGACCTGTGGGAAAAAAAAGGAGGTGAGTATCATTATTCCTATTTTGCAGATCAGGTAACTAAAGTGTAGGGAAGTGCATGTGATTTTCCTGAGATCCATGCAGCAAGTGGAATGGGATGGAATGGTAGAACCGGGGCAGAATGGCAGCTTTTTTTACTCCCATTCCACATCCAGTCCCCCAGAGAGCGAAGTCTTTTATCAGTTCTACCTATCTCTAGGCCCATTTGAAAAAACAGAAGCTTCCAACCCTGAAGAGTTGATCAAAGTTACTTGAAATTACTTGATCAATTATTTGAGATTATTTGATTTTTAGTTAGAATAATCYGAGAGACAGAAAAATCAGACTTGCCTTACTAAATAAATATGTCCYAGAACATTTTTTAAAATTGAAATGTGCTGTAAAAAAATAAAGCTATTAACAAATTTACAGTCTATTCTTCCAAAATACTTAATGCAYGATAAGTCTGAGATAAAAGGAGGAAAGGATGATGGCTGTGCATGAGTTTGTTCTTTTTTTTTTTTTCCCTGTTGTAACTTCTAGGATTATTTTTGCATACAGCTTGATTTGCAGGTTCAAATTTGAAGTGGAGGTGCAGCATTAGTGGCAGACGTTGTGGCAGATTATGGCTTTGGCACCCAATGTTCTTAGTGATTACTTTTTTTTCACCTGTTTAGACTTCTGTGGCTTTAAAATCCTTATGCTCTGGATCAACAATTTGCAGGCAAAGAATTGGCTGCAGTCTTTTCCAGCAAATTTTGTAATGATTATTTCTCKTGTATGGTTTTTATTTTGGTAGAATGCTTACGTATTTAAAAGTTAAGGTTCCCATAGTGATGTTAACATGGCCACATTGCACATATGCAGTATTTCCAATAACTGTTAATTTATGCTCTGCTCTGTATCTTAAATGTGACTGAATTATTGTTGCTGTGGGAACCTAAACTTTYGAGCCTCTTGACTTCGTCGCCTGGTTTAATGCCCAGCTATAAAATATTGCAATGTAAAAATGGTCCTAACATTGAGACCTCTTGTTAGTCTCCCGAGGTTAGGATACGTGGAAAAGAGTGGGCAGAGTCAAAAGAAATTGTGAATTTGTTCTTAAGTGAAGAGTTACTGTGAGCTGTACTGCTAGCCGTGCTAATTTCCTTAGAGTGGGTAAACTAATTGCTACTCAGTCCAGGGTATGTCCACCCTGTTCCTTCAGAAATCAAGACCTTGTATGCTTGGTCAACACTACTGTTTACTTTTGCATGAGAGTTTTTTAATGATGTAGACCAGAATTACTTGAGTTCCCTATGATCCTTGGAAACAATTTCTGTTTGTGTGCAGGAAATATTTACACAGCATGGGTAGTATTTTCTCRTCCTGGAGCCCTGGCACAGGCTGCCCAGAGAGGCTGTGGAGTCTCCTTCTCTGGAGATCTTCCAAACCCGCCTGGATGCCACCCTGTGCCCCGTGCTCTAGGGGTCCCTGCTGGAGCAGAGGGATTGGACTGGATGATCTCTAGAGGTCCCTTCCAACCTCAACCACTCAGTGATTCGGTGATGTCTATGGGCAGTAATACTTGCAGCATGCTTTGGAAATCCTATGATGTAGCTGTGGTTTCCTTTAGTGCCTTGGGTGTACCTGGTTTAGGATAGCCATGAGCCATAGCTCTTGTGTGTGACTGCTGCTGCTTTGTGGAGTGAGGCAGGACGGGTCTCCGGTTCTGCAACAGGAGATCTGTGGGTCTACTCCTCCTACCGGCACCACAGTTTAAGGATTTGTCTCTATGAAGAAAATTGATTGGCAAGGCTGTTCTGCAGTAGCTATTAGGGTATAATTTAGCTGTTCCTAAATAACTCCCACATGTGGATGAAATATTCCAAAATATAAAAATGATTTTATTCTGTAACAATTATTCCACTTTGGAAATGGAGTAATTATCCTAGAATAAAATAACCACTTCCAGAGACAAATAATTATTAGAGTGCGAGTGGCTTATTTTGGATTGGAGCGTACGAGCCGAGGAGTGGGTGCGCAGAAGTCGCTCGGCTCTCTTTGCCCTGCCGAGTTCCCACGGGCTGGTTGTGCTGCGTGGCCTCGGAGCCCTCTCGAAGTCCTCCAACAGAGCGTGCTGGAGAGGTCTTGTCCTYGGCCAAACCGCCAACGTCTTCAGCTTAAAAAACACCTTGGTGTGGAAAGCCCCTGAGATCCACAGGTTGATTTGTTAGTGCAGCTGATGTAAAAGTTGACTGAAGCGGGGTGTCCATCAGTGGCTTGACGTGAGCTTTCTCAGGGCTGTTGAGGCCAAACCGTGCCGCCCGGGCTCGTCAAGAGCCACGCGGCTGGGCGTGAAAGTCGTGAGCCTCCCGGGAGGCCGGGAGCGCCGTTTCGGTGGGGATCCACTTAGCCCAGGCCGGTCGCGAGGGAGGAGGAGCGGCGCGATGCGGGCGAGCGTGGCGCGGGGGGCGAGTGCAGCGGGGCGAGCGTGGGACGCCGCCGGCCGCCCGCCCGCGCCTGGAGGCAGCGCGGCACGTCGGCGGCGCCGGTGCCGAGCGCGGGTGACGACACACCGCCGCTGTCACCTAGGAAATGAGACCCGTCCCCATGGCAACGCCAAGGCTGCGTTATTGCTGAGCCTCAAAATGTTGACAGTCGGAAAAAGGCCTCTTCAGACACCAAAAAAACCCCCCCCAAAAGGTCCTTTTCTTTTYTTCCCTTTAATAAATGTGCTTTGTTATTTAATCTGAAACAGCCAGGGGAAAGGCGTGTGTTTAACTCGAGATGCTCAGTGGAAATAAACCTTTGGAAAAAAATGCAGAATGTTTGACTAACTAAGAGACTCCACTGCCTCCTAAAATAGTTCCAGATCCTGTGAAGGTAATTTTAATGAAGTGTATGGCACTTCAGTTGGCTTAAATCATCAGACAGCTCCTGAAATTATTTTGCTGGATCCTTTTACATCGTTTGAATCACTCTGAAAGTCTCCAGTTATAAAGTGTAGCTCTGTTTTGTAACCATATAAATAACTGGAAAATGAAACCTTCATTTTATAGCGGTAGAGCAGAGACAGGTTTGCTATATGCCGTCTTCAGAGTTTCTTCTGTGTTTCTTTTCCAGGGTGTTTTTCCTCCAGTTGCCTACTCAGATCGTCTGTAGAGTCCCACTGGCAGCAACTGTACACGTGCAGCCTCTTACGCTCGTAGCCAGCACAAGGGGTATCAATTTGTAGTAAAAAAATGCTGAAATTGGATATTTGTGGCCCAAAGGAATGCTTTTTGCTGACAGCCTCATAGGCAGCAATGSATGTTTATGACCCACAACAGCTGTTACTGTTTTTGTGGGGTTKTGCCCCAAAACTGTGTGACCTCAGTGAGATGGTATGCGAGGAAGGCATTTCATTACATCAGACCTCAGCTTGTCCTTTTCTTGCTATCTTGAGCCTCCTTGGTAGGGAGGGTGCCCCTGAAACCCATCTTTTTTGTGGGTTTTCATCAGGATTTCCCTGCCTCACTGAACTGAGGTGTTCAGTGAAACTATTAGGATGAGTTTGAGGAGCACAAGTCAACTTTCTGCTGTGTATCCTTTGCTTTGCTGKGCTACCTGTCACTAGCTGTTCCTTCATCTTTGTAATAACTCCAGGTGATATTTTCTTCTGTTAATGATTATTTCCTAAATGGAGCTGTATCAAATACTTCTCAAGTAGACAAGAAGTACCAATTCTGCTTTCTCCTCCCTTTTTTGCCTAGAAAAACATTTTAAAAAGGTCTAGAAGTTACACTAACATGTTTGATCCTTATCCTATTTTCTACTCATCTTGGTGTCCTAAATTATCCTTTATTTTCAAATCTATTCTATGGTTTTGCATGTGAAAAAAGGTTCCTTGAATCCTTCCCCCCACCCTTCTGAAATAAAGGTCCTGTCTGTTCTTCAGCTGGTATCTACTCATATTGCCTCAGTAGTTACATTAGAAAGACAAGGAACTGAACAAACAGCTTGAGGCTTTGGGTCTTTCAAAGTCCTAGTCTGACTACCCATCCGCTTCCCTATCACCCACCCATCTGTGAGTGCCTTGAGCTTTTGGCTTGCTTGCAAGACTTGTTTTCACTCTTTTAGTTATCCTGCTATCAGAGTGATTTTCATCGTCGTAATTATTGATAACTCACACAAAGTATTYGCTGAAATTTGAGGTCATACCTGTGTTAGTTTTTATACCACATCAGATGCAATCTGCCCCTCTTTTTCTGTCTTTATTCTTATTATTTATTTAACAAAATAACTTTTTTCTTTCCTTATATTTTTTTCTATCCTATAGCAAGTTATAGCTTGGCTTGACTTTAATTATTTTAATTTATCCTAGCTGTTCATTTATCCTTCCCATTTTGTCCCCTTTTCCATTACTTGGTAGATTATCCACTTATCCTTAGTATCTTCCTTCAGGTAATAATTCACCCACTAGACCTGATGGCTTTAATACAAGTTCTCCTAATTTCTGAAAACATAATTTCAACATTTGTAACCTGGATATCTCTAAGAGAAATTCCAGACCTATTTTATAGTCAGGTCCCTGACGTCATCAATCCATTTGATTTTACTAATATGTTTTATCAAAACTGTCTGGTGTTCTTGTAGAAATCCCTGTGGTAGAGTTGCTTTCTTTATATGTCTGGTTACTTTAAACATGATTCTCTCATGATTCTTCTGCCCAAGGTCATATTCTCATCTAGATTTTCTAAAATGTCCTAGTTAGTCATCAAAAACAGATTTAAATTTGCTTTTGTTKTTGCAGTGACTAGCTGAGGAGGTCAGAACAGCTGATTGAATCTGTCATATTTAGCTCCTTAATTGTATGAGGAAAAGGTTTATTACTGTTAATATTATTACTGCTTGCTAATGCTGGTTGAATAAAACCTGTAATTTTTGGTGAGATTTTGTATTTGTTTCACTGTAAAATGATGAAATTAAATGTCCAATGTAGTATGGGAGAAAACAATCTGGCATAGCTCATGGTTTTGTTTTTGGTGATATTTTTCTGTGCTAATGTTTGTATGTAGTGTCAGTATGAATCAAGTAAGAGYCAGTAATATATGCAGAACAAAAATAAATGGTGATTTCCACGTTCAGAAGCAGATGTAGACTTAATATTTCACTCTGCGTGGTAGAACTTTTGCTGCCTTGCATGGGCATCAGGATTTCTCCCTGGATGTTTTCTTTATTTTTTCTTTATTTTTTTTTTTTCTGGGGAATCTTTCACCTAGAAGTGCAAAGGCGTTTCTTGTGTCTACCTCACTATTACCTCTGCTCATAAGGGCTGATTTTGACAGCACTCCGCCGTTTGCTGATTTGGAAGGCGCTGACTAACCTTCCCATGTCAGTAGTCTCTTGGCTGTGATCTAAAATCAATGGAGATGATGTGAGGTGCATAAGGTAATTAAATGACAGATTAGTCACAAGGCGCTCTCAAAATGCCTAAGCCTTCATCATGGAAGCAGAATATCTCTGTCCAAAGGAGTTGAGTACAAGTCAGAAGTCTGAGGAGTGATTCAGGGACCAGGGCACAGGCATGTGTGTAGTCCTTTGGTATCTGAGACGTGGACAAGGGGATGGCACCTTTGACCCACGGCTTATGGGAGACTTGCCCTCTTCATGGGCAGCAGCTGAGAGCCAGGCTGGAGGCTCTATGCCTTCTAGAATGCTCCTGCATGCCCAGGCTGAAGCACGTGAATCTCTCTCCTGCATTGAACAGCTCTGTAGATCTAGGCTTTGCCCTTCCRTGTCTGCCTGCGTTCTGCCGGCGGCTCATCTGAGTTCATTCACAAAAACGGCTGTGTGCAGAAAGCTGTGCTTGCAAGTTTTGCTTTCCCTGTCATTGCCTCTGCAGTAATAAACTCCGGGCCGCGAGAGCTGTGAATCCTGCCTGTTCTGCCTGGCAGTCCTGATTGCTCTGCCACAGGAACATCCTTCACCAGCGCTCACCAGGGAACGGAGAGACTGCGAAAAGGTCATTGATTCCCTTCTGCTGACCTTGGCTGCAGRGAAAGGGATTAGAGATCTAATTTTTATTTTAAATTTCCTCAAGATAGAGGAATTTCCCCCCCTCCTCCTCCCCAATTCAGCTTCTCTCTCTATCCCTCATGTTTTTCATTAGTGTTTTTTCCCCTCTAGGTCAATATCCCACCTCTGGCTACCCCATAAGGTCTATCTCGGTAAGTCTGTGTAATCGCTGGAGGGCAGAATGTCCCRCAAGCTTAGCAGATACTGCTGTTTCTGAGTGGTGAGTCATAGTTTGCAGACTGATCACTGGGAAGACCAATAAGATATTAGAGAACAGAGAGATTAAAGGGGAGAAAAAAAAAAGGTTGCTGAGCAACATCATGACATAAGCATGCTTGCAATCTATTTTTATAGCAAGAAGGTTGCAGGAGAAGTCTATAGAAAGTGCTTATTTTTCAGACCCTAATTCATATCTGTGAGATGTCAGTGGCCTGAAGGGAAGAAATACTGTCCTGGTTTGGCTAGCAGCTGCACCCCTAGAATTGAATCTTATTTTATGCCCAGGAATTAGCAAAGCATTAGAAGAGAGCAGTTACATACTATGGTCGTCCCATGCTTTTTTGAGGGAAAAGTCTATGGCTGAAACACAAATACATACAGCAAAGAAGCACAATTGCTAGTAATTTCCAGAAGCCACATTTTCCATGTACATCAGTTATATAGGGCATTTTCATTTTTWGAGCATTTAAAATCCTAAATATGTTAGTGTAAGTTTTCTTTGACCAAGATGTATCATGTGAGCCCTTTGGTCCTTGAAAGAAGGGAAGWGGCCCCTTTACCAGCTTTTCTCTTCACAAACCTTCCTGATCCCCTAGGAATGTCTGTGACCACCCTGATTTTACATCCAGAATGGGTTAATAGTGGCTGTGCTTTTTGCCAGCCTTTAATATGGGGATGATCACCAGCGGTCAGGAAGTGAGGGCCAGGTCTGGCCAACGCGGTGCAAACACCACAAGCTTGATGGAGYCCTGGGAGGAAACAGAGCCGTGCTGCTCACGGCTTTTTCAAATCTGGCTCTTTAAAAACTCATGGTTGGTGGCAGWTTTTGGATCTTCTGCTGGGAGGCGTATTGCACACTATTGACGCAGCCTGCCACTTCAAAATATTGATGGTCTACCAGCTAGGCTAGAATGCCTCTTGATTACTTTGGAATTGGACAGAGAAGCAGCAATGAGGTAGGAAGAAAGCAGAAAAATTTATGAGCAGAAGCAGATGCGGCATGAATTAAAATACATCTCAATCTGCCATAAAATTTTTAGCCTGCTAGAGAGAAAAACTTTGTACAGTAGCATCATCCTTTTAAAAAGCCTTTCCTCACTAGGAACTTTATGAAGAAGCCCATGTGAAGCTTTCCATTTAAGGTGACTCTGCAAAAATTATGTAAAACCTCTATCCAGTCCCGTTCTAAAAATGTTCTTGTGGGCCAGTATGATTCTTTGTTTTTTACTCTATAACAATAGAGACTTYCAAAGCTCAGCTTTAAGTCTGCAGCTCTCATGAAAAGCTGAGAAAGTCACCATCAGATTAGTTGGTACTTTTTTCCATATATTTTGTCCTGTTTTGTCTTCTGTTTGAAACATCCTTTACTGAGAAGGTTTTAAAAATGAGGAGGACCCAATGGTAAATACTCCATGCAAGATATATGCACAATTTTCTTAATATTTATTTTTTTTTTTAAATAAGTAATGTCTTTTAGTTTGCCTGTGACAAATGCCCTCAATCAAATGAACCCGTCTACTTAAAATATTTTCTATGAATTTTTAATGTTACTGGAGGAGTGTTTCCCTATCAAGACGAATTCTGAATGTTAATTTTTCTCTGGTTTAATTTATATGGTAATCCATTCAATAGTACACACTTAAGGGATATATTCCTTCTCCCCTATGATTTACTGGCATTTCACACAAATTTGATTTTTTTTTTTTCCTGAATATTATTTGTTTTGGATCAGACTAGGCATCCTGTACATTCCAGAGTTGCTTTCTGTGATGGCGTCACATATCATTGCTGTTTCCCTTTAGCAGAAACCTTTAATGCCTTTGACATGCCAGGGCCTGGGTTCAAGTGTTGCCACATTTATTCGCCTAAGGATGTGTGTCTGTGCACGTGTATTTGGGAACCTGCATTACAGCTCCCAGATTACATTCAGGAGCTACTTCTTTTAGTTTTYACTAACAAAAATTAGAAACATCATTAATGCTGTTTTCTTCTTTTATTCTCTAACGTTTGCTGCCACCCTGTGGGGTGCGGAGAGAGGCACATGCACRTAAATGTTAGGCTAAAGTAAATGGAGAAGGTTTAAAATACACWGAGTGAAGGAAGTAGTGGAGGTGTTGAGACGGGAACACAGGCAAACAGGGTATTGCTGTTTTAGCCAGGACAGCTTGTGTTTGTTTCTCACAGGCGCCAGAAGGCCGGGGTATGTGCTTTGTGTGCCAGGTTTATGTGCTCTGTGTGCTACAGCAGCGGTGGAGAGAAGCTTCATGCTTCTGTGTTGAAGCTGCTAAGAATCTCTGAGGGTTTTGTGTTTTTTTTTTTTTTTTTTTTTAAATTGAGAATGCTTTAAAAAAAATTCCAAACACCTTCCCTCCTTCCTGCCTAGCTCTACATCAATAAATGCTTTAGGAGGTGTCAAGGTGCAGATGCTTAGAGAAAAATGTTTCACAGTGCTACAAAGAAGTGAGCTTCATGCAATTGCTGCTGAGCAGGAAAGGCAGGACCTTGGGCTGGTTTGCTGTGCAATGATGAGACAAGCCTGAGGCTGATATTGCTGAGAAGGGAGTAATGCTTTAGCGCAGCRGATACCTTACTGTATTCCCACTGATAATACGAGATCCAACAGATATGTTCACCGGGATSTCTTCTATCAGGCAAGATTGTTACCTCTGGGGAGAGGACAGGGTCTCTAAGGAGGAGCAGAGGAGAGTAGAAAGGTCTCCACATTGTTCTTAACGTGAAAGTTCGCCCTGAATCGGAGGAACCTTCCCCATGAATGGATTGTCTTTCCTGCAGGGGGCTTCAGTTTCAACAAATTGGCATAGTAGAGTCTGATGAAAACTGGAAAAAAAGCTCAGATCAGTTGCGAAAGTAGCATTGGCTCTCCTTTATAAAAATGCGTGTTGCACGTAGCACTTAGCATCTAAAAGATAAGAAATCTCCTAAGAGGAAGATGAAGGGTGGCYCTCATGCCCATCTTTCACCTTTGCTGGCCTGCTGCCTCTTTGTGCCTGTTGAGAGTCCAACTTGCAGCCTGGGACCAGCTGGGATGCTCAGGACATCCCTGTGGATGCTTGTGCAGCAGAGAGACTGAGGATCTCTCCCTGGGTCATCCATTGACYGCTCAGAGTTCCCCAGCCCTTCAGCTTTTCAGGTTTAGCAGATGGATTAATATGGGCTCACATGGAATGACAGTATATATACATATTTATATAAATAATAKTATATATAAATATATAAAAAGGATGAATGACTACTGGGAGTCAACAAGAAATCCAAAATACACAAATGCTGCTGTTCTTATTTTAGGTGTTGAACACCTATTAGCCAGTCTGTGCATTTCCTGAGTGTGCAGGAAAATTGTAGAAGTGAATCAAAAATGAGGGGTAACTTTGGGACTAACTAAGAGKCTAAAACTTTCTCTTATCTTGCATATCCCTCTACCATCTCCTACTTTCTGTAATTTACCATTGCTGTTTCTTGCTAAAATTTGTCCCTCTATTCCTCATGGCAAGGCAAAGCTATCTGACTGCTCCTTCCTTGTTCCCTTTCCAAGGAATGGGAAACTGCCAGGCCTTCCGGCAAGGCARGAGCCATTCAGATGTCACCTCTCATTCAGAGGTGATTTCTGGCAGAATTGGGACATGCATCTTGGGTAAGTGTGGCCCATCCCTGCGGTCCCTAGGGCTGCCACAGSTGCCTCTTGTGCCTTGTCGCCTCGGGGTGGGGAGGCTGGCCCTGATGGCCAGGCCTGGTCCTGCTCGAGATCTTCCATGTCTCTTCATGAATGTCATATTCGTTTCAATTAATGCCTTCCACAGGTTTCTCTAGGATCAAGCTAATGGTGAGGACTCCTAAATATCTGCTAAATTGCACCTTGCCTTCCATCAGCAGAGATGGTGGGTAAAACTTTGTGTGCTTTASTTGTGTTTCTTTGACTTTAAAAGAGATCTGTGCATGAGTCAAATTTTGAAAATGGGATGTAGGTATCTTGAGAACTTTTTTCCTTTTATTTCTGTGTCAGAGTATGGATCAGCCTCACTATTAAAATAGAATAAAAGATATGCATTAGGTAGAGCATTAGAAGAAAAAACAATGGGAATGAACTTCTGAAGGGCTATAGATAGTGCACTAAATGATGACTTTTTTTTTGGCTTGCTAACTTTGGTAACTTGTCATATGTTAATTAAATGGCTGAAAAAATCTTTTGGAGATAATAGTAAGATAATAGTGCAGAGATTTTAATGTAAATTGGAAACATGTGGTATCTCTTCTTTAGTCTTACTTTTAAAGCTCAGTAAGAATTCTATATTCAAACAAGTATCTTAATGTACTAAAAAGTAAGATGATTTAAAAGTAAATTTAGATAGTTGAAAAATAAGCTTTCTGAGTTCAAGTGTTTTGCTCTGCCTTCAGCATGTGAAGTTCTTGGTTCCTGCTAGTTTATGTAACTTTTCAGGATTTATATTAAGACYATCCTTGACTTACCTAACTTATCGGATATTTCCCAATAGGCAAACACAAGCTGTGTCTTTCTTCTTCCTCTTCCTTTACTTCTGGAAATCCACTTCCTACCTTCCTGGTCATAAGCACAAAGCTATAGTCTGTGTGCATTCATGCGAGGGCTGTGCGAAGCCATCAGCCATTGCTGTAATGAATTGAACCTTATTAGTCTTGGCACAGAGGCTTGAGAGGGAMGCGCTTTCTTTTTACCCACATGACTGAAGAGACTGGAATTTTYCTTTGTAAAGGCTGATACTTGCCTGGCAGCAGGGCTTGATCCTGCGTCCCACGCAGAGGAATTCCAACATTCACCTTTGTTTTCTTCAATGCTAGTTAAAGAGAAAGCTCTAGGCTCCAAGAATGAATCCTAGGCAAAGAYATGCCATCCCAACACCATCATTTCATTTTCTTACAAGACAAAATAATTATGCACACTGTATCCAGATCAGAAAAAGTTGTTCAGCGTGTACATACACTCTGGCCACTATACTCCATATACAAGCTCCTGAAGGCCCTGCCTATCTTGTTTCCATTGAAATCCCACAGCAGGGGAATAGCTGTCTCAGAACACAGCCAAAATAGAAGTTTCTTTTAGTTCTTTCTGATGTCACTTCATCTCTTGCTTTTCCTCTCCGTGCCCTCACCCTCCCCTGGGGCAGGAGACTTGACACTGTTTTCTGTTTTTCAGATGATTTTCCACTTCTTTTCAAAGCATTAAGTTTGAAATGGTAAAACTGGCTTTCACCTCTAGCTCTGGGTGTGCTTAGTTGGAACACGACTGTTTCCCTCCAGGGTGCGTGTTTCTATGTAGTGATTCATGCGGCCTATGGAAAATGTCCCTGACATCAAGCAGGCCGTGTCTACTAGCAGTTCAAGCTGCTGTCATCTAGTGTATCACAAGTAAAGAGGTCATTGGCATAACGTCTAGTYAGAGCTGCATCTCGGCTCGAAGACAAGGAGCCCCTTCTCCTGTGTTAGAYGGCAGTTATTCTCCAAAGCTCGCTCTGTCTGATAGGTTTGTCTCTCTTTGCTTTGCATGGTGGTATGCACAGAAGCAGCTTTAGTCTACCACAACGGTGGAGACTCTACCCCAAGAAAGATCCCACGCTGTTCTAGGGTCTCTCATTCATCTGCAGGTCTGTTCACGGCATGGAAAAGAGTGTCTGACCCTTTGGCATCAGGGCTTACAGGCACGTGCGCTCAGCAAGGGAAGTTTCTTCACCCTAAATGCTTGCAAGAAAGCCAGGCAAATTAGACATTCTTTAGTTTTGAGCGTGTATCTTCCCTTGCCAATGGAGGCATTACGTTGGCAGAAGGACCCTCAGCTCCTATAAGGGTCCTCATTACCACTGTCGGTAGCTTTGACACTTCTCTACTAGGCATTTGGGCTGTTTCCAAGCATAAGTCATGGCCATTTCTCTGGCAGCTGAATTTTGGGAGCTAACAGCTCTGCATTTTAGTGTACAGAGAGTTTCTCTCATTTGTGACCATTCAAATGAGGAAATAATGTTTTCTTAAATTAATCAGGGGCAACACTTGTCCTTCCTTTCTAGCTTGGTCATTGACCATACGAGTATACTGAGCAATCTGAGCTCTCAGTTTTCCAGGCTCCACTTGAAGACATCTTTGCCTGCAATAGTACTTGTTTGCGTAAAAACCACTGACAGCATGTATTTTTCCTGACCAAATGATGTTATCATCAACCTAATGGGCCTATTTTTTTTTAAAACTGTGAGCCTGTGTTATGATTTTTGTTTGGAGACAAACARTCTTTATGAAAGAAATTGTATCAGACAGAAGGGGAGGTGAGAAAAGAAGCTGTTAGGGGTAGCACTCCCATGTGAGGTATTTCATGAAGATGAATTACTTGTTTGCATCCTCCTTGCTGCTTTTACGTTGCAGACAGAAAAAGACTATGGCTGAGCTGAGCTAGCTGTGTAACAGTTTCCCCTATGAGCACAGTCAAAAAAAAAAAAAAAAAAGGATGAATTTCACAATTTAAATATTCTTTAAGAAACTCTGTTTCTATCTTGATTAAATGAGCTATTAAATGTCTCCTGTTCTACTCTTAATTTACAGGAACAAAGTGGAAGGTCAATCCCTTTTGACACAAGTTTTAGTACATCTTATGCTAAACATAGGTGGGAATCTAAAAAGAAATGTCTACCCAACATCAACTGAAGGGCTGGTAAGGCCCATGTGAGAATTGTGGCTGGGCTACAATGTGAGCACTGAACATTTTTCTAGCATGAAGTATCATCAACAGCAGTGGCATTTACACAAGGCAGCAATCCAGCACCAGTGGAAGTGGTGGCTTCCGTGTAAGAAGTGGTTCTTGAAACCCTGTCCACCCAACTTCTTTGACTCTACAACCTTTACCTACATAGACAGTTAAAAATCTGAATTCTGTATGTGGAGAGATGCTAAGGTCTCCTTACCCTTGACATCTCTTTTGAGGGTAGGACTTCTAGGATGTAGACACGGTTCCCAATGAACTCTGCTGGTTTAAGGATTATGGATATTAGCACCGGAGGTGGGGGGAACAAAACTATAGGCAATTCACCCTAAGAACAGGAGCAGCTAAAAGAAAAGTGATKACTTCTCCCTTGTGCCAATAAATATCTGTTTTGGCTAGCAGATTGATCCTGAACAGTCCTAGAAAGGGTGTTGCAACATGTTCTTTTTTGAAGATGTGTTTAATAGAGGGAATGAATTTTATGAGCTGTCTTCTGCCACAAGGGACATGATTTTTAATTCTATTTTTAGAAGTGTACATACAGATCTAATTTGAAGTTATTGCTGAATACAAGTTTTCTTTAATTTTTCTTAATCACAGATTCTTTTAAATCCATGGAAGGTTTTCTTGTTAAACTTTTTTTTTTAATTTGTAGTCTCATACCAACAATCCTACTTAAATATAGTCATAATGCATGTATTCATATCACTAGCATTAAATTATAGAACAAGTGGAAGGACCTTTGGACTTAATTAAATATTTGTGTGTATGCAAATGTCAGAGGAGACTTTATTTTTATGTTGATTTGCCCTTAGGGGTATGGAGTTGAGCCACTCTTGTGCTGGTTGTTTTAGAACTGTAGATCTTTYCTGTATAATGTCTTTTTTTTATATATAATTTGAAAAATATTAAGCTAAAAAAACCCAACCTACCCAGTATATTCAAAGCATCCTCTTTGAAAGGAGTGATATTAAAATCTTTTTATTCCTATATTTTTAATTTACKATGGTTTGCCACTTTCCTAGAATTGAATCCATCTATGGAGTTATATTAAAGCAGCTTTTCATAAATGACAGTCATTCAAAAATCATAGGTAAAAATGGCAGCCGAGTCTGAGTAGATGATGATCAATAACAACTGACATATTGTTTTATAACCAGAGAGGGAAGGTGAATCTAGCCAGCTGTAAAACATATTCTGTTTCCAAAGAGTTTGCGGGGGGAGGATTCTCCCTTTCCTCTTTGCTCTTTGAAAGGCTTTTTTTCTTTTCTAAAATGAGAGRAAGGGATGGGTGAGAAGTACTTTGCCTTCCTGTCTCTCACTTTTAATTCAGCAGGTGAGAATAATTTACAGATCCTGCATCCTGCAAGTGTCACGTACAAATAACTGCATKAGCTATTTTTAGTCACCCTTTTCAAAACAAGGTGCACTAACACATGTAACAGTGAATTCAGCATAAGATTTYTCCTCCCAAGTTTTAATTCATCCCAAATATGTTATGAGCATGTATTATCTCCTTTATGTACTCTTGGGCTGGAGGTACTTTATGAGTTAAGATTGCCATTTGCCTCAGCACTCACATTGGGGTCCAGAAATCCCCATTTTGCTACTTTGTGCTGTTTTTAACCATTCTATTTTCTGAGAATCCCTTCCAGACCTAATAGTACTGTGCATTTCTCCAGAGGGGAGTATGGCAATTCCAGTGTGGTCACTTCCTTAGCAGTTTGGTGTTCTTGTTTCCTGGACTCTTGCGATTTCTCTCTGTAGAGAGATCCGATCCGCGGATAAAGAAATTACTTTTCTAAGAAGCAATCATCTAGAATATTAAATGACTAAAATTGCAGGCCAAACTATGGTTAGAAAGGTTTACTTTAAAGTTATTTTGCTACCACAGTTTTTCTAGGAGGTTTGGTTGCTTTGCTGACACTTTTCAGCTTTTAAACAAGTCTTTCAATATGGTGGTCTATCTCAAAAGCAAGGATTTGCACATTAAGAAATTTTCTTCCTGAAAAACTTCTTCTTTTGATATGGTTCTTCTCACTGAGTGGAAGTTCTTCTATGCTAACCAATATCTGAGGAGAAAGGAGCACTGAGAGCTGCTGGAGCTAACAGAAAGCCAACCCCTTTCTAGCAGAGCAAACAGTGCTCAAAGAACTAGGGAGACGATGGYGAGGCTGGAGAGCTACTCAAATGGGAGCTGCTTCCTGGTTTTGCTTGCTTGTTTTGGGCAGATTTCTAATTGTTCGCTCATTTCAAGTTTGTCTAGAAATGACATATCCCCACGTTGTTTTTCAGTTCTTTGGGGAAGGTCTGTGTTTTGCTGGTCTGGGCTCAGGATGCAAGTCCGTCTTGGCCTTCTGAAATGACTGCTGTTCAGGAAACGCTCTGCTTCCCAGCTCTATTCCCTTTATTCTCCAAATGAAGACTTTCTGGCACCTTTCCTACTGTAGGAGATTTCAAGAAGAGACGGAGGGAAAGGAGGAACTCCAGTGTTTTCCTCATCATCCCAGTCTCAGCTTCCACCTGCTGCCAGTTCCCCGTCATCTAAGAGACTGAAAATGGCCACTGCCTCCCCCAGCCAGGCTTTTGGGAGCAGCAGGATTCAGGACTGAGGCATTGCCTAATATCGACTATGGGAGGTTGGGGAGGGAAACAAAGCAAAACAACAAGAGAAAACTGTTCCTGGTTTTTGTATGTAGTATGGGAGAAAGAATTGAGATTTTKGGAGAAGAGACACGTCCTTCTTTCTGGCAGTCAGGCAGATCCTGTGCCCACTGTCAGGCAGTGCTGAGGCGCGGGCAGACAAGGGTGCCTCAGCTGCCAGTCACGTCGTATCAGGAAGTATTTCTGCACCGCTCTCCCGTCACATCAGAAGGAAAGAAACGTGACATGGAGTTGCTTACCCCAGATAGGATTTTTTTTTGTATAGCAACCACTACAGCAATAGCTGCATAAATATTTCTCATGCTTTGCTTTCATTTATTTCAGTGCCTAAGGGGAGGATTTTATTGGAAAATATGAAAAAATAATGTAGCCATCTATATAATACAGAAAATATGTGTACCTGTGTGGTGGAGAAATAATTTCCTAAATATGCATGTGTGGCTCTTTTCTGAGCAGCTCAGTGGATGAAGGGATGAGGAAGAGACATTCTGATGTTTTTGTAGAAACAGGCCTTTTGGAGGAGCCTCCACAAGTGCTCTAGAGATCTCTTCCTGTGATTTGACTGRATTATTTCAGATTTGAACAGGACAGCTATTGCCTTTCTTTAACTCGTTGGAGTTGAGAGCTTTTATGGTTACTGGCCATGCAGCTAGCTGAAATGAATACTGAAAAGAACCACAGGTTCTGAGGAGAAATGGAATAAAATCTGCAGAACTCCTCCTGTTTACTTCAACAGTCTATAGCCCAGATCCATAATAAAGATATACAATTAAATGACCCATGGCTTCCTAGTAGGACTGTGGTCTTCATGGCATGTGATAAAAGGCAAAGGGTTCTTATTTCTGAGTATTAATTTGCTAGCAGAGCAAAAACTCTACAGCTATTAAGGCATATGAAGGCATATTTGCTAGTTCTTAAATGCTGATCTTGATATATTGTTAATAAATCTTTTAGACTTCTAGACAATTCCAGTCGAGCGGCTTCCATTGCCTTGCTGTCCACCAGCGGATGATGTTGCAGAGCAAACCCTTGGGGCTCTCCTGACTTGGGGTGGGAGCCCTTTTTTTGGATCGGGAGCTGCTGGAACAAGAGTTTTCCCTTGCTGTGAACCTGATCCTCTTTGTCAGTGCTAGATTCTGCTGCTGTTATGTAATTTTAGTTTAAATGTTGGTCGTTTTGGAGAGCAGAAGAGGCCTGCACAGGCTCGGTAGTGATGAGGGCAGAGTTTATGCCCAACGTCCTTGTGTGGTCGAAGGGGTTACAGCCCCATGTCTGTATTGCAGTACAGGGAGCTGCCTGCATAAAACGCAACAGTGAGAGAGAGGATGAGCGTTGGATCTCCGTGTACCTTGAAAAAGGGGAGTAGGGATGGAGAAGAATAAAGTGGGAGAAAGTAGGAGGGAGATCTACAATATGTAATAATGGTTTTATTGTGATGATTGAGAGACTTCTCTGGAAGGTTCTTGATGTAGGCGTAATCACTGTGTGCTCCGAGTTGCACATTAAGCTGTAGAACTGACCTGATTTATTCTATTTTTTATTTTACTTTTTTTATCTATAGTGGCAGGCTAATCACCAAAGGCAAACAGAGAGGAAAGCGAATATAAAATCACTAAGTACCTTTTTCTTTATTGATGATTTCTTAGTCTTACTTGCTAGCATAGCTACTATACCTCTGCTTTCTTATCATTCTTTTTATAAACTAAATTACATATCTTTCAGTTATTCTTTTACTTGCAGTCTCATTAGTTTTCAGTGTAGCTTGTGTAATAAGTTGGCAAGAAGAAAGGACCTTTCTCAGTAGTGAGTGTTGTGTTCCTGTGTACCTACTGCGTGCTCTCTTCTCAGTCTCCTTGTGTGGATAGTGCCAGAAAACAGAATTTGCCAAGCTGCTTAGTATGAGCTCTTCATTCCTCTAGTTTACAAAAGAACTTGAGCTTAGGCTGGCTTCACAATTAGGAGCCATGTCCCTTTTTGACGGTCTAGTTCAAGTGTTTGCTTTTGCTGCTTGGAAAATATCCAATGGGGTAGTCCCAGTGAAGTCATCTGGGATCACTTAGTTGTCACAGAGAAACCTGCATATTAGCCCTAGGTGACAGTGACACATCCCAAGTGTGAAAGGATCAAGGGGATCAAGTTATAGTAAGAGTAAAGCGTAATTGCTTAAGGAAACCCAGGTATGTGGCTGCAGTGTCTCTAGTCTCCTCCCTGTGCTCTCTCCTCTTCCCTCCTTCCCGTGACTTTTGAACTATTAGGCTACATTTAACCAAATTTTAAAAAAGGATAGAAGTTTCAAAAAGAAGCAGTTTCATTAGTTTCAACTATAATGCTGAAAGGCTCAAATTAGTGCCTTGGCTGAGGATAAGCTGAGCAAAATTCAACCATGCTGTATGCTCTTTGCAAGCAGCCAGGTGGCTGGTCACCTCRTGGTCTGGCTGGTCACTCTACCCATGTCCCCTCAGGCTTGCCATGATACATACTGGCTGCTTCACAAAACTTTGGGTGCTGGTGTTGTAAATAAGCCTTACAGGATGAACAACACGCAGTGACAGAAAATGACTCCTCTTAGTTTGTGGGACAAGCTCTTTGGTCAGATGCAACAGAAGGATCGTGTCTTGTGTAGGTGACTGCTGTATATTTATTAGTAAATACAATTCACCTCCTGGAGTGATGCAGCTTGTGTGCTTTTGCCGGCATGGCACGGACCCTCTGCTAATATCCCTCTGTGGATACTATCCATCTTGTATGCTCTGCCAGCCCCGAGGCAGCCTCGCTTGCAGGTTTCTTGGCTGTGATACTTTGCAGATGGAGTTCTGTGGGAAGCATTTTCAGAATTTCTTGTTTAAGAGTCGAGAGTAGATTGTGCAATTCTATACCTCAGATCAAAGCCTGTACTACAGCTTTTCTGTGTGCTGTTGCAATTAATAACAGACTGCCTTGTTTTCTTACATTTCCTCATTTTCATGTTTTTTGTAATAAATTGTGATTATGAAACTGTATTATATACTGCCTCTTCCAGAAGCTTCCTGGAACGGATTTAGTTTGAAGTGTTACAGAAACAACTTCTGTCCAAACGCAGSCAGAATGACTGTGGATATGGGAAATCTCTTGAGTTTTGGCAGTCAGGTGATGCAGCAGTCAGTCACACATGTGATTTGCATGATAGTCTGTTTTATAGTTTTAGCTGATTGCATTTTTAGTTGTTTTGAAAAAAAATCTATAGTGCTGTAATTTCAAACAATGAAAGTTATAGTCTACTGAAAAATACATTTTTCTCTACTCAAGAGGCATCATCAGTATTAAATGCCATGTTAACATAAATCATTGCTTTTATCAGTAAATACTATTTAATTCCACTATCCATTTTAATAAATTGTAGCATTCTACAAAGATTCTACAGACCTTATGATGTGTATATTTTATATTGTTTCTGAAATGCTTTAATACAGCTCATTCTATCTCAGTAAGTTCTGTAATATAATTAGCACTGCATGCTTATCTTGAGTGCAGTCACCCCAGTATTTGCTGTGAGTTTACTCCTTGGGTATCTTTTAATTTTCCACGTTTCCTACAGTCCTCATCATGAGTGTCAGGAGCAGTTTTTAGACCTAGAAAGCCTCGTAGGAACAGGGATTAAATTACCCGAGTCGCAGGAGGAGAAGTGAGGACTTCCTGACCATTGATGGGCATCGTGCTGAGTACGTGTCAGCACAGCATGAGGACTTCAGAGAGGACATGCATTTAGTCACCGATACCCAGATTTGATTTTAAAGGCCAAATAAACCGTCTGTGTGATTAAAGGATGACCTTAAGCTTCAATCTTTTGCCAAATCTATTGCTAAAGCCTTTAAGCAAGCAGAACTAGAAAGAGAATGRCAGAAGTTGTTACCTCTAGGTCTGCGTAAATTAATTTCAGTCCACGGGTGGCTCACAGGTTGCACAGGTTTGTTAGATGTTTCCAAGCATGTCAGTGGTCAAGGGAAGCTCCTTGTGGTGTGTTACAGTCTTTGGTTTTAAAATTTCCAGAAAGACTTCATATTCTTGTATGAACAAGCCTATATCTACCAGTGCAAGACTCAGATGCAGGTTACTTGTGAATAGCAGATGAAAGCAGTTTGATCTCAAAGCTTTTCATGCAGCTGTATCCTGCACCTCAGGTCTTCCCCTTAAGTGCTTGGGATGTCCATATAGTGCATATGGAATACATAAAAGCTGTGTTTTAAGCTTGGCTTTTGCATGAGCTTGGCTTTGATCATGTCTGGGACCTGCCAGATTTTTGCTCATCATCYCTCCCAGCTTGTTGCCGATAGGGAACTGAGGATCCTTGCAGGCCATGGTGTCAATGGGGAATTCCAAACAACTGTGCCCAGGACCAGGAGCGCTCCTAAAAGTGCTCCTGGAGCAGCAGCATCCCTGCTGCTCCGCAATCCCTGCAGGGAGTGTGTGCTCCGGCTTGCGTGAGGCACTGTTAAACTAGTTCATGGCCWGGGTAAGGCTCCCACCTGTCGTGTGGCCTGACTTTACGATACTGGCTATGTCCAGCTGGAGAGGAAAAGCTAAAAATTGTTGAGGAAAGTCCTGTGGTTGTCATAACAGCTCAGAAATTCTGATCTGACCCAGAATGGTTTGTTCTTGGACTGTCCAAGAAGTAATGACTAATTGGTGATTGATGCTTGTTCATCGTTTCCTTTCAGATGTTTTGAGGTTAAACATTGCTGCGATTTGAAATTCATGCAGGAACCAGAAGCCTTGTTGCCATACAGTCCTTCTGTTGGCTTCTTCAATGCAAACAGGCCCTGCTGCCAACGGTTTCTACCAGATCGAGCTTTCCCCAGCTTTCCTTTGAAGTGTAAATTGCAAATTGGTCAAATCGGGTGAAACACGCACCCCCTTTCGCTCATTCCCGTGTCCCAGACTTTCCRTTTAAGTCTTTCTTGCTTGGCAAGAAGTCTGGGCCACAGATTATTGCACTTGTTAGACGGCAGTGATGGAGTTGTGAAAATTACCGTGTGATTGACAGTCATGAAAATGAATGCCACAGCACTAAAGCAAAGTCTTTCCACTTTTCTTGGCAGACTATTGATTTCAGCTGTGTTTTCCTTAAAAGCCAGAATTTCTAAGAGGCTCTGAAGCTGGTGAAGGCTGGTCCTGAAAGCAGTATCCATGTGCATATTCCCTCGAGTCCCAGGTACAACTTTCTTGCAGAGACACAGGGAGGGCCAGCGTTGCTGTTTTCTTCAGGCCCTGTTTGGTGGGAGTGCGGCATTTGGGGGGAAATGTTATCCATACGGTCCATGACGTATATAGAGAATAATCCCCAGCATGCTGTTATAGTGACGTTTTTGGGTTTGAAATATTAAGTGATCAGAGTTCACTGCTGTGAAATTCCTTAATTAAAAACAAATCTTCTGTGTTTATAAAATGTCTAAATGTGCTGTTATGGTTAGAAGAACACACAAGGGAAGGCTTTGTTGAAATGTAAACACTTGGTGAGTTATTACTAGAGCGAACTGTCTGCACTCATCCAATGACACAGTCCCTAGCATTTGAGTGAGTATAATTGTAGTAATAGGCTATTAGGCTCAGATTCAGTATTTAGGCTTCTAAATTTCCACTGAAACACTTTTATTCAATCCAGATTCTGTTAACTTCTCCCTCCTCCTTGGCATTTCTGTGAGCTTTACTCTTTTTAGGTAGTTCCTTACAGTGATGGGGACTGGTAACATATTCTGTGCTGAATGTCACTGTGAAAGGTTTCTTTGCTGAGGGACTGGTGTTTGTAAATGGGATCTTTAGAACAGTCTTTAATACCCTGGAAAGGAATAGTGCCCTCAGCACAGTGGGGAGGCTTGTGGGAATCAAAATTAAAAAAAAAAAAAAATCTCCCAAAGGAGAATTGAACTGCTTATATTAGGTCTGGGAAGTGTCTGAACTGGCTTTGTCACTTACCTGCACGGTATAGAGGAGCTGTTGCTGWTGGGTCGTAGGTGTAGGAGGTGTGGAAGAGACTGTCCAAGAGGTCACAGATGCAAACTCCTCCTGACTCCTTCGGGAATCAGCTCGTGGCTGCCCCGRATGGTGAAGGGGAAGCTTCTCTGCTTTCCCTATTGAGGTGAGGACATGAAGTGCTCTTCCAAAACTGGACCTCCTGAGTAATGAGGACATCAGGAATATACTTTAGATGGTGGAGTAGTGGTACTCGCAGAGTGAAATAGTCTAATCTGTAAAATCCTTGTGAATTACCTTAAATTGCACTACTGTGAACAGCCGTCTATTAAAATAATGTCGTCTTGGACTCGCCTTCTGAAGGTTTGGGTGGGTTTCAGGAGGAAAGTAAACTCAGCTTTCTATTCTGAAGTTGCCTGCTGAAATTTGCGATAGAGTTGACAAAGATTTAGCACTTTGGGGCATAAGAGACTTAGTGTGAGGATTTCGGTTAGGATTTTGAAGCATTTCTTACAGGCATGGCAACAGGAAAAGTGATATTGCCTCACTGAAAGCCAGGCTGATGGGAGCGTCTCCGAATGATTTGGGATAGGCTATACAAATAATCGCGGACTTTGTGATTCAGGGGATTCAGTCAAGAACTGCATTAGTTTTCTAAAGTTACCCATGGGTAATTTTTGCTGATTGGAGGTAATATGGGAACGTAAAGGTGCGTCACATCCAGAGTTCCCTGCAAATCTGGAAACAGCAGAGCTCAGGGGGAATTCCTGCTGCAATCCCATCCAGAGTTAAGAGTACAGTCTTGCGTGTGACRCGTGCAGGTGGGCCTGGGCGAGACGACGGTCTCTGCCCAGCGTTTTGTTGACAGCATTCCCAGCAGGCCAGAGCCCCATCATTGACCCTGTTACAGGGCGCCGCGTTACCGGAGGCCGAGGCTCGGCGGCGGCGGCGGCCGCGTGGGGAGGTGGCAGGGTTTGGGAGCCGCTCGCCGCCGCCGAACGCCAGAGGGCACAAAGTCTCTAGCAGTCACCGCGGCGCCTTCTGGCTCTGCGCTTCAACGCGAACCGAGTTTCAACAAACCTRAACCTAACGACGCCTTGAAAAGCAAACACGAAACCGCACTGGAGCAACAAAGGGAAAATAAATGTGCTAATAGGCTTGGAATGGCGATGAAAAGGAGTATCATGCTTGTAGGATGCGTGTATTTGTGTTATGTCAACCTGGACGCCGAATACAAGGGATTCTGTATGGTTGTACATATGTATACTTTTATATGTAAATATGGGAAGTGATTTCCATATGGATGGGAACAGACATTGAGGAAGCAGGTCACTCTGAATCAACAGCAATCAGAATGACTTTATAAAGTTCATTTATTTATTCTGTGTTTTGTAGAGATTAGTGGGATTTTTTTGAAATAAGATGGGAAAATTTGGAACTTTTGCATGACTGATTCCTCTTCACCTGAAAAAACTGAATCTTGAGACTTGTTATGAGACTCAATTGATCAAAAAAATTAGGAAAAAAAATATTTAGTACTAAACGTGGAATCTTTTCTGAGCCCTGCATGAAGTTTTACGACGTCAGCCTCTCACGGCTAAGGCTGCAAGTGGGGATTTGCGAGCCTGTGAGTTTTCAACAGCTTTCTCYGAAGTGAATCAGCTGCCGGCCCGTGGTCTTAGAGTCGTTATCTGGGGACGGCGCAGGGCGAGCGTGACGCGTCCTCCCGCCAGGCTCCGCTGCCCGGGTACGGAGCGCTGCTCCGGGCGGCCGTGAGGCGCTGCCAGCCTTGGAACGCTGCGATCCCCTCTGGAAGCAGCAGGTTTCAGAGCTGCATGCAATTTACCGTGTGATACCATCTCTGTGTATTATATTTAAATGTAAGTCTAAAACCAGTGACTAAAGCTGTAATCATGCTGTCAGCACATGTAACTACTTTCAAAATGAGACAGTGATCAGTCTAAGTGAATAAAATCTGGTTGTAATTTCAGTAATACCGTATAAAAACCCAGTTTCTGGAAAGTGAGGCTGGTTCACGCTCACAAAGCGTGTCTGTGATGGGGGGGATCTGGGTTTGGTTCCTGGCACGCCGCTGCCGTTGGGTCTGACGCCCGTCTCGGGGTCGGAGGCCTCCAGAGGAGGAGCTTGGATGCCCAGCTGTGCGCTGAGAGGGTTATTGGAGGGCTTGTTCTCAGCGTGGCTCTCCCCAGAAGAGGTGAAACCTGTCTGGGCAGGAGGGAAATCCCACACCAGCATGCGGTGCAGTCTTGGCTGGGCGTCTGCAAGTTTGTGCTTACGTGGAGAGCCCAAAGCTCCTCTGACCTCATGAGTGCCCTTTCCTAGAGGTATTCAGCGAGCGTCAGAGCCGCTGCTTGTATCACCCATAAGTCATGGCTGGACTTTTGTTTTTTTGGGGGGCATATAGTTGCATTTAGGACGCTGTAGGTCAGAGCTGGCACGTCAGCTCCCAGCTAGGGTTTCATGAGTGCTGCGTAGAGCATAGTGGGCTGCTCCTGGCTGCTTTGCCCAGGGGCAGCCCTCCAGCCATGCGGGGAGCAGAGCGAYCGACTGGGAAAGCTCCTTGTGCCCTCCTCTCCCCACAGCACTGCACTAGGCTGCCCGAGGCATTGGCACAAACCATGCAGTGATTAATACGTGTCCCCCGGGGGGCCCAAGCCCGGTCACACTGGTCACTGCTGAGCCCATGCACATAGCAGGAGGAGTGACCCCTCGCCTCCCCATGGCCTGACTTGGTTCGTGTGCACCGCATGTGCTCCTGTGCCTTTAGGGAGCTCAGACAGGCTCCACGGTAAAATGGAAGATGTGGTAAGAAACACAGAACTACCTGTTCTGCTTCAGAGACTGCAAAGGCACCCAGGAGAACGCAGGGGCGGATCAAGCCGAAGAAACAGAATTTGGAGTGCGTTACTAGATGTTTGCAGGCATGTCTAAAAGCAAAAAGGCACCTTTGTAAACAAATGTTTGATCTCTGCCACTTTCTAAATAGCTCCTCTGCTTTTAAGGCTACGTTTCGTTGTGCATCAGATACTTAATCTTGTATGAGACCAGGAAAGTGACTGCAAGAAGTGTTTTTCCCCGAATTCAGTGGTTCTTTTATGAGCATGTTTATTAGGGAAGTAATGGAAAGATGCATTTAATACTGATGTGATTCTTTAGCAGTACATGTGAATTCTAACGAGTGTTTCCTAAGCTTTAAAGACCCTCCTGTTTTGTTCCCATAAAGTGTCCTGGCCGTGTTCCAGCTCTGTCCCACCCATCCAGAAGGTCCTGTGCCCTCCYGAGTCACTGGAGAGGTCTGCGGTGCTCTCGCTGGCCTTGTGGAGCTGCCCCTATCCTGCCTCACGCCAGGGCATCCATGTGAGGTTCGCAAGTGATTTGTTCAGGTTTTCAGACCAAAATTCTTTTGTAGCTTCTTTCCATTGCTTTGAAAATCAGACCCTTTCCATTTCATATACTTGTTGGTTTGAAGCTGGTACTAGTCTATCAAAATTAAATCTTGTTTTTTTATAGTGTTTGTCTAATCTGGGAGAAAATCAACTATGCTCCCTAATGTCTGCAGTCATTCAAAATATAGATCTAATAAGATCTAATATTTGTAAGATACATAATACTCTGCTATTTTAGTGTAAATCAGGGGAGGGTTAAATGCAGCTGGATGCTTCTAGGCTTGCCTGCAGATCAAAGCTTCAGTTATTCTATCAAACTAGTAAGTTTTGTGGTGGGGGGAAGCTTAGAATATTTTGTTATCTGGTTTGGGCTTCTTGCCAAGGAATAGTACTGCTTGAGCACTCACTGCTGTTTGTATGGTTTTCATTGACTTCAGTGGGCATCGACTCAGGCCTTATAAGCACAATTTCCTCATTGTTAGCAGCTGTTCACTGCTTAGCATTACTTGAGCCACTCTTCAGCTGGCCATCTGTGATCTGGGACTTCTCAGGCTGCAAGAAAATCATTAGCTGTTCCATTTTGGCAGGAGAATATGGTAACTTATCTCAGGGGGATGTATTTGTACAAGGAGTAATAATGTTTTCCCCAATATCTCTTGCTTGTCACTTGCCCATCTGTGGTTCTAACACACAAATATTAAATAATAAATACAAAAATAGAATCGGTGCTGCATACATTTGTGCATTGGGATGCTAAGAAGTTTAAATCTGCTAGTAAGAGAAAGCCCATGTTATCAGTGCACAGGTTTGTTCATCAGTCTCTCATGCTAGTTACTCTGCAGAGAAATCAGTAAAAGTTTACAAAATGACAATAGTAGATCCCTGGTCCTGTAGAGTTTGGATGGTGAGTTATGACACCAGATCATGAATGAGAATTTTGGGTGCAGCCTGGTTAAAGATTATAAGAGGAGAAGTGAATGTATGTGGAATGAGGCGGTGTGTGTCTGAGAGCAGCTGTTTACGGACAGAGGTGTTGCCCTGCAATAATTCCTCTCCAGAACTATGGAAGGTCTGTGCCAATAAACTAGCATCTCAGCTGGGCTGTTAACTTACCCTGTATTGCTGGATTTGTTTCTGAGGTGCAGCTATTCCTTCATTCAGGTTCTTGGAGGAACAACTTGTGAATTCCTCATGATGAACATTTCCCTTAAAACTGTACGTGATTTTTTTTTTACAAGGTTTCAAGGAACGTAGTGAGAGACTGACATAAGACACAAAAGACTGTTTAGGTAGCCTAACCCTTTTCAGAGAAAGTATATATTATCCCAAGATGGAGCTGCTAAGTGATACAGTATTCAGAAGCCTTCTGGTGTGGAGCGTGTACAAGCAAGGAATATTTTAACYGTATCTGTATTAGCTCCTGGGCTAAATGCAGCTCCTTCAGTTGCTTATGCAGTAAATGACAGCAAGCCCTGATTTGGCCTCTGGTGCATCATCCTCTGTCCTTTCTGTGCTTTCGTTCATGCTCTCCGTAGCATCGCTGCAGACGCACCCCTCTGGTGCTCAGTGTCAGAAATCTCACCTTGCTGTGGTTGCTGAATCGAGCTGCTTTCACTTTCARTTTTCCGTTTGAAACCAGAGAAATCAATTTCACTGTTGATGCTAAAGCTTGGCTGCTCATTTTGACAAACAGCAACACAGACATGAGGGTGGAGGGGAGAAGCGCATAATGGCATTTTCCTGAAAACAGGATTTGACTGTGCCCAAATTTTCCATTCTATTTCCAGTGCAGAGCTTTATTGCCTGGTGATGAGTAAAATTACAGTATTTCATCAAAGATTCCCAGCAGATGGGAACTTACCAAGTTTCACGCTCTTTCCAAAAAGCGCCGTGGATGCCAAAGGAAATGCCCGCCTTCATCCTCCCCGGGGAGGACAAGCTGCTGAGCCCTCCCGCAGGCGCGGCACGGCGCGCTGCCCCGCGCCGGAGTCGCTGTTGACTATGCAAATCCATCAGCGAAGTTTGGGAGAGAGCGAGGATGTGCAGCTCTGGAAACCGCCCAGAGAAGCGCCGAGGCTCCAGCCGATAAACAAGACGTGAGACACGAGCTCGCCCGTGGCCCGCCAGCCCGCAGAGCGGGCCCTCCGCGGGGCGACGGGAACGGCGGTGAGGCCATAACAATGTTCTCGCTTCCTCTAAGTGTGTATTAGAAAAGCTTAGAGTAACCAAGTATCAGTTTCCTCCCTGTTCGGCCCTTATGGRCCAAAACATGAAGTCCATGTGCTAAGTAAACCTTAGGAAAACGTCGTAAATCTTYCACACATTTAGCAGATGTTGGTGGATTTATCCACTATAGGAAGTTATATATCAAAGCATACAGTTTAGTGCCTGTTTTGTGTACTCAGTGAATCCCAGACATGTTTAATATTTCTCCCTCTGAGTCTAACAGCGTATAAATAACATTTAATAAACAACCTTTAACTTTAAACAAACGTGTTCAGATGTATGATGTCTGAACAGATCCCGTGTTTTAAGAATACTTATAAATACCCCACAGGAATGATTAAATCTAGCAATATATCCTTGTTTTATATGAATTGTGTCTCCCAGCAGCAGCATTTTTCAATATTCCTGTTCAGGGTGCGTTACTTGTGTTATGAACTGTTGTTTCGAAGGTGGACAATTTTGCAATCAGGTTTTGCAGAGAATTTAAACTTGGCACACAAAGTTCCTGCACAAGAGCCTTTTTCTCCTCCTAAAAATATTCAGAGAAATAGTTTATTCTTAGTGATGTTATGGTGGAAAAACAATACCCCAGTGCTTTTGTTTCTCTGATTTTTATGCCTGTAAGCACAATGTAAACTTGTGCAATGTGAGCTAGAACCTTAAGTTCATTTTCAACTAGGAGAAAAAAAAAAAAAAGTGAAAAAGGCCTAGAACAAAAAATCTCCCTCCACTCCCTCCAGGGATTCTGTTAGTTTTGGTTTAGAAGCTTAAAAGCATGTAATAATTCTGACTTCCTTAACTTTCAGGATATTCTTTTTTTTTCTGATGATGGCAAATGGTGATCTGAGAACCAAAGGAGGAAGAAGTAAGAACTGAAAGGACAAGTGTGTGTGGCACAGGAGAAAGAGGAAAACAGATGGGCAGGTATTGGAAAGGTCAACCAAGGAGCTGTCAATTGCAAGGTGCTGTGATCAGCAGACACTCCTGATGGGTTTTGTGCTCTTGGAGTGTCTAGTGCTGCTGCCCAGTCTTCTCTGGCTTAACCTAACRTGCCTCGTAATACGACTTAGCTGGAACGGTCCATAGGTTCAGGAAGCTGGGAATGCTCAGTAGAAGAAGCAGTCTAGATCTCCTCTAGGCTTTTGGGGTTGGGTTACCACCCCTTGGTTTGTTTTCTGGTGATCCATCATTTCTAATGGCCCCTAGAATGGAGCTCTTATCAGTGTCACTTAACGATATTTGTCAGTTTTCAGGGGAGACGGGGTTTTAAACCGCTATAAACCCAGTCCCRCTAGGTGCTGGTCATTCTCAGCATTCACTTTGAGAGATCTGGGGCACTCAACAGCTGTTGACGCTTGTCTTTGCCTACCTTGGTGTCAGGTGCCTGCTCTGAAGGAGCAGGGTTGAGGGAGGGGTTGATTGACGACTCGTCTAAAACACTCTTGAGCTGTTGGAGATGCCAGCACCAGCTTCAGGGAATGTCACACTGCCATTGCTTGGTGGCTGTCATGTTTGCTGTTGCTCACCGCAGAATACAGATGTCCTCCTGAGCATTGCTCTAATGTGCGCAAAAAGAGATTTGTGAGTGTCTATTGCTTGTCATTTCTGTCCCTTCATGTGCAGTGCTTTGTGCCACATGCTCTAGGTGACCCTGCATGTGCAGGGGGCTTGGGCTAGATGATCTCTAGAGGTCCCTGCCAACCTCAACCATTTCTGTGATTCTGTGATTGCATGAAAGAAACGGGGCTTGTCAGGATTTTGATTAGATTATCTACAGTAAGAATCTGTAATTCAAAGAGAAAAAGACATTCAGCTGACATAGAGTAGCTCCCAAGAACTCAGATTTATGATCCTTTGCATAATGCAATATACTGTGTATCTCTGATTGCTAAAGAGGTTGTTAATAGAAGTCTAAACTTGAATGCCCAGAGGGTATCAAGGCAGCCTTACTTTAGGTATTCTGCTTTTTAATGGTAAAGGCAAGATAACTATTGCATGTTCAAAACTGCACTTTAGCTGCTTACGAAAATGAAAACTGTGCTCAGTTTAATTTAATATTATCCACTGCCTGCTCTGCACAGAGTTGCATAGGTGATTATGTAGGGAGAAGAGATTTTTCTAGCCTYTAAATTGCCTCTTTGTTCAGGAGAAAATTGAAGGTAATTCTTCCTGGATCCCAGCTAGTGAGGACTCCTTTGCACAAACATTGTAGTTAAGTGTAACTAAGTGCTGTACTTGGTCTCTTTTGGTTGAAAACTCCAGAGGAGCTTTCTCAGACCAACTCTCCAGAGAGGTACTAAGCAAATGGTGTCCTAAAACAGCTTATCCTTGTATTTGAGAGACCCTTATTGCCAGGTACAAACACTAAGACCGCAATGAGTGAAGTGGGTGAGTTGGCTTTCACCTCAGGTGACTCAGGAGAGAGGAAACTACCTGTCGGTCTGCTAGTTTTGTTCAAGGTGAGATGCARTTACCCATGGGGGAGAAGCCAACAAGCTATTTTAATCCATGTTAAATTCTAAACACTGGTGAGCAGATGAGGTGCATAAATTATCATATTTCTGCAGCCAGTGTTGCTGGAGTTATAAAAGGGCTTTCTTGGAGTAGTTGTCAAATTAAAAATAATAGCACACAGGGAATTATAAATGTTTTGTATAGCCATAAATGAAACATTCTGTTTTCAAGCTATTTAACTTTTTAACCTTTTTTCCCCTCTTTTTAGACTTGAGTCAATTAAAATTATGTGTTGTAGCAAAACATTGACATATGTACTAATGTGGAAATGAAACGTTTCAGCATTTCTGAAATGAATAATTACATTAGAAAATGTTGAAATGAAACCTTCCATTGTTTAAAGATTTTTTTCCTGTTCTTTCTGGCCAAAAGTTTTCATTGCCTCCTCCCTCCTATCCTTTGAAACTGTAGATTTGGGGTAATTTTAACCATTTGTGAAAAGAAGACCAGCCAAATCTGGCTGTAGTCTCAACTGTATAGACTCCATCTTCACTGTTAAATGAGGGGAGGCGATATGGGTTTTTTAATGGTGTCTTCCATTCCTCAGACCTTCAGAGGTCAGGCAGCAGTATGTAGGCAGGGGAAAGCAAATCTAGATYAAAGGAGAAAAAGTTAATGTAAATGGAGACTTGTCACATGGGTTTTGTACTTACTGTGAAAGGGCTGAAAGATTTCACCCCTGTTCTGACTAGGTTCAGACATATCAGTGAGTTACCACACCTGGAAGAGTTATTACTCATTAGCTGAGCTGCAAAGCAGTGAACTGATAGCTTGGGACAAGCACAAGGTGAGACAAATTTGTCTAAGGTTTTTTTTTGCTGAGGTTTATGTGAATGTGTTTTACCCCGTTTACCTCTCAATGTGCTCTTCTGACATCATCTCGTCCTAGGAATCGGAGGGATCTTCCTATCTGTAAGACACAGTGGCTCTTTGGGATGATGTAAATAAAGATGACCACTAGATCTAGGCCGAAGGTTTTAAAAGGGACACAAAGGGCATGTTTTTCGCTCATGTTTTTTTATCCTRTATTTAAGCTAGCTCCAAGTACAATCAAACCAAGTTGCAGCACGGTTGAGGGATGCAGATCAATACAAAAGAATTAACATAAATACTAGCTTATTTTATTGCATCAAGCATGCAATGATCTCAGCTCTTTCCAGGCAACGATCACATTCCTTCTGTGTGCTGGGAGCCTGTCGTGCTTAGTACAGGTCCTAGCTTGAGCCCTAGCAGCTGTAGGAGGCAGTGGCTTGTGCAGGAGGTATCATGGTCAGCTCCCAGCTGGCTGCTGCTGTTCTCCCCATCCCCTTCCAAATTACCAGGGTTACCAGCTGGCTCGGATTTGCTCCGGGTTACGCACGCACGCACGCGTCACCTCTGCAACTGCAACGCAGATAAGAATTTACCAACAGTCCTGACAGGCATCCCTGGCGTCGAGCGCTCGTGGGCATGTGACAGCAGGACCCAGCGCTGCGCTACCAGCGAGACAAACACTCGYATGTCCAAGGGGTTATGCTGCCTTGTCAGACCCGGCAGGCTCGTAACGTCATTGAAATACGCTGGCTTTCTGGATTCGTCAGAGAGCAGCTGGCTGGGAAGGGTTCATTGTAGAGCAAAGTTTCTAAATGTTTCTGCAATCTGCAGAGATTGTCCGTCAGAGATGCAATGGAAAAAAGGAAACTGGTGACTCCAAATGGCAGCTGGTAGGTCCTGGGCAAAATGAGAGCTGCCGTATCAAACTGGAAAAGCAAAACAAGGCCTGACTTCATATCTGCTACATTTCTCCTAGCAAATACAGCTGTCCCATTTATAACAGGCTCATCATTACCTTGAAGACTGGCCACTATTTAAATGAACTTCCCCTGGCTTTGGGTTGTCACTGGGCTCTATCTGGTGAGGTGCAAGTTCTGCGTTCGCAGAGATGGGCTCTTCTCAAAGAGCTCTCTGCTAGTTGACGTTTTGTCCTACAGCCTTTATCTACTGCTCAAAGGGATGGGATTGAAGAAGGTTAAAAAGATGTTGTTAAAAAGGTGATTCTGAAGGACAGCCTGAATAGAGTGTCATCTCTGCCAAACTGCTCAGTTTTTAGAGGGGTGAACAGGGGAATCGCCCAGGACTTGCGGCTAGCGTGGGAAAGGATACAGAAGAGRTAAAATCAGGTATCTGTGTTTGTGTTAATTCGTACTCAGATACKTGGATAGGTGGAAGAGCAAATAGTGGATAAAACTGATTATGGAGGTAGATCTTGGGAGGCAGTGGGGCACTGCGAGCTGCCTGCTGGGCAAGGCTCCCTCTGGGTAAAGAAACCCACAGGAGTGTTTGCACGTAAATGTGGAGAGATCCAAGGTCTCCTTTTGTGCAACACCATAGGGCCTTAATCCATTTTCGTGAAGGAATGTTTTTGTTCTCCTGGCTGGTGATGCCATTCCTAAAGTAATTCAAATAAATGAATACAATATGTTTGGTGAGTGTATTACTGTAATTAAGATTCCCAGTTGGGTTTCTCATTTAAGCAGCAGGATGGTCTAGAGAATTAAATTAAGAATCGGGAACTCCTCTGTCCTAACCTTGCTCTGCAGAGTGAATCATCCTGTGAGCAGGGGCTGTTCACACACAGCAATGTTTTCAGGCTTGGGTGCCTAAAGACAGGCGCACGGGTTTGTGTTTAGGCTCTCGCATGAMTGTTGTTTACTTTGCAGAGGTGCAGATCCCTGAGAAGGGGGTGGGTTTATAGGCAGTTTGTTGCTTCGGAGGATGTGCCAAGCTTTAGGAACGCAAGCCGAGAACGGTAACGTCAGTCTTTTGGGGGGCACAGTTCACTCATGTGAAAATAGTGATAAATATTTTCCTGTATCACAGAAGTAGAACGAGGCCAAGTTGCTGAAGTAGCATTTGAATGGCATTTTGGAAATAATAATTTTGATGCCTTTGTGCTTGATGGTGGAGTTCATATGAGAGAGCATGTAAATTTATAATGAGAAATGAGAGGTAAAAGGAATGAAAGGAAAAATCTAATTCTGATTTTTCTCAATTATATGTTTAAATCTCATTTTTAATAAGGGTTTAAGTCTCCATCAATTAAAGCTCTTTCCTTTTCTTTTGCTCAGGCAGTATGGGGAATAATGAATTGGCAAGTGTGATTTATAAGGGGTGGGGGGGAAATTCACCAACTGGGTTTGCTGAATTGAGCAATTGAGTGGCATTCCTGCAGAGCAGTTTTACAGTGTCACTTGAACCCCATGGTTAAGCAGTCTGTAGGTACCTGGAGGCAGGCCTGTTTTCCAAAATATATTGACTTAGTCTGAAAGTAAAACACAGAGCAAACCTTGCTGTATCCAGTGCTGTAAAAATAATAGAGCCTGTTTTAAATCTTGTCTTTTTTATGGAAGTCAAGTGACTTTTAGATGACTTGAGAATTATTGCTTGCTACGTGAAGCAAACGGAGGTTTGCTTGGCAAGTTGTCCCAGATCATGGTTGCTTCTTGATATAAGGCATTTGCAAGAGAAAATGCACGCTCTGCTAGAAGTGCAGAATTCAGAGCAGGATGCAAATTCTGTCTGGCTCTGGGACAGAGCTTTGGGGGAGCGGGCAATGAGGGAAGTGCAGCGCTAATGAACACAGGGGCTTTCATGTAGGGAGCAGAAATGAGCCTCCCTGTGAGAGGACAGAGAGATGGTGGGAAGCTGATAAAAGTGGGGAGAACTTGGGAAACAGGAGGGAGTCACCATGGGAGTGAGTGAAGGAGCTGGTGGAGGGTGGGAAGGGTATTTATCAAGAAGCAGAATTTTGTGCACAATTTGGTGAAGCCATAACGAAGGGCTGGGAGGAAGCTGGAGATGGCAGCGAAGCACGGAGGAAACCCAGATAGAAACAAACAGAAAACCTCCCTGAAAACAGTGTCAGCTGCACCTGGCAGTTTGCTGGCTCTTGAGTGCTGGCGTTCAGGGCACTGTTTGCAGTGTTTATATTATTCCTTGGATGCAGCTTAGAGGGGCTGAGCTCTGCCAGGCTGAATGACAGTTTATCCTAGCCTGGTGGTAGGAGGCCACATAGCTGGGAAGTTTTGCCATGAAATCTGTAACGGAAAAGTTGCAGACTTTTTGGACTTCTAGACATTCAAAAGGCAAAGGCTCTGTATGTGCAGTAGTTAAAAGGGAAATGCAAGCCATGCTTTTACTTCTAATTCAGCCRCTTCTCGCTGTAGGCAGGTTGACTAAATGTTGGAGAGCTGCATATCCARTAAGGAGGGAGCTGACACTGTATCTGTTGTGCCATCTGTTTACCAGTCACCAGTGTACTGAGAGGAGCTTCACTGAGAAGTGGGAAAAGCGCCAGAGTTTGCAGTTGTGTTTAACTGATTCAGTGCCAGCAGGGTGAAGGCAGTGCATTGGCAAGCCTCTGGTCTGCAGGGTTAAAACTACTTGTGGGTCAGCCCTCCTTTTMAGCTAGCACGGTTAGTGGTACTGGAGCAAAGCAAGGCTGTTCCCACCAGGCTCGAGTGGGACACATTTCCTACGTGCCCTTTGGCTGTTCTGGGTGGAGGCTGCGCTCGAGGAAAAAGAAGAAAAAAAGCCTGCTAGTAATGGAGCCATCATAAGAGCTGCAGAAGAAAGTYGTTTTGCTGTAGCTGTGTTGGTTGYTTCTTTCACATAGGCAAAGCTTCTTTCTGCACAGAGCATTGCTGTTATAGCAGTGCAGGAATGTTTGTCCATTGATGAACTAGTAGTGTGGAATTACCAAATATGACTTAAAAGATCCTAAGAAATGAACTGTGGCAGTACARGTTCCATTCTGCAGTTTTGCTTTCAAGTTGCAAGGAGCAAGGAAGCTCCTGTTAGGACCAGAAGCCTCACGTGAACAACTTGTGTTTGTTGTCCCTCCAATGGTGACGAAATCCGACTGCTTCAATTAGGCTTCAGTTGAAGCTGCAGGTCCCATACAGGTCGCCCTTGGCTGTTTCATAGCGCCAGTGCTGAGCTTGGGGTGGGTCTTCATCTAACTAAAAGCTGTGACTCCGCAGAAAGAATAACAGAAATTCCTTCAAGCCCAAGCATCCAAGCATTGACTACCTTACTACCTTGGTCTTCTGAATACTTTTATTCCCTTATTAAGCCAGTGCAGATCACTTGATGCTTCAGAATGTCAAAACCCAGGCAAA
>PTEX01000055.1:3117778-3159857 GCA_003342815.1 Eudromia elegans | reverse complement strand
GGGGGTTGGACTAGATGACCTCTGGAGGTCCCTTCCAACCTTAAGCATCCTGTGATTCTAAAGTGTCACAGGTAAGGTGATCGGAAACAGCTTTCATCTCTTGCAGACGTCTTACATGTGGAAAATCTTTATCAATTTTAGATGAGGTTGAAGAACTAGTTTTTCCCAAGCTTGAGGTTCTGTGCCTTTTGTTCTGCTTTAGTCCAAATTTCACAGACTTACATTCCCTGACCGTGGTTTATGGCCGTAGATCCGAGCTACAGACACTTACGGATCAGCTCTGTTGAATCGGCAAGTCCTACTGGTTGCTCACATCTGCAGTTCCTCAAGTTCATACGCATACAGGGTGCGCAGTGAACAGTACGTGGCAGTGGCATGGTGTCTTTTAGGCAGACATGAGTTTTTTCTGCTTGAAAGCCGAGTAGTGGCAGTTAGTGAACCACTGAGGCCCTGTTAATAAACCTATCTGAGAGGCAGGATTTATGGGTTTTGCTTGACAAGACAATAACAGAGGCAAACCTCTCCTGGCAAGCTCAGGACTGGGAAGCATGAAGTGGTGTCTGTCTGCAGGATAAATTGAACTTCAAGTGAAGGCTGYGTGGTGTCATTTGTTTTAATAACTTGAAATAACACACTGAATGTGGAGATTTTTAAAGCAAAAGTCTACGTGAACAGCTCTTCCTGAGGCCCTGCTGTCCTACGAAGATAACCTAAGCACGCTTACCTGCCTCACTGCCTTGTTTTTTTCCCTGAGCAATTGTACCTTCTCTCCTCTTGAGACAGACAGGCCCTTTTAAAATCATTGGAGCCCTTTGGTCTCAGATCCACGTGACTGTCTTCTGGCACTGTCTTAGCAACTCTCAAGTGCTTTCAGAGAAGGGCTCTTTTTTCCATGCCCATCTCTTCCCTTGTTGCTTGCCTGTCCTGCAAGTCCTCACTGAAGCAAGCTAGCATCCATCAAGGAAGCATCCCCAGGATAGGGCTTCCTGTACTTGCTGGTTGTCACAACCACCATTTCTCCTTCAGGTGAGCACAACACAAAGCCTCGCGTGCACCCGGAGCAGCTCCCTCCTGTCCTGACAGTGCCCTGGGTGACAGTGACAGGTCACCCGGGCTGCCCCTTCCTCATGAGGAGAATCATCTCCACCAAGCTTTGAGATCCTTGGCTAAAAGCACTAGTCAAGAGCTGCCTGGTGCTTTTTCCTGCTCCCAAGGTGCATGAATTCTGAATGCCATCCTGGGCTTTGCTATGGAGTTTGTGGAGCTAGCTCCTCCACGACAGTCAGCAAGATGGCCTGCTTTGCTTCGCCAAGAGAGAAGTGAAAGAAAAACAAAAGCAGAACCTGATTGCAGTCTTCCTTGAGAGCCAGCTTACTCTGTGTTGTATGCCAGTTCCGCAGGGCATGCAGGCTTTGAATGCATCTCCTGTCAGCGTAATCTGCTCATTCTTCCTCAAGGAATAGCTTGATTAGTCGGATTCTGAGACAAGGGTCCTTGCCTTGGCCAGCATGGAAAGCCCTCGCTTTTTGTTGCAGACTTTTGGCTTTGATTCTTGGCCTGTCCCGCAATAATCAAGGAATATCTTTGTGAAAAGAGCTGCATAATTGCTCTAGCACATGGGATTGCCACATAATAATCCACCTCATCCACCCACACCAAAGTGGATGGGGTCCGGAGCATCGGCTCGACGCAAGCCGGAACCTCCTCCATGATCAGTGGGGCTTTTGCTTGTGTCGGGCTTATGCTGTGGGTCTGTGGTAGCGGTCTGGCCTTGGGGCAGGAGAAAGCAGTGGGGCTGGGGAGGTATTTAGGGGCTTGCTCTTCTTCAAAGGGCARGGGGCAGGTTAGTGAAGATGTGGTCTGCAAGTTGCAGCACCCTGCAATTTAGACATGGTCATCGGCACTTACTGTGCTCTAAGAAGAGGTTTGAGGGCACCTAATGTGTTTTCCTAAGGTGTTTGCCCAGGGACAGAGCACAGTTTTGCACTTTCTGGTTGTGAGGAGAAATTCAAAATGCTATTAAACATGACCAGTCCCTACAGTTTGCTGGTGCTGATTACTCGAGTGGAGCAGATGCTTTTTGCAGTGATGCAGGGATGCGAGGGACGGGATGTGATTGGGTTTTTACCTGCTTAGAGAGAGAGGAGTTGCGGGATGGCTTCCGGCGCTGCTAGGGCAATGCGGKGGGTGAAAAACTGCCAGAAATGCCTGGATTTTCTTAATTTGCCCAGGCACAACTGAGGCTGAAAGACGTTATCGTGCTAAGGCTCTGGCGAGTGCTCGCGGGGCTGTTTCTTATCTCAGTCCTGCTCTGAACCCTAGCCCAGCAGCAGATAGACTCTTGTCCTCTGGGTTCCTGGGAGTGATTCTGGCAGTCTCAGCGCAGAGGAGGTCTGGGAAGGGATGCTGGAGGCACCAGCGCCTCATCTTCCCCCAAGCCTGTTCAGGGCAGCAAAAGGAAAATTGTACTTCTGCTTTCCCTGACCCTCCAGCCCAGCAATTCCATCACCTATGCTCATGCTAAAAAAAAGAAAAAAAAAAGAAAAAAAAAAAAAAAGGGAGAGAGAGAGAAGAAAAAATAGTAATGGAGAAATAGAAAAATATAGACCTGCACCAAGTAAAACAAGAAATGGAAGACTGCAGGAAGTAGGTGAGACATGGTACATGCTGTGAAGCGCAGTCTGTTTTAACAGCCAGTCCAGTGAAGTATTGCTGTGTAGCAGTCCAAAAGAAGCAAGGCAAGAATACTCTGATAGCAATGCAGACTGTGATTCAGCCCCCATTAGGAGAAAGCAAAATAGTGAAAAAGGGGAAGGGAGAGGAGAGGCCCATGGGGCTGCRTAGGATGTTCAGAGATGTAAAGTAGCCAGACCTGCTTACAGTGCAGCAGAGGGAAATCTGGGCAGAAAGGCAAGAAGTGAGGAGCTGAGGCTGCATGTTACAGCCTCAGCCATCAAAAGCATTTGGCAGGTGTGAGTTCAGCAGGCTGCTTGACCACAAAGTAGTCCAAACAAGCAGATAAGGTAGCAAAAAACAATGAATGGGAAATACATGTGTATATCATACTRTGGAGAAATGCAGGGCCAAAAGCTGTTCTAAAATCAAAAAGAAAGCTAAAAGGAGAAAGCAAGTGAACGTTTTATAGAGAAGCAATGGGAACAAATCTAGGCAGACATCAGGGSCAGCTTTGAAATCACTGCTGGAATGTCACAAAATGGAGGGTCTTGCCTTATTCTGCAGCACTTGCAAGTGCACAGGTGGATGAGGATATTTGGTAAATCACAGGCATTATGAGAAAGCCATATTCATTCACTAATAGATGGCAAACAAACAAAATAGCTTCTTGGTTCTTTTGTCCCCTAAATGCAGGGTGAGGCAGTTGAAGTACAAGGATTTCTGATAAGTGTTTATGTAGCTACTTGGTTCTGATGCTGTATTTCAGTAGTAGGTGTTCCTTTCTTAGCAGTATAAAATCTGTAATAACGAAGAATTTGCCCTTTCAGTCTGAAAATTGAAAAGGTAGGAAAATGCAACCAGAATAAATACACAAATGCCTGCTATTCCATTTATGTTTCTATTAAACTTCTCAAATGGATTTTCAAACAAATTTGTCAGCAATTTTTGGTGAAAAAAATAGCAATACTTATTCTATGCATATCTGATGGGTGAAAGAAATGAAATGGAAGCTGGCTACAGCTCTTCAATGTGTGAAAGTCAGGCTGGAAGGAACCTTCCAACTTCTTGCTCAAGTCATGGTCAGCTATGAGATCAAACCAGGTTACTCAGGGCTTTATCCAGTTGGTTTTGAAATTGCCAAGAATGGAGGTGCATGGCTCCTTGGGAGAGTGTTTCCAATGCTAAGACACTGTCTGTCAGTTATCTTCTTCAAAGAGAGAATTTTCTGAGGAATATATATAAATACATACATACACACACACATACATTCTAGTGCAAATGTGACATTTGCTCCTTTAAAACATCAGAAGAACAAAACTTGGGCATATAGGGAAGCTTATTTTAGACATATGACTGACAGTGACAATGGCAGAGCCTGGGAACAGACTAGTTTAAACTAGTGCTGGGAGTTGGATGCCAGATCTCCAAACTATAAAAACCTGAGTGTTAGCTAGTCTCATGGAGAGATATGATATCTGTTACTACAATGATAATCCTAACTCAGTGATTTTCTAATATTTTGGACTTCCAAAGATACTTGAGTTCTGGTATCACATTATTTGAGCTAAGCCTACCAGGGCTTGCACTTGTGGACCCCCTCAGACTGGCCTGTGGATCCAAGCACCGTCAATTAGAAACTACTTCTAAGAGTTTTCAGGTATACTTATCTATTTATTTTTCATGTGTGACATATTTATCTGCAAATATGGGAAAATATTTGTACTGTTATTCTTCAGCACTAGAACCAAGTGATCCAGGTTATTTATTGGTGTAAAGAGAAGATTGAGAGGGGGATTTGATCAATATGTATAAGTACCTGAGGGGAAGAATGTAAAGAAGATGGTGCCAAACTCTTCTTGTTGGTGACCAGTGGCAGGACTAGGGGTAATGAGTACACATTGTAGAACTTGTGTACGCAACTTCTGGAAACACAGGCAGTTCCATGTCCATGTGAGGAAGAGCTTCTTTCCTGTGAGGGTGATGGAGCCCTGGCACAGGCTGCCCAGAGAGGCTGTGGAGTCTCCTTCTCTGGAGATCTTCCAAACCCGCCTGGATGCCACCCTGTGCCCCGTGCTSTAGGGGTCCCTGCTGGAGCAGGGGGTTGGACTGGATGATCTCTACAGGTCTCTTCCAACCTCAACCATTCTATGATTCGGTGTGATTTCTGGCGTAAGACAGAATTTTCTGGTTCCTGTCTSAAGTCAGTAACTCCCACTAATGCTGCAGTGACTCTGTAACAAGTTGTTCAAAATTAACATGGAGACATCAAATGGTTGAGAAGCCTCCACATTTATTGGTACAATTTTGTAATGGAAGGCTGACTTTGCTGTGAAAACTTACCTCATTTTGAATTTTATGTTCTGTAATGCAACTGACAGCTGATCTTCCTGGAATATTTTGCTAATTCCAGAAAACTATTTACTGTAGGGGGGGAGGAAAGAATGATTTTGATAATTCAGATGAAAATGTGTCCCATTTCATGTAGGCTTATTTGCCTCTTCATTAGCTTGTTTTGGTAAAAAGCTGCATGAAGGAATTTAAATATTTCATATTAGAAACTAAAAAGAATCAGTAATAAATTCCAATTGTTGTGTTTATTAAAATGAAGCATTTAATCAGCATAAAATGCAAAGAAAATAACTCTAAAACTTTTCCATCTTTATGCAGTACATTTCCTGGTAGGAAAAACTATTGCAGCAATAGAATGAAATGCTGCCAAATCTGTTGCAGATTTTACTGGGATGCGCACATTGGCAGAGGTTTTGTAGAGAGGAAGAGGATCTACTGAAAGAAGTTAATGATCGTAGGTTCATATTCTTTTTCTACTTCTAAACTAAAAACTCTTTCTCTGTTTTTTTTCTTTTTTAATTTTCTGTGAATTATTTTTTTCTTTCTCTCAGATGCTTTATTTATTTTTGGAAAGGAAGAAAGAACAGGAAAAAAATGCCTGAATATTTGTGATTAAAAATGGATGTTAGGCAAAGAAAAGGATTTTGATGATGTGGAATTCTTTAGGAATATCCTTCTGTAATGATTATGAAAATCAGATGACACAGCCAATGCTAAGACTGGGAATATGCCTCATATAAACGCTAGCAGTTCTTCATCGGTACTTGTACTACCATCCTCCACTCTCTTTGCTCAGTAGAAGCAATTTGATTTCAGTAATGTTCACAACAAATCTGTTTAAGCTTTCATACCATTATTGCATGGACATTGATGACACAATTAATTTTTGATCTTTAAATTTTAGGTAGTTTTGCTTTAAACTCAAGTTCAAGTTGAAAGTCAAGTTCAGCCAAATTGTGACCAAATATGCATTGAAACGCAGGTCTTTCACAATAATTAAAAAAAAATGATTATTATAAAAATATGAGCATTTGACCCAACCTATATAATATAAACGGCTAGAGTTCTGTGACTTAGATTAAAGCTCAGATCTTTTTCCGAATCCATTAGGTTGAATTTTGGTCAGATGTAAGAATAGAGAGAGCAAAAATTACACTGTAAAATTGGTTTGGATGCTATTCTATTAAATGAATAAACTGCAGTTTTGTTCTTTGTGTGAATACACACTCCTTTCTAAAACCTGCTCACTGTTTCTTTCCCCAGTACCATCAGCTAATATCTTTACGGGCAATGTGAGCCTAGAAATCCTATAGTTTCTCATCCTCATGCATTGTGACAAACGCACTGTGCGTGGGCAAATGATGGTAAGTTCGTAGAATAACAGAATCCTAAAGGTTGGAAAGGACCTCTGGAGATCATCTAGACYAATCCTCCTGCTCAGGCAGGGTCACCTAGAGCATGTGGCGTAGGATTGTGTCCAAGCAGGTCTTGAGTATCACCAGAGAAGGAGACTCCACAACCTCTYTKGGCAGCCTGTTCCAGGGCTCTTGTTACCCTCACGATTAAGAATTTTTTTCCTTAAGTTTCTGTGGAACTTTTGATGCTTTATTTGTGGCTGTTTCCTCTGGCTGTATCAGTGGCCAGCACTGAAAAGAGGCTGGCTCCAACCTCCACCCTTGAGGTACTTAAAAGACACTGATCAGGTTCCCTCTCAGCCTTCTCTTCTTTGGGCTGAACAAGCCCAGCTCTCTCAGCCTTTCCTCATAGGACAGATGTTCCAGCCCCTTGATCATCCTCGTAGCCCTGTGCTGGACTCACTCTAGGAGCTCCACATCCCTCTTGTACKGGACACAGTACTCCAGGTGTGGCCTCACCAGGGCTGTGTAGAGAGGCAGGATCCCCTCCATTGACCTGTTGGAGATGCTCTGCTTAATGCACCSCAGGATCCCATTGGCCTTCTTGGCCACGAGGGCACACTGCTGCCTCATGGTCAACTTGTCGTCCACCATGACGCCCAGGTCCCTCTCTGCRGGGCTGCTCTCCAGSAGGTCGGTCCCCAGCCTGTASGSATGTCTRGGGTTATTCCTSCCCAGGTGCAGGACCCTACACTTGCCCTTGTTGAACTTCATGAGGTTACTCGCCGCCCAGCTGTCCAGTCTGTCCAGGTCCCTCTGGATGGCAGCGCAGCCCTCAGGGCTRTCAGCYATTCCTCTCAGTTTCATATAATCAGTGTATCATTTTCATATCATCAACAGCATATCAGTTTCGTATCATTCTGAAAATGTTTTATCTATTCAGCTGTTGCCCAGCCCTCATGCAAGGACTTCTGTCTCCAAAGCTATTGCTTAAAATCCAGAAATTTTGAAACAAGTCCCAAATTCTCTGGAAATTCCATTTGATCTTCAGTGTCCTAAACAGTTCTGTGTAGATTTACAATCCCCTGAATACTGAACAGCTGCTGGCACTTTGTCTGGGAGATAATATTAACACTTAATAGGTCTCGTAATGGCACTCTGGTCACAGACTGCTGAAGGAAGGTCACAATCCCATACAATTTTTGTAGAGGAATGTCTCTGTGAAACAGCCAAACCAAGTACAAAACTTTTCTCAATCTGACTTAGTCACTCCTTGATTAAATTCTTTGTTGTTTGAGAAGAATTAAAAGAGTGTTTTCAAGGATATTTAACTATCTGCATATTGGCTATTAGTTCAGATATCTTAATGTTTCAGTATGCGTGCATAAAAAGTTTGAAATTATTTGGGAAACTTGTTGGTTAATTTTCCTTAACAGTAGATTCCTCTGGAATCTGAACATTTTATTTGAGAAATGAGAAAATGTGCATGTATATGCAGTGCATTGCATGACAGCATAAGACAGCCAGGAAATGAGAAAAAACTGGTGGGGTCACTTAAAAAAATTGAAACCATCTTGACTTGATTTTGACTCTGGAGCAGATGTAGGTTCAGAATACATTATGCGGTGAGCTGGGAAAGGAAATGGAAGTGAGACTTTGACTTTGGAGGATTGAGAACATCAGTGAGCTGCTTTATGATGTATAAAAGCCTGAAATACATTTTTATTTTTGTCCCTTATTTCTGTCTTTCTATTTTCTTTTTTACCTCAGAAACACTAATTTTTATCTTTTCTGATTTTACTAGAGGTCTACTTGGAGGCCTGAGCAGCACAAATCTACTTGGAAGGGCTAATTTGAAGGGTCTTCATTATTGAAGAAAAACATATTAAAGGTTGTCAGAGTTTTAAAGCACTTTTCTTCTCTGAGTTTCTAAGGTATCAGTTGTATGTGAGCTCATCAAAAAAGATTTCTCAATAGAAATTAAGGGAGCTAATGTGTGGCAGTATTCTTTATTCTGTTTTGTTTTCCAGGCATCAAAGAACTCAAATGTAAAGAACTCAAAGATTTTGGATTTTTTAAAATTTATTATAAATTTACAGAAATTGAGAGTTCAGAATTCTTCTCTCTTTGCAAGTAAGAGTGACTTGTGGMGATTTTGTGGCATTATCTCATCTTAGCTTATGTGCCAGTGCCTGTGTTTTGCTCAGACTTTATTTTATAATCGCTAGTAGAGGAGTTTTCTAGCACAGGGCTGTTTTTTCTCCCTAAAGAAAATATTAGTCCTTGTTCGGTGAAAAGCGAATTCAGGAGTTTGAAATGTATTTTCTTTTTTCTCATTTTGTAAACCATGTAGCAAAGTTTGCTGATGATTTTGGAGTGCTATTATCATCTGAAAATATATTTGCTGTGTGGTTCTGTTTGAATAGTATTCACAGAATACAAGATTAGGCCAATTTAGATTTCTGTCTTCATAAATTATTTGTGAACTACTTCTGAAATTTGCAAATACGTTTTTCTTTCAAAACAACTCTAAACTAGACATATYCTTTATTTGAGACACTAAGCATTACGGATACTTTCTGCTTCCCTGGAGCTTAATATTTGCATATGCACACATAAAAATATTTTTGATTTCCTTCCCACCTTCAGCATAAATCTGCAAATTCATTGTGTTCTTCTTCTAYGTTGTATAATTGTGTAATTAACTGGCAATATTCTCAGTACAGATAGAAGGATAAATATCCTTTTCAAGGTCTGCTGGAAGTAAAGATTTGTCTTCTGCCAGTGAAACAGATTGGTATGAGTTTGATTGTGAAGGTATGAAAGGAGAAGATGCAATTCTACACAACATTTTTACACAGTCACTTTCTGGACCATTGAACAATAAAAGCTACAAAAACTACTTGACWGAGAAAGAGCAAGTGGATGGGGTTGGCAGATGTGAGCAAAGATCATTTATATCTTCTACTGCAGTTGAATTCACAGAGTTTCAAAAATGCTGCTTTCGATGTAGAAACCAAATTCTTCCAGTTAGGTTCCTATACTAGGAACAGATTTTAAACTAAATGTTTTAAGTACTTACAAAACGTTTTAGTAWTCGAGTTGGTACTGTACAGGAAAATCTACTTTAAAACCTGATGCTTTCTTTCATTTGTGAATATCTTCTGCCACAGAAGAGTGAAGGCATGAGACCATGATGCTTACAGTTAACAAACTCTGCATATTTCTCTATCTTTTCCCCTTAGTGTCTTATTAGTTGGCTCTGCCTTTTATTACTAATTTAAATATTCTGAGATATTTCACAGAGTTTTACAGGAGATGGGATAATTAGTCTCAGCCTTTGAAATTCTTTCCCGGTGGAAGKAGAGTAAGGAAAACTAAACAAAAGACCTCAGACTGTGGTGAGAGATTTATACAATGAGTAGTTTCATGGCTATTGGGGAAACTGTGAGCAATTTATTTTGAAATGTACCTCTGTTTAGCATCTTTCATACTATTTTGTAATGCGGTTCATTTGTAGCTCTGCAGAGCATGCTGTGAGGCCTGTTTTACCCTATTAGCATTGGTAGAGATTAGTTTTCAAAGGAGATTTATTTATTTATTTATTTATTTATTTATTTATTTATTTATTTATCTATTTATCTATTTATTTATTTATTTATTTATTTATTTATCTATTTATCTATTTATTTGTTGTTTTTATGAACTTGGCAGATGATGTCCCTCACACATGAAGAAATCCTTATAGCAGACCCTGTGGTCTTGAGAAGCAAGAATTAGTGTTTGAGCAGTGGTTTTGGGGAGGATCAGTTGCCTCAGCAGTAGGATCCACGTTGCTGGTGGGGGGTTGCATTGGTGAAGCCTGAAGCTGAGGGGATGGTGTTCCCTGGSGCTTGCAGTCCTTGGGCTGTGGCATGAGGAGGTGCTCAAGGAGGCCAAACCTAGTGCCATCTTCTTCCTTCTTACCACTGAGAGCTCCCCTGTGTCTGCAGTGCCTCAAAGCATGCCCGGCTGCTGCGGTAGTTGCCATGGGCCACAGCTTTGCCAAGGAGCATGCCAAGGAGCACGGGTAATCAGCACCCCAGGTCAGGGCCGGGACCTGGCTCTTCAGTCAGCCAGCRCAGGCATGAGGGCCCAGCCAACAAGGTAATCTGCATAGGGGCTTTGCAGATGGTCTCTGGAATGGATCCTCCCTTCCCAGCTCCATGTCACTTGCTTCCCCGAGAGCTGAGGGAAGATTCCAGCCCTCCCAACAAGGGCATTTTGCCCCTTGTAGACCTTCCCTGTTTTTTGAGGGGGAGCCTAACAGTTAATATTGAAGGGAAGCTCTTCCCTGAGACTAGCTAGAAAGGGAACATTTTTCACTGAGGGAACTAAGTTGGTCATGAAGAAGAGCTGTGAATGTGTGGAGTTACTATCTGTTCTCAGCCCATAATTCATCTAGCATGGGTCTATTCCAGATTAAGCCAAGGTTGTTTCTGATTTCCTCACCTCATTATGGATTTCTGGCAATGTAACTGCCAAAAATCTAGGAAGTGGTCAAGTAACAAAACCATCAGGGCTCAGGCTCCATCTAGACTTCCTATTTTAATGACTATACAAAAAATATGCCCAAAGTTCCATTCTGTACATCTCCACAGCATAAGTACATGCTTTCTAAAACAAACTTGTACTCACCAGAGTGCCTATATCAAACAGTTAAAAATTAAATGCTTAAAATTATTTCTGACCTTGAAAAAATTGATATTGTAAAAAAAAAATATTTGAGAGGTTACTTTTTACTCTGAAGGAAGTGCATAGGGTGTGAGGGAGAAAAAAAAAAGAGCCATGTGTGTTGAATAAAATACAGAATGCATTTCATCATAATTTGAATTTGCTTATAAAGATGGTAGCCCTTAGAAGGAAATACAGTGTACATCATAGAAGAATAAAGAAGATGGAAGTGTTTCAGTGCTGGGGAGGTGGAAAAGTTTTTATTTTCCATGCTTCAAGGAAAATTGTTCATAGAAGAAAGGTTCTGTATTTGGCCCAGAATTACATAATATGGCTTTATGTTGCCAAGGAATGAGTGAGGGTGTAGAAATGTAGTACAAGGGCAGATGGGATGATTAGACGCTAATGTATCTGTAACTGGTGACTGTGTTGATGGCACATGAGCTGTTTTACTAATAAAGCGAATGTTAGGAAAAAGTAAGAGCTCTTTCTTTCCAATACTAATTTATAGACCTTATTTAAGATGAAATGAGTTGCTTGTTTCTAATGGTGCCATTTTTGCATCTTTAGTGCCTTTTTCAACTTCGATTCTGAGAATTCAGTAAATTAAATTTCTCATTCTTATTCTAGAATTATTTTTAATTCACGAAACTGCAGGAGGATCTTTAATTTCTGTCTTTACTGATCTCTAATCTGTACTTTCTCATACATGTTTCTTCCTTACGAGCCGTGTGAAAGAAGCATTTTAATTTGTACTGCTCCGCTGTGCCTTTCACGCAGGGCTGGTTCCACTTACCTTCCTTCCCACTCTGCTTAGTGCAAGWTTAACCACCTCAGAATGCCAGCTCAGTGCCCGTGGGGCAGAGAGGTGCCAAATTTCACGTGTGATGGGTGTTTGGCAGCTCTTGCGCCATGCTGTGCCATCTGGGCCAAGCCATAATCACAAGGTCCCATGACCATGGGCACCGCGGGACAAGCAGCAGTGGGGAGAGGCCACATCCTCAGGTGTGCTCCAAGGAGCCTGCCTGGTGGTACTTTTCCCAGTGCCAGGGAAAACCTCCTTGTGCCTTCGCATTATGTGGACCTGCAACTGAGAGCTGAGGAGGTCTCCATGGTGGCAGGAGGGTGAATCTTGTGGCACTTCAGTGAGGTGTTTCAAGGCAATCAGGACCTCAGTTAATAAAAGGAATTGTGTGTGGAGAGAGAATTAGACGCTACCAGGTGTGTGGAAAGGRATGAGCCTTTCTTTCCTTTGGACAATGCTGACGTGTCTTCCTGAGGCTGCCATGCATCTTCTTAGAGAAYATTTGTAGCGGGATGCTTAGGAGTCGCTCATTGGCAGCGTGGCCACACTAAGGCAAGACAAGGCTTCGTCTAGGCAGCTCCACCAACTCTTACCCTGTATTTCAAAAGCTCCTTAGGTGGCAGCTCTATTTTGATTTCTAGAATTATAATTCTTCCTCAGTGTATTTCTGCTGTGCCTATAAATTAATTCCTTTCAGTAGCATCTCAGAACAGGTGTGGTAACTACAATGTAACTAGGCTGGGCATTTTAAAGGAGGAATTCTCCCTCCCCAAACATTTTTTTTTTAAAAAAAGAAGAAATAATACAGAACAAAAAAAAAAGAAATATCTTCAGTAATTCTCTGCTCATTCAGATGAAATTGTAAATATCAAGTGTTGTTTCCTACCTGATTTCTCTATAGAATAATTCAAGTTGGGAAGAAGATCTGAAGGTCAATTTTTCCAATACCTACTCAGCACAGGTCAAGCTTTGAAGTTGTGTTGCTCAGAGTTTTGACTAACTGTATTTCCATATAGAACTATATGCAACCATATAGAAGGTGCTRTCAGATTTACTTATGATAATGTGCTATAAATGATTGACTTCTGAATAATTAGAGCTTTTTCTGATATTGGAGTTCTGCTGCATCTTGAGGTTTCTATGTGCTTTGTTGTCATTTGACATATTTTAAAATTTGGGGGAAATTATAATGCTGAAAATAGAAAGAATCAAGGCTATTGACTAGTAAACAGAAGGAAACGTAGCTGTAGGGCTCATGAATATTTTTTAAATAAAAAAATTGTAGATTTAGATAATTATATGTGGTTCACAGTGTATTATTTGCCTACAGGCTATAGGTCCAAAGTATGTAACAAAAGTAAAAGCACAGATCAAAACTTTTGAAATGAAATKACTTCATTTGAAATAGATATCTATTATAGAAAAAAACTGAAAGATTGACATGTAGAAGTAATATCATTTTTATCTCTAAAAATATACTTAGTTATGAAAGAGAATATTTTGTTCTACTTGAAATAATTTTTTTTTTCCCCTTTACCAGGTCTAAAGTAAACTTGATAGGGGAAAAGTGTTTCTCCTTGCAAGTTAGGATCTCTGTTCCTTTCATACTGGCTCTCCGAGGAGGTCACCCCTGCAAAAGATGCTTGGAACATACACAGTGTGCGAAGGCAAAAGGTTTGGGGTGAGGCCGTGTGTGTCTGGCTGGAGTGCAGGTCCCCTTGGATCTCTGGGGTGGCTGCTACATGATGCAGGCTCTGGCCAGCTCCTTTGTGGTCTTACCTGTGGGGATTCCTGGTGCCAGACAGTATCTTACATTAATCTGCTGCAGTGGCCCTGCARTGGTGTTTTTACTGCTTCTTATGAAATTAAAGCTTTGCTTAGAACTGGAGGCTTCTACAGCTCATAATTAACATCATAGGAAGGAAAAGGAAGTATGCAAAAGTGAAAGGAAAAGTGGCCTTCTTGGATCTGCAATGCTTCTCCTGTCATCAGTACTATCTGGGGGTTCTAKCAGTGCAAGAATAGAGACTATGGAGGATTGTGGAAGAGTAGACGAGAAAGAAGGATGAGGTCTGTTAAGGAAAAAATGATTGCTAGCAAAAAGGAAAAGGTTGTTTTGTTAGTGTGTTAGAGGTGGTACACAAATATTCACAGGTCAAGAAGCATGATCTTGTCTGGGAAAAATACAGTTTGRGACTTGAAAGTCAGATTTAGTACCTCAGCTTTAAATTTCAGCTGTGATCTTGGGTTGTCACATAACCTCGGCTGTCTTGAAGCCCTRTCTGTAGAACGTGAATGTAGAATGAGTTTCCTGGAACATGTTATGAGTAAAGTTCATTAATGAGATGGGTTCATGTGTTGGTAGAGCACTGATGAAGATGACGCAAACTCATGGGAAGGGAGTCGTCGTTGCCTTCCAGAGGGCTGAGCTCATGTTCTGTGCCTTGGAAAAGGAGCAGGAAAACTGGAGGAATTGCCTTACTGTAAACAGAAGAAAAGTTACGGGATGACAAGAGAAGATTAGAGAGAACTGCTGTAACTTTGTGGCTTCCAGGCATCTCGGTAGATGATTTTCTTTCAAGCCTTGCAAGCACACTCTTCTCTTCTCCTTGCAAGGTTGAAATAATGGGCTACCTGAGAAGATAAAGTTTCGTCTTCCCACCATGAGGCTTCTGTCGTGAAAAACATCTTTTTTTTCACTGCCTGTCATTTCTGGAATGTGTTGCAAAACCATTGATGCTTTTTCTCCTTTTAAATCCAAGTAATCAGTTGAGTAGCAATTTGAACTTTCCCCAAAACACATCCTCTTGTCCATCCCTTGGACAAGTTTTAGTCAGTGCAGGCTCAGCAGAGGCTTGAGTTCCCTGAGCCTTTCTGCAAGCACGTAAGCCTTCCTTTAATACACGCTGGAGCTGCGCACGGCGCGCTCCCGCTGTACGTGAGAGCCGACTGTTTGGCTGGGAATACGATACACATGTAAGGATATGCAGCGCTGGCGTAAGGAAGGAAGGCAAGGTCAGCAGTCTCTGCCACTGCTCCAGAAGGTCAGCTCCCTCTTTTTTTTTCTTTTTCCACAGGAACAGCAGCAGGCTCCTTCAGCTGGCTGATGTTAACCACCTTTTTCACTCCTTTCCTGCGAGAACAGGCTATTTAAAACTTCAATAGAAATCTGCATTCAAAGAAGACAACTAACTTTTTATTGCGTAACTTAAAGATATCACTGATCTCTCTCCCTCCCCCACACCGACAGAACTGTCAAATTGAAAACATTTGCAGCGTGGAGCTCAAGCCTACTCTTTTCAAGCCTCGTCAAAATTAACTTGAGAACACTTTTAGAGAGAGGGAGAAAGAAATGCCGCAGAGAAACAGCTGCAACAAGCTTGGTCCTGCTTCCTTTTGGGAGGCTGCAGAGGCTGTCAAGGTTTAGATCTCTMCAAGGTAGTGATTATTATAAAGCAAAATTGAGCGCAGCTGGTTGTGTTGTAGCACCTTCCTGGTTGGGTTGCTTTGTGTGGTCAGTAGAAGGCAGTAGGCAGATCTGCAAGGGAGGAAATCGTGACTCATGGCATCTCAACTGACTACGGCCCAGCTCTTCCAGGCTTAGTCTCTCACTCCGAGTTGCCCTCTAGGGTAGGTTTTTCTTTCATACGGACAACAGAGGGAGCCTTATTAGATCCCCATTTGCTACATCCATGGGCATGGCAGCTTTGTTTCTCTGTAGGCACTGAGGCTAGATGTCCGATATTAGGTGGGAGGACTCTTGGCCAAAGAGTGCTGGAATGCTCCTTGTCCTCCCCTCTTCYGACCCTCCTGCAGCCCGGAGGCGAGGTGCTCCTCTCGTTACTTGTTTGTGGTTTAGCAACAGCACTGTGGAAGGGGTTTGCAATTTCCCTAGCTGTTTGTGGTGACTTTCTGTACGTTGTCTGACCAAGGCTGCTTGTGAATGGTGCAAGCCGCAGTGCTTGTGGGGGGATACACTGCAAGAGGCCTTTTTAYTTTCCAAGCTACAGCCTCGTGGACCCATGCTAACTACTGTATGAATGTAAGTTCTTTCAGCCTCACAGCAACTTCGATTTGGGCTTTAGAAGATGAAGGCAGCATGGGCTTGGGTGGGGATATGCATAAACAAGTGTTTGTCATAAAACAGATTCCTCTTGTGAGTTAGGCTGCAGCATCTCTGAGGCATAATCTGCAGTTGGTACATCTAGTGCTTCTATGATTTTTTTGTTGTTGTTGTTGTCTGCAGTAGTAACTGCTCAGTTAATGTCTGAGATCTTAAGGCATATTCATGTGGCTGAACACGTCAAACTCTGCCAACAACTGTATGTCCTGTTACTGTGCAGTTTTCGAAGCGCAGACACTTGTGGTGAGTGGAGGCGTGCCCAAGGCACGYTACTGAACGTAGGATGGGGGCAGAGGAGCACGGCCAGGGTCTCACCTGCGCTCTTCCCCCTGTTATTCCRCAACTGGGCAGCCAAGTGAGGGGAGCAGTTTCAGGAGGGGCGGCAGGACGTCCTGCGTGAACAGTTTGGCAGCAGGAAGGGCAGTCATTCATTGCATTACAGGTTACACATCCAAGGACAGTGTCTACAGCTTAGCAGTGACCTGGAACAAATTCTCCAGCATGAGCAGAAAAGACTGCAGCCGGATGCCTTCCTAATGAGAGCAACCCGGAGGGAACCCGCAATAAATTCAGCACCTGAATGACAAGGCCCAAGAAGCAGTGGGGAAGTGAAGCAATGGGCACATGGAAAGGGATGGCAGCAACCCTTCCCCAATGCATTTTCCACACAAAGCTGTGAAATGTTTCTCCTGTTCTAGTGCTAATGCAGCAGCCCTTATAACGACGGCTACTGCAGATAACGTGGCAGCCGTAATGAAATACAACCCAGGCAATGAACCAGAGAGAGCTCCAGACTTGCTGGAGACTCGGAGGGAAGGGGTAAGCACCAGAAATGACTGAGAGGATAAGTGGCCTACTGAAAAGAGCTGAGAAACATGYAATAATGAGACAGGGTGAAATACATAAAACAAAGTGGAGGTAAATAATGAGCCCAAAAACATTTTGAGAAATCTTTTCTAACAAAATTAGGCTCCTGGGAAGTTTGGTGAACCAGTGTTGCCCATATCAAATTAAGTCAGCAGTAAGGTAATATGTTATGACATGAGTCACTAAAAACTCATGAAACTACTGAGATTACATTAATCAATGAATTGGACATTGTGTGTGAAATAAGTGATCTGTACTGATAAGGTACAGGTTGAGTGTAGACTCGACTGCTGGTCTTTCATCTGCCAGAAGGTCTTCCTGGTACCTCAYAGCCCCTTTTCTCTGATGTCCTGGCAATATCAGAGCTCCTTCCAAGCTGAAATATAATTTTCCTCACAGTGTCCCTTTTTTCCATGTGTTCAGATAGGAAACTGAGGTGCCAATGCATAGAAAATTTGTAGCGGGGCAAGATACTGACTTGGGGCTTTGAGCTCTTGTTTGGATGTTTGAAGCACAAAGCTCCTAGAAGAACAATCGTTATTATTATATAGAGAGTGAACATGTTCCAGCTTCAAAGGTGGCAGAGAATTTTGCTAGCTGATACATATGTACAGAAGTAGTAGCACCAAACAACTCAGAATACTCTTTTTAGGATATTCTGTTTATTTTCCAAAACTTTCATTAATTTTTACATCTTTAGGAACACAAGTATAATGCATTTTTTTCTTTTCCTCTTTTGTAAGTAGTAAATCATGAGGGTTTTTTCCACCCATTGCAGGAACCTGGAAATCATGGCTGTTTTACTTATTCTTAGATTCACATTCAATTCAATAGTCCTATCCCGAGATCCTGTGAGGACTGGCAGGGATTTGAGGCAATATGAAATGAGACTGTTTAGTGGTTCTTAGGATTGGACCAAGACTGCAAGGCGGGATATTTCCAATTATGGATAACCCAGTATGTCTATAAGCTATCAAATATTTTATTATACTATTTAGAATGTATCTTAGCAACACTGAACAGCATTCAAGCTGGAGGACTGGCATAGGGGGTTAAAGTGCAGCGTACGTAACCTTCCTCTGATGAACTTCTTTGGGAATTGCTGTGACGTTGAACTCGCCCTTCTGCTCAATCCAAATACTAGTCATCATTTCCATGGTGTGTAAATGTTCATCTAAATGATGACATTTCATTCCCTCCTTATCCCAGCTCACGTTACTGCTTTGGGAATATCTATTGTAACTCTTATCCTGCCGCACACAGTGCTGTCGTCACCGCTGCTGTAGCTAATCCACTACTATTTGGCAAGAAAACTGTTTATCCATTCTGCTGTAGGACAGATAGCTGAACTGCGAGAGCTGGAGGAGGAGGCAAGCAGGGCAGCACGTCGTGTTTGCTCTGACGCGYGTTAGCATTGGAGCTGAGCTAACAGGCAGAAGAGGAGCAAGTGATTTAGTCACTGGACTAATTTTGTTGTGGGTTTGACGACATACTCGCAGATACTCTACAAGGTTASTGCAGTCCGTTGGAAAGCACTGAAGACCATATCCATGTAGATTTTTTGAACTGCCCTTCTCTTTTTTCGATGCCTTGGCTTGTGGAGGATCACTTACCATGATTAATTGCGCCAGACTACTTAAATCACTGTCTTAAAAAAGGAAAGTTTATGGCTGAGCRTCTCTGTTTCCTCTACCTTTTGCTCTCCTGGTGTGTTTGGGCCTCTAATGGCTCAGCCAGCAGTCTCTCCTGCTACCATGAGTCCCTGTGCTGCGTGGGAAGAGGAACTAGATCAGGGGCTTCCAACAGAGGAAAGATTGCAAACAGTATTCACCCCAACCCCTTCTTTTTTCTATTTATTTTTTCTGGTCTGTTTTGTTTGGAATTTGTTTATTTTAGCAACTGTTTATACAGGAGGGTGAGAGGTGAGAAAGCAATTGCTGTACCCAGCCTCAGGAAAAACAGAGAGAACAACATCAGCATATCAGAAGAGTATCAGGGAAGCTTAATCCTCATCTGCTTCTCCAAAAGGTGTGTTAGCAAGTCCAAAGGAATGAGTTGAAGCTTATATGATTATTCATTTCTTAAAACACATGACTTGCATTTGATTTTCCTCAGCTGACTAAGATTTACTCAGCRTACTCTGCCTCCTTGAGTTCTTGCTCTCATTTGTCCCCTGACCTTTCTCAATGAGTRGCACAGCTTCACTTGGAAATAACCTTCTCCCTGTTAGCAGGAGTCATTTGTTGCCGTTTGGAACCTCTTTTCCCCCTAGACTAAGCAGTGTCTCTTCCATTAGCTCTCCCCTGTGATGAAAAGGCTTTTCCCTCCGCTGTCGTCAAAGTGGTGCCCTGGTGCTGCATTATGCCCTGCCACTCGCGTGGTTCTTACTGCTGCACACAAGCAAGTCAAACAAACAATTTACTTGTAATAGGGGTTGCTTATATCTGGAAATGTAGGAAGGAACGGCCCTGCAGCTTTAATTGTGCCGCGTTGCCCATGTGCGCGTGACGGATGGCGTAGGTTGCTTCTGTCTGCCCGCGTGGGGCTGGCCCGGTCTCCTGCCCGGGGGGCTGCCGCGGCGGCCGCGTGCGGCAGGCCCGTGGGGCAAGCGCTGCCAAGCAGTCCAGAGGCACGGAAAGAGGCTGAGCAGCAGGAAGATAATGCAGTTTTCAGTCAGTTTTATTTTTTTTTTCTTGGTCCTTGACTGCCAAGAAAAACTGAAACAATCATCGTTTTCGGGAGAACACAGCCCTTATTTTGTCTTGAAATGGGCCATGCCTGTTTAGCCCTGTTACTGATTGGGAATGACGCAGAGAAACATGCTTAGTCAGAGGGAATGTCTAGAGGCCTTGGTAGAGGCTCTCGTAAGCTTTGCCGAGCTTAATGTGCTCACCAGATGGTGATTTGCTCCAGCTCATAACGTGATCCGTTCCGAAGGAGCATTCAGCAGGACGCCCAGCCCCGCTGGACCTAACGCGAGTTCCCAGCTAGACTGGGCCTTCCTTGCCCAAGACATGGTGGAGCTTTCTCTCTTGAAAGAATTCCACCCTTTTCAGAGAGTGGAAAATATAAGGCCAGCTCAAGATGTATACACTCTAACATGTAACTTCAAACTGGGTCTCATATAGTCATTAACATTAAATAGGGGTACTGGGTTGATCTCAGCTTTCAAAATTTCTTGTGATGACAGTCAGTTCTCCAAGGTCTTATATATAATAATATTCTGCCTCTGAAATACAAATATAGGACAGGATTTAATTATTCTGTTAATTCACTTTTTTCCTCCACTAACAATATTTTCTAACTCTGCTGCCTTATTTATGCAACTACTTTTTCTCTTGAGTCTTTCAATCCTCTAATATATTTTTTAAAAATCTTATTGTTAGTCTTAATACTCCTATTTGTGCTTTAATATTCCTTTATGCTCGTCAAGTACCATCGTTAGATTCCTTTTCATTTTTCTTTTAGAACTAACAATGCTGTAGTTTTATGTTCCCTGTAATTTTTAGAGTTCCATTTTTACTTGCAATTAACTTAACCAGCTTGTCATTCACACTTATTGGTTCTGAAGTTCTGTGCTTAATTTTGCATAATGGTACACACTCCCTCTGAGCTGCCTTCATCACGTCTTTAAAGTTTAGCCAAATTTTAACAACTTATCAGCATATCACTAATAAGCTTTGCCAGTCTATTTCACTTCTATTTCTCAGATTACAAAGTTTGTCGTATCCTATTTTTGGCCAGCTGCTTCCAAGAGTTGATACTAAGAACCATATTAGATTGCAAAGACTGATCCGCAAGCAGTTCCTAGATTTCTTTTCATCTTTTATGTTTATAACATCTTTAAAACTTGTGTTTCCTTCCTGTTGCCTGTGATCCATACAGCTGGGACGGCAGAGCTGCTGCAGAATGGCCCCTCAGGTGGTTTGAATACTCTGCTTGTTCAGGGTAAATTCTCATTATCCTGATACCATTATTGCCAGCCCCACAACTGGGGGGCTAGCAGGCACAGCTGATGCTACTGCCTTCATTCAAGCAGTTTGGTATATATTTCCTCTAAAGAAAATTGGTGGCTGTGCTTCAGTAGCATGATCAGGTGATTTTGAAGGTGGTTATAATAGCTGGAAACAACTATAGGTTATGTCCTAGGGCTCAACTTGCTGACCTCAAGTGGGGGATCCTGGGCCTCTAGTGTCTTCTGATGATTTCTGAAATAAGGTTAGTTTATGTTTAATGAGGGAGGTTTGGGGTGTTTCTTTGCTGTCTGATGCAGAGTYAGCCTGCCACCTATTTTATATGTCCTTGCTGTAGCTTAAAAAGTGTGACTCTTCCTCCAACTTGCTGGCTAGTGAATGTGYATTAAGAGTCTAATCGTATCTCTCTTAGTTTCTGCTTTTTAGAGCAAAATAAGCCAAATTTTCCTTGGCCTCTTCTTGCAGGATGAGTTTACCCTGCTTTTCCTAGCATGTCTCTGGTATTTCTTGTAGCACTGCAGACAGCATTGCAGATGAGAAAGGTGTGTCAGATGTCCCATCCAACACATTGCTAAATCACATCTGCCTCTCTGTGGGCTGCTTCACCCATGGTGCCTCATGTGAGTCTCTTAATCCTGTGATTACACCCCACTCATTCCCTATGGGTGAYGTCAACCGATAAACTTACGGTTTTGAGTTCCTATGTTTACCACAGTATGCTCATATGATGATATATCCTGAACCTTAAGGTCTTCTAGATCTTCCTAAATAATACCTCAGTCATATTGATTGGTATTGATGGGTTTGGTATTTTCAGCAGCTCTCATCCCCTCACGCCAATGGGGGTCTTTGAGAAGGCTTTGTCCATGTTGGACATCCCCTTCAGCCATATCCCTCTGCATTATATCTTTGGATCCAGCTCTGTTTTGACAGTTTTCCCTTGTGGTATGCCACTGACTGCTTTGTTACAGTCTGGCTGGATTAAATACGCCATGTTTTTGTTCCCCAGCAAAAGAGCTGTCCTGTGAGAGAATAGGGTATTTTGGCACTACCTGCCTTTGATAAATGGTAGTATCATCCTTTTTCCCTTTTCTCTATGCCTTTAATTGTATTAACCYTTTATGTTTGTTTTAAAGGTTTGTGTACAACTGGGAACAAGCCAATGCAGTCTTAGGACTGTAGCTTTATTTGCAACTATCTCATTCACTTTTTTCCTTTGCACATGCAGATACTGTGCTTGCTGTGCCCAAGTGCTCTAGGGCTGCCTCTCTCTTCCTACAGGGAAATCTATAGGGAATCCTTATCCAAAAAAAAAGTATGTGTGGGTGTGTGTTTTTTTTTTTTTAAAGTAGGTAGTTTCAATTTCTGGTGCTGGGTATTTTAGTATCCTGAGGTAGAGGTTGTCCTGTCCCTATTGTCCAGTCCCTACCTGCCACATTGCAGTAATACACTTATCCATCTTTCCATCTCGGGTGTGATAATTTCCTTTTTATTTTTTTTTTTATTCTTTCACCTTCTATATATAGGAGTCATCTTTGGTTTAGAACTGAATTGTATTTAGGCATCGAGCTTTTTCTGTGAAATCATGAAAATAATCATCCTTTCTAGCACCTATTTTAAACAGGGGCAATCATTATCTCACAATAAAAAAGATGTCTGTCCATCAGCCTGACAATACAAGAGTATCTATATTAGCTCTTATCCCTCAAGTAATATTTCTGTGGATTGTCCCTGTTAATTATAAATTTTTCTTCTGAGGAGAATGATAAGAAGAAACTATGGRTTCTTCAGACAGTTATTTAACTTTTGCCTATGAGTGTATGTGAGTCTTGCCACTGAATCACTGTTGTGCATGTAAACATTACAGTGTGATTATTTGGACAGATTTAAAGGCAAGGAGAACTGTTACTGAAGAAAAACTAACAGAAAGAAATTTGATCCCAATATATTTGGGAGGTGGCAAAAAATGTTTGTTTGTTTGTTTTTCTCCTTTCTCATTGGAGAAGGGCTTTGTGTGTTGGGTAACATGTAGCTGGTGGCCTTGGATCTGGACCCAAAGGTGATTCCTCTGGTGGATTCCGTGAAGGTGCCTGAATATCATTCATTACACTGGCTTTGATGGGACTGTGTATTCATAGGGRACTAATAAAATATGAGGTGGTCAGTGTTATCTGTACCGCTAACCAGGCTGTCACCTCTTGTGCCAGATGGAAGCTCTTTCAGGCTGTGTTTTCACTCCCAGATATAAATTGCAATAATCAGCTTCGCTGTGCTCKGCAGAGCTTTCCCGTTTGTTGCATAATTTTACCTTTCAGCACAGCAGTTAAGACCCTCTGTGATAATAAATATATATAGCTCTATTATAATGGAGGAATTACTACTTTGGGTGAGCTGTGTTTTGCAAGTTGGCATTTTTTTTAATGGGCTGCCTTTGCTGTGACAATTCTGGACGCTTAGAGACCTAGCAAGATCTTGTTAGTGTGCAGCACGCGGCCTCAGGCGAGTGCCATTCTCCCCTGGAGCATCAGCGTAAGAGTCAGAAATGYTCATAAATTGTATTTGGATGCAATTGCTCTCGCTGGCTTCTCAGCTTGCGTGAAACCCCCCAGCACTTCTAAGAAGGCCTCTCTTTCATACTGATTGCACTCATGTGTAAATGAGGTTTAYGGCTCAGTTTCTGTGGTAATTTTTCAACAATACATAAATACTTCTGTAATGCACACTGAAAACTGTAGCCTAGACCAGCTTTATTTAACATTTAGGGACTGAAACATATTTTGCTGTCACTTTCTTTTCGCCTACTGCAGTTACCGCTCAATGAAATCACTTTTAAAATATGCAATGACCACATTTGAGTCAAATACCAATCTGTTGGACTTCAAATCCCTAATGGAGGGAAGCAACATCTGCTCTGTGGGTGGGAAGCTAGTACCTAAAGTAGCTCTTTCAGGAGATCAAGGAAGTAGGGAAGATGAATGCACTCAATTTTCCAAGCATTCTGAAAGGGGAATTTCTTAGGAGGGTACTGCTGTGAGGAGACGACTCCTTGACTTCCTTCGAGTAGGAGGACTTTTATGTCCTTCCCCCCACCCCCTGCTGCAATGCTGTAATAGGAGCTTGAAGCAGGATGGAATTTACTTCAGCGCTGTCTGTCTAGAGCTAAATCTCTGTCCTGTACAGAAATTTTGTTCAGGTTTCAAAAACAYTCCCATTGCCTGGGGGATGCCCTTAGGAAATAGGCAGAACGTCATGGGGCCAGTTGCTCTTTTTTTGTGTTTGTAAATAAGGGCAGGGAAATTGAAAATCATTTAAGAGTAGCACAGTGGATGAATATAATTGTTTTTTGAATGGTTAAAGCCTCATTGAATCATATGTGGCCACTTTATCCAATTCTAAAGATCACCCTCCCTTCTCAGCAGGTTTCTGTACTACTTGGTCTTGGCATCAAGACATCTGGGCTCAGGGTGGGCAGGTCTGCATCTTGCTCAGAGCTGAGCAGCAGCTGGAAGATGCTTGCCTTGAAAATTCGCGTGGGTGGTTGTGACCTGGAAGCAGCAACAGGCCCAAGAGAGATGGGAAGGCACCAGTGGCCAGGGCCAAAAATGACTCAGGCAAAACCTTTGGTTCGCTTTCAGAGATGTGRTAGATATCTTCTGGTTTGTGGAAAGAAGGAAAACATTTAGTATCAACTAGGCTCATTTATCTAGTATAGGGGGGAAAAAAAGACCTACATAAGGCCTTTGAGAAAAGGGAGGTAGTTATATTTTTTTTTTTTTTTTCCTGCCCTACTCTCTTCTGTTTTAGAAGCTCTGCAYGTACAAATGAAGCATCTGGAGACATTCCTCCTGTGGCTGGTGGTGCTTGTGAGGAGCTATTACCTGTCAGGTGCCCTCCTCTGGGTGGTTTTCTGTCTGACCAGMCAGCTGTTATACTCCCGTCCTCTCACTCCCCTCTTTTCTTTTACAGACCTGGAAGATGCACTCTATATCCTAATTTAGTTAATTTATTTAGCTAGAAGTAAAAATGTGACTGCTGAAGCAATGTTACTTGAGAACCCTGATTTGCTTCCATGGATTACAAACATCGGGTTGAGATGCACATTCTTTAAAAATTCCAAGTACTGATTTTTTTTTTTTTTTGTATTTACCAAGATGAAGAGCAAAAAAAAAAAAGTCCTAATGTTAGTTTGTCTTCAACTTGTTCAGCTAACATAGCTCTTCTGTTCACATTCCCTGGGCTATGCCTGCTGCTGTAAATTAGCCTGCATCAGTGAGCCCTTCAAAAATCTGTAAATGAGAGATTTTAGAGTTTTCCATTCCACTTGGGATTAGGAGAAGATATGGGTGTTTTTGAATATATATATATATATATATATGTATTAGTATTGCAGGCTTATCAAAGATTATTGAACTGCTACAGTGTGCAGTGGAACACTGCTAAATTGTTTAAAACTGATTGACACAGTTTAGAAATAAGTCTTTAAACAAAAGAACATACTGTTTTTGTGGATGTTCTGTTATAAAGTATTGAACTATTTAAAAGAGTTATTTGTAGTATGCTGAACAACTGTTGTGGATCATTACTACTTTGTTTKAAATTCTTCAACCTCTTCAAAGACAGATGTTTTCCTAACTGGTCCACTTCTCCATGTGTACAATGTAGAGATATATTCCATTCTTYGAAATTTATTGTCAAAATTCAAGAACCTTTCTGTACTCTTGTCTTCTGTCCTACAATGTTGTCGCTGTGAAAGAAGAGTTTCAGGCAAGATTACTCATTAAAATAAAATGTGAGTTATAAATTCGTCTGCTTTCCAGGCATGGTTCCATCTGCTACAGATGTTGGTACCAAAATTTCCTTTGGCTTTAGAAGTATGAGTAGGTTGTTGGTGACTGCAATTACCTTGTCCTTGTAGTCTCTTAAAAGATCTAGCTTGACTTACATGTGAAAAATAAAAATGGTGATGGAGACAAGTGTGGAGTTTTTTTTTTTTGTCTTGCTCCAGAACAGTTTATACACCTTTCATGAGGTAGATTTTATCTTCTTCCTGAATCTTGACTTTGCCAAAAACACAGTATAAAAATATGGCCTTCAGCTCAAGGTGTTTTGTTTTTCATTCCTCAGCCCTGGCGCACTTGCTGATCCATCCTTCCATTCACAGACTGAAGCTGAGGACTGTTTACATAAAGGGCTTGTTTGGAAGCTTTGCATCTATTTATGCTTCAGTGCAGATAAGACAGATGGCAAATAATTTAGTCCATGCACTTAGGCAAACAGGTCTTAAAGCACACGCCCAAAATTGTGAGTTTAAATGTTGCTGTAATGTGGATGGTTGGGTTAGGATGACCAATTGCATCTGGAGAACAAAATGAGGAAGATTGGTAGTAGCAAGAGAAGAATCAGAGGTTTGCAGAGTTCAGTGGATTCTGCATTTAAAAATGATCTTTTTTTTAAAAAAGATGATTCTTGATTTGAAGACAGGAGACTTTCCTTGATCTTATCACAAATTGATTTATTTTTTTCTTCCCTCAAAGATCCATTTTGGTGAAATGAACTTATTCTTTCCACATTCTTGTTCTGAGACTACTTGTAAACTGGGGTCAAATTCTGAAATGAGCTTTTCCTGGAAGGGAGGAGGAGAAAATAGATGGGGTAAAATGAACAGAACTGAAAATTATCTTTTTTCCCATCTCTTAGCCTAATGGGAGACTTAAATTCTCTGCTGCAGAGGCTTGAAATGTTGTGTTTTCTATTTGCCAAGAGTACTGCAAGAGGTTACTGGAGGATGTTCAGGGCTAGAAACCATTCAATCTCGTCTATGGAAGCTGAGCTAGTTTCAGAGAGGGAGTCTGAAAGTGGAGGTTCCAGTACCTAGCTGGGAGCTGTCTCATGTATTAATTTTTTGAAGCAGCTCTAGCATGAGAGATACTAGTAGAGAACTTCATGGATATTTTTGATGTTTTTTATGAAAAAAGTGTTGAAATAATCTTGAGCAGTACAGAGRATTTGAACTGGATAGTGAGATTAGGGGTGGTGGTAGAGTGAGCGCTCTCACCAGTTAGCTGCTGGGTAGGAGGATAGGTGACCTCTACTTGCACAGTGTGATTCTGCCCTTCCTCGTGAGGGTGACAGAGCMCTGGCACAGGCTGCCCAGAGAGGCTGTGGAGTCTCCTTCTCTGGAGATCTTCAAAACCCGCCTGGAYRCCACCCTGTGCCACATGCTCTAGGRGACCYTGCKKGWGCAGGGGGSTTGGACTAGATGAYCTCTASAGGTCCCTTCCAACCTTAAGCATTCTRTGATYCTATGATTCCTTTTCCTCTTTTGTCCTTTTAACTGTTAAAAATGAATTCTGTTGACTTTTGGGTTGAGTGTAATGTGCTTTGCCTCAATACTAGAAGAAAAATTGGAAATGGTAAGGAATGTTTATTTTACTGCAAAASCCCTTGTCTTCCCTCACTTATATACTTCTGTTCTAAAATATAAGTAAAYTTCAAATTTGGTTTAATCCAAGTAAGCTCAAGAGCTTTCATTATTATTCAATAACAGAACTGAGGAAAAAATTATTTGTGCAGCTTTATTAATTTAATATAAAACCTGCAGATTTTTTCCCAATATTACATTCTTATTTATAATATCAGGAAAAAAAAAACTAGACAATAAAAATGACTTTGGATGGTTATGGATTTAACACCATTTTCACGGGAAGAAGACCAAGATTATTATTCTGAGGGTGTTCCTGTAGATTTTGAAAGAAGAACTTCTTAGTAGATAAAGTAAATGAGTTTTTTTTTATGTGCTGGGAGGGGCATTGTTTGTAAGGGAGTTATATGGTGAAGGATAGGTTTGCTGAGTCTTTAAAATTGATTTATGTCAAGTTTTGCAGAGAAGACAAGATTTGTATGCTGCATAGTGGACAGTTGCTGATAATGGAAATATCCATGTAGCTTTTAATGTGTAGAGTAGTTTCAAGTTTTGTAATAAACTGAAGTATAATTTTTCAGTAGTGTTAGTTTGTATGTAATAGATCATCAATTTTAAATAAAATTGTAGAACTGGGAAAATTTARTTGAGTTATGGAAAACATACTTCCTAAAATGTTTCTTAAAGTGCAGGATAGAAGAAAACGTAACAGACTAGCCATGCTCTTTATAATGGCCTTGGAAGTTATATTGTTATATGTTTACATTTTGGATAAGTCCGTGAATCGGATGGATATATCTTTGCAGGCTCAGGATCTCGAACTACAAGTTACCTGTGAAAAACGAAATGCTTTCCTACTCATTTGTGAAGCATCTAAATCTAAGTCCAGAAGGGACGTTAGCTTGCCTTGAGGGATTTGTTTTGTAATGCAGGTGGTTTTGTGTTGTCCACTTCCACCGTGTTCCACTGAAAAACATTTGTTTGCCTAAGCAGATCTTCCAGAAAAGCATTCAGAATTGGYTCAGAGAGCTKGAGGGGTGTCTAGAARTTGAGACCTCTTTGTAGYTAGTTCCAGRAATGGATCATMTCCTCCCTTGACAATTTGCACCCTRTTTTTGGTTGGATCTGGTTTTGCCTTTCAGCAGCTGGACTGGTCCACTGCAGTCTGAATTAASCAGCTTCTGGGACTTSAGGTTTGCAGTGATTTTGGTGAAACATCTCCTGTTTTTAATGTATACAGAAAACTTTTTTCATGGGATAGGTTTATGCTTGTGCATGCTTTGGGGTAGAGCAATTCTTGTCCTGAAAGCAGAGATTAAAACCGTGTGTTACTTGCAGTAGGCTAGATAGGAAAAGGGCCTCTTTCTCTTCCCCCCACCCCCCTATTCCCTACCTGACAAGTGTTTGTGCAAAGACCAGCTGCAACTTAATTTTGAATGATTTTATTATGGAAAAAAATATGTCAGTAAGCTTCTCTGTAATCTCGGATAATTAAAAGCAGCATTTGCATGTTATGTCTAGAATGGTGGTCAAGGGGAAGCAATTCTTCTGGTTGGATTGTGAAGTTTCTTACATGTGTTTAATGTAATTTGAATTTGACCCAATTGTGTGCTAATGAATTTGCCTTGTATACATTAGAAAACAAGCTTGCCCGTAGCTGGGCTCTGTTGCATATATAATTTCTTGTAGTTGATTTCTATATTGACTCATATGAATATACATTCTTTGTTTGCTTTCCTTGTGCACATAAGGACTTAAATAAGCATGATGTGTTTGCATCATGCTGTTTGCTCTTGTTTACAGCCTTGTGTTTTTCTAAATATTTTAGGTGTCAGGAAGGTATTTCCTGGATCGGTTGTTTTGCTTCCACACCAGCATCAGGATCTGCTTTAAAATTGAAATCTGAGGGCCTGTTGAATTACAACAATTTAATTWAAAAAAAWAAAAGTCTTAKAGCATTTGGATTTATTTTCAACTTGAGTATCTAGGTATGTCAGGGACAGAGTGACCTCTGATCTGTGTCAGACATGCACAGTTAAAACAGCATCACACGACATAAAGTCATATTTTGCACCTCACAGTTCTGCTCAAATCTGCTTCTGGAAAATCTGCACTTCTCTGTACTTTGCATGAGAGGGTAAAACTTCGCTTTCTTGCTAATACCTAATGGCACATGTGGYTCATAATGCACAGCCTGAGTTAAATTAGGCACTCTAAGTGCTGGATAAGTCATCAGTGAGTGTTCATCATTGTGTTAAGCATTWCTGAATCTGTATTCTGGTGGGTATAATTAGTTTCTTCTAAGAAAGCCTGATCATGAGATACATTGCTTAACACCGTTTGTGCTATTTCTGTGTGGATCATGAGTTTTCTGAGGGCGCTTTGTGCTCCGTGRGCCCTGGCCCTGCAGCCGGCTGGTGTGGGGAGGCAGAGCTGTGCGAGCCGGGTGCTGGTGGCCGCAGCATTGGGGCCACCTTGCAGCAGTTGTGCTCATGGAGCTCCAACAGCACACACACAGCTCTGGGTGCATCTTCCAAGGCAGCGTGCTCCTGTCCTTGACCATCGTGACTGTGTCTCAGGCCAAGAGTGCCATTCTGCAGGAGACGTTGTCCAGGGGGTACAAGAGCAGCACTGTTGTCTCCTGTGACAACTTGTTTCCTCTCCAGCCTCTGGACTAGGTATTAGAAGGCAGAACAGACATGTGGAGCTTCTGGCTGCCATAAGTCTGGATCCCATCCCAGGAKCAGGTGTCCTAGTAGTCCCTTGCTGTTTAAATTTTTCCTCAGCTAACCTGCCAAGGATGCAGTGACTTCCTGTTGGCTCCATCTTGCATCTGCTACGGTTTGGATGTACTGGGAAGTAAGGAATGATTGTTGCGATGCAGTATAAGTATAGATTATGAAGGGTTTTTATTTTTTTTTTTTTTTTAGGAAATAGAAGTTCTATACAAGAGAAAAGGCCTGATCTTAATTCCCATTGATGTTCATAATGCACAAGCTACACATTGACCTACCTACAAATATTCTATTCCATTCTGTTCTAAGTTAGTGTCAAATCCTTGATCAATCCATACCTTTTATTGACAAGGCAGAGCTTTACAGAAAGGAACAAGAAATTCAAAAATCCTTATGTCAGTCTCTAACTTGCATGCTGTTCCAAGTCACTGGAGTTCATGTTTTCAAAAGTCTTAATGCTAATTCAGCCTACCTAACACTTCAGGCACAATATTCAGGCCAGCTGACAATCCAAAGTCTTCAGCATGCAGGTTTTCATCTTCCAGTTGCCAACCTTCTGGAATCTGAGGTGTGCAGAACAATTACTGTTAAAATACCACTCYCATCTGGTGTTCTCAGCTAAACTCTGGTGCCAGGCTGAGTCCTTTTGTGCTATGAATTGCACAAAAGCCTAATCTAAATGTCAGTCTCTTTTTCAGAGCATGTATCCTGGGGCATTTATTAACAATTTGCTCTTAACTCCGTTGTGATGGTGGCCTACGTATAAGGAGTGATGTTATTAATCAATCATTTGCAATAAAATCATGGATGTAGGCTGTGCCACATTAAAGCCTCCAAAGAAAGGATAGGCATGTTTAAGATAATTTGCTGAGAGAACTGCAGAAAGTTTTAAAGAAAGTACTAACAAAAGACAAAGAGCTGCATATAAAATGAAATGAGACAGCTTGTCAATGTATTTAACATCTTGCAGCTGGTGTTTCAGATGAGTTGAGGCACTGAGCAGTATGGTACACATCAAGGCAGGTCATGTGTAAAATAAATATTTTAAATAAATCAAATATTTGTATTTGCTCTTTCTGAAAAATAGTCTTATTGACCTTTTTCTTTTAAGCTTCCCCACCTTCTCTCATATTCACTGGGAATTGAAAGCCAGTAAGGATCAAATGCCCTCTGTTTTCAGCACTTTGTGATTAGTATCCACACACTAAGCAGTGTAATTCTCTCTGTAGTATATTTCTGCTGGCTTACACTTTAGAAACATTTATTTTTTCTTTTAAAAAGAAAACTCAAATACTGGCCTGTAAAGCCATTAGGACTTTACAGTGGATAAGACAGGAAGAGTAGACATTTCAAGTTTATTGTATACAATGCGGGAAGATGAATCCTGAAGCAGGAACTATCTGAGTTTTATTGCTTCCGTTTGCCTTTATGTTTTTTAAATAGAATTATTTTATTGCTTTTTGATGGTGTTTCTCCTCATAAAAGTCAACAGGATTTTAACACAGCTAGCTCATAACAAGGCATCTAGTCAGTGGTGTATTCGCTTGAAGTGAAACGTGTCACCCTTTGGTAGAGCCTCTGTCTTACACTGCAAGTCTGAAGTACAATCTTGTGTAGCTTTGCTGTGTTTTCCATTCAGTACCGCACTCTTATGTGTGATAGTGTTGTTAGCTRAAACATCATTTGAGCTGCTGTGTGTAACTGAGGTCTCGTTTCAGAACCAAGCTCCACTATAATGCAATAACAACGTGGTCCAAACCAAAGACGTGTGATGATCACCTAGTTTCTTGACATAGGGAAGGTTATAGCTAGGTTGTCATTTCAGCTGAGATGTGTGCTATAGTAGCAGCCACAGGAAAACTACTGGAAGTGGATGCAGTTTCTAAACTGTAGCTACCTCATGAGGAACAAGGGTTAATGTCTGTGGAAAGGGGKAGTGGATCGCTTCCATTGAGGCAAAAAGTTGTCTAYAGCTTGGTCTTGGRGTGTCAGGAGGAAGCCCTTTCTAGRGAAATTACTGGGGTTATATCCATCACCTGCGATTGCATCAGCACCTTGCTCCCTACCTGCACTCCTAATGGAGGCAAGATGCCGAGTGCCAGCAGGGTTCCCAGGACTGACCATAACCCCAGTGTGCTGAGAATGAGGAACGATCTCACCTGTGTCCTGCTGTGCTTTTGACATTAACGGGTATGAGAGCACCACTACTCACTAGGTTGTCTATGGTACTTGATGACCAGTGCAGCTGGAAGCTCTGCACAAGGGGCTACTCTCTGCAGGTAGAGAAACTTCTCCTCCAACTTTGGTAGACAGCCCTCTATGTTAAGGAAGCAGTTTCTGAAAGCAGGAAGCTTAAACTGGAGGTGAAGAAAGAGGGTGATCCATGCTGAAAAAAGCCAAACAAAAAAGGTGTTCCTGTTTGAGGTACAGGCCAGAAGGTCATAGGGATTATCTGAGACATGCCAGAACACTGCCTGCAGAGCAATTACATTTCAGAGAACATGTTCCTGCTATTGCGTTCACAGAGATACGGAAGGATGGTTATACTGCCCGCTTGTTCTGCCCTTCCAGAACTGGGTTGCAGAGACGGCAGTAGAGTTATATCTCTTTTGAGAGGTACTCCATGACAGAGTTTGGGGACATGGCCATTAATGAGTTTTGCCTGAACTTTTGGAGATGAGCTGTAGCATTGAACTGGTTCAAATCATCTTCACTATTGTTATTGTTAGTTTCAATTGTTATTTTTAAGTCTAAAAGAGCAGGAAACCCACCACTGGGGAGTCACCTTAAAATAACTTCACTCTAGAAAGACCTGCAGTGTTCCCTTTGCTGTTCATTTGCCAGATCTGTATCTCAAGCAATGTGAGCTCATGTCTCTGCCTTTCTGTAGGCACGAGTGTGGGAGCTGTCTTGTCCGTCACCGCTAGCCGCTTGTCCCAGTTTGAGTGATTCAGGTAGCACTGTATGAATACCCAGACACCTAAGCTCTCCAAGTCAAACTCACTTATCTGAGTAATCAAGGTCTAAACCTCGCTGTTCCAACACACAAAGACTTTGTATATTTGGAGGGGAAAAAAAAGTGTTTTGAAAGAAAATTTCTCCCACTCCTGCTGTTAATTAACAATTACCCAGGCAAAGAACGCCCTTCCATGGTACAAAATGACTCACCGTGGGTAATAAGTTCTGTCACGCGTATCCCTGTTCGATGGCCAAGCACAGGCATTTCCTACATGGTTCTGTTGGCTGCTCCCTTTTTGTCCAGAGCTCCCTTTTAGTGTGCCTGGGCTTTGCACACAAGCATGTACGGAAGAACATTTTCCATTGGGAAATGCATGTTTGTTTGTCTGTAGCTCTTGCAGCGTATCACATCTGGATATGCTTCCCTTTCTTTTCTCTAGAAAAGGTTTGTGAAAGAGTCTGAATCTCTAAACAAAAGCAAAACAGTATAAATGYCAGAGCACCTCTGCTTTTCGGAGTGTGCTGTTTAGTAGCAGTCAATAAGGTGTGTATAGGAGCTAGAATTGGGCTTTTTGTTATAGAGAAGCACAATCTAGCCAAATTTACTGCATGGAGCTTACTGAGACTGCTGGAATTGATACCAGCAGCATTAAATGAAGATTCTAGGATCTGCTATTGGTTGAGAAAGATAAGAAAAAKGTTTCAGGTATGATTATTTATTTTTATTTATTCATTAAATGATTTTGGTCACTGCATCCTGCATGCTCCCTCAGTGGAATCTGAGACTTGTGTGTCCTCATGTGAGGATTTAATAATGGGATTCTCAGTCCTTCCCCAGGTAGTAGACAGAGTTCACACATACAAAAGTAACAGCTAGGTTGATACTAATCTTTTTTCCTATACTTTTAGATTGATAAGGAGAAGTAGTAGGTGGAATTTGACCAGCGCATYGTAACCTTACACGTAAGAATGGTTGTGTCTGAAACAGGAATAAGTGATGTTTGTAAATAAGGAAACAGTTCTAAGGTTTGACTTTGTTAAGGAGTGTTTTGTGAAGAGATGAACCAAGGAAGCACCTTCTGGAGTCCAGATATGCTCAAGGCAGACTTTTCATCCCATGGGTAAATTAACTTAGAGGTGCTTTAAAAGAAATCGGTTGGTATGAGCACTTGAAAAAGGTTTGAGTGTATCTCCACTGGATGTCAGTAAAAGTCAAGGAACAGCAAACAAAATGAGGTATTGCAAATATGTTGATCTCATTCACGTAGAAATGTCAATTGCCCTCTACCCACAAATCTGCAGGCAGCTGAATGATGTTGTACTGTGTACTTGAGTTATGGGGCACTGAACACCTTGCTCTTGTCTCTTCTATGACAGACAAGTTCTTTTCTTAGAAAAAGCCTCAAGGATTTTTCAGGCTCTTGCCAAAATTGCACCATGAGAGTCATGCAACCATGTTCTTCCCTTTAAAGGATCCTGGTTTGCTTAAAGTCGAGCTACAAGACTTCTTTCAAAGAAGCCAAAAGAAATAGCAGGCCTGCTGTTTATTGTTGCAATTGATTTGGGACAACAGCAAGATATGCATTAAGTAACTGAAAAAAAAAAAAAAGAAATTTTAAAAGGAGGATACCTATGCTGTTGTACTGTTAATCCGCTCCAAAGAAGTGCACAGTGCACGCCTTTGGGATCTGAGATATTGAAGTGTTCGGGTTTGGAGATCTCTGGTCCCAAAATCTGAGCTCTTTTCCTRCTGCAGGCAATACTCCCACAGTTTTGCACAAGAGCAAGTTGTGACCTGTGKAAGTTTATTTTCAAAAGGCTGTTAAGCTATGTCCTTGTTAGATGCCACATGCAAAGTAATTTTATTTGAAAAATAATAAAATYCTAGTCGATGCGTGTTAACAGTCTCTAGTTCCTTTCAAGGAGAGGCCTAAGGCTAATGGGGCCAGATTTGATAGTGGATTTYGCATTTTCTCTGCCCCATATAGTGTATGGGGTGTCTCAGTGCTGGTCACAGGAAGGCTTRAACATATGTGAAGTTTGTCGTGTGAGGGGGAAAGGAGCTCTTGGATGGTGATGCTCCTTTTGGAGGTCTTAATGATGCTCTCTTTCCTGATGCTCTCCCACCTGAAGGAAGATTTCTGCTGCAGCTTCCTCAGACCAAGGGGTTACGYGGTAGGAGTTCATTTAGCCTGTAGGCTGAATATTAGCTTTTGGATTCTTGGCTGCATCTCTTGTAGTTTTAAGAGTGGTGTGGGTGGCTGAATCAGTAGGTGCAGCAGTTCATAAACTGAGCGAAAGAACTTTCTGAAGGTCTTAAATTCTMCTCTTGATGAGGATGACAAACTCCCAGAAGCTGATTAAATTGTCAGTGATTCATGTGATGACTTAAGGCTCTTTGTATTTTACAGTAACTTTGCTAAGGAAATTTACTGTCATAAAATTTCCTTACTTTTTTTTTTGTATTTTTAGATTGGAAAAGATTCAAACTTTTAACAAACTTGCCCCATTGGGGATTAATCTAAAGTCTGTTTTTACCAAAGCTGATGTGATCATACTGTTTATAACTATCTGTCAGTTCCTCCCCTTATCCTCAAATAACTTTTAGATTTGCTTTAACCCACCTTCCACATATATTGTTAGAACACTAGAAGCAATAGAGYTACTGATTTCACAAAGGGGAGCTAAAAAAAGAAAAGAAAAAGGTGATGAAGATGATGATGATGATGACGGGAAAAACAGGTGGGGAAGGAAAGGTGCTGGCACAAGGGGAGGCCCTTGGCTGCCTGAGCAGAAACACATCAGGAGCTRTAGGTTGGAAGCCCATAAGAAGCTGTTCTGCATTAGTTGTGCTATTTGTAGACTTTTCCTTGGGGTGTCAGAGAGGGATGGTGCAAGAAGGAACTATGGGAGGCATCTGAGACTCCTAGAAGGCAAGAGATTGGTACCTACAGTGTTTCCTGATGGACCCTGTCTTTAATGSCTCCTGCAGTGAGCACCCCACAACCTCCCCATGCAGTCCACTCTGCTGTTTCACTATCTGAGGCTTTGGATTTTTTTCCTAATGTCTAAACTGAATCTTTCCTACTGTCATTTAAGCTTCTTCCTGCTTAGCCTCTCTGTTGTGAATGTGGAGAACTCTTCAGGTGTGGAGAAAGCTGATAAAAACTCTTGTTATTTCCTTTCTGTCTTGCCTTCCAAAATAGGCTTCGTATTTACTCCACCAGGCATGGGATGAAGCACTGAACTAATTTCTGAGGAATTTCGGGTTAATGTGTGATATGATTGTAGTAGACAGTAACAACCGGGATAATATACAAAAAGCTTTCACTGGCTTGAAAAGCTTCAAAAACCTTTTCATGAAAGGCTACAAAACAACTTAAATCATAGTCAGTGGACCATCACCTTGTACAGCTTTCTCTTTTGCCTAAAGATATGTTGATTTTCTCATATAAAATTTTTTTTCTTTTTGGATATTTTAGCAGAATCCTTCAATAGCTTAAAATTTGGCAAGAATGAATAAGTAATTTGCATAGAAAAGCTAAATTGTATTGTGTGGCACTGCAAATAAGCATTAAAGAGGACATTAAATTATGATAGTACTGTTACTATATTGAAATTTTATGTTAGAATGTAATAAGGAGCAGGGATGGGTTAATTATAATTTTCTTTCCAGTCTAAAATGTGTCTACAGCTTGAATACCTGAAATATTTAGGATGTGCCACATGGCCAGTTTAGAAGTTGCTTTGGCATTCACCTGAAAGATGGAATTTCCCAAGGAGATTCTAACTGTTTCATGCTGCTTTATTATTTATTTATTTTTTAACTAGAACAACAAGCAGTCTATAAACAAGCGAATGGATTYTTGCTGCTATACAGTGCCTGACTCTTAACATTAGCTGTGTGTGCTCCCCTTCCGGGGATGGAAATGTGATGCCCGGGCTGTAGAGCTCCCTATAATCCTTCCCCCAATACTTGCTCGATTATCCACAGCACAGACTGAAAACCTGAATAAACCATTTCTGCTGCACAGTAACCACGGGGCCTCTCAGACACTGTCTAGCTTCGAGAGAGGGTCTCAGCCTGCTCAGGGTTGGGAGGTTTTGGTTGACTCTGGTGATCCTGAACACATCAGCGATGTGAACTACCAAAGCAATGCGTGACACGTGGTCTTTGAAGCACCTCTGTGATAACGTTTTGGCTGCCTACAAAGAGATATCAAGTATGTCATAGAAAACTGTGGTTAATAGGTATTGGACTCAGAGGTTTGATAAACATGCCTATAATCTGGAATGTGCTGTTGTTTGTTTCTCTTTTGTTGATGCTGCCACAGTGCCAACAGGCTCTATTAGAGGTAGGGGTACAAAACAAGCAAAGGCACAATCCCTGCTGCGGTGATCTTTAGCTTCAGATGAGAACRGTCAGAAGAGGCAAGACGTGAAGGGAGGTTTGATAACAGAGAATGAATCGCAAAGCGTGCTGTGGATTTTGGAGACTGCATGGATTTCTTTACGGTTTCAGTGTACACAGTGTAAGCTAGGATGAATGACTGTACAGGCAGGAATGTGTTAAACGTGTTCAGAGGTATTTAGAAGAGGACAAGCTGAATGTAGTCATCAGGGCTGTGCTACTTGTACTGAAGAGTTTGTAGCATCATCTTGCTTGATATATTACAGCAGGGGAGTGGTTATTTTAAATATGATACAAAAGTGTCTTCATGCTCATGCTGAAGTATTTAACACATTTATTAGGTTTATCAATTTTTCAAACATATTAAAAATGTTAAGATACTTAAATGGTGATTCCTGGCATAAACCAATGTGAGAATCTTTGATTGAACACTCCAATAAGTTTGCTATAACTCAAGCTAGAGGCAATGCCATCCTTAATTAAGAAGCTCAGAATCTTAAAATTACCAATTATAACTAATGCTTGGCTGCTGCTGATTTGCTGGGCCTGCTGCTTTCCTTAGCAGAGYTGTCTGTGGCCTCTGTTAGTTTCAGAGTAATGTGCTGCAGAGAGGGCCCAATGCAGGTGCAGGTCTTATTCTCTGCAATRGAAATGTCATCTTCCTGACGCTGAGTTTGATTCTGTCTAATGATGGCTGTGTTTCCTGGCAGCACCTTGAGGCTGTGTCACACTCCTCTGCACTATGCCTGCTGTACACATGTAGCAGAAAGATGCTCCTTGTTCCATRTTGCTTGGGATGTAGGTTTTAAGGAGCTTGCAAAACATGATTCTCTTGAGTAGCTAATTGGAAGAGTGATTTCTCTCCCATCCCACCACCATAAATCCTAAAAGCGTGTCAGCAGTGTAATCTTGGAATTCAATAGAAGGGGAATATAATAGAGATATTATTGTGAAGGATGAATACCCTGGTAATTGATTTGAGATGGCATTCATATCTGGAGAGCCTTTTGTTTGGGTGTTGTTTTGGAATGCTGAGATTTTTGAACTTATAATGGAAATAAGATGGATAAAATATGAGCTATGATGGACAGAGAATGAAGGGCATCATTATGAAAAGAGCAAGAAGAAAGGGCACTTTTGAGGCTTTTGTTTGTTGTGGGAACCTTAATGAGAGAACATGGTTAGCAGATGCAAGGCCTCAAAGTCTACGGTCACAGGCACCAGTACAAAACCCTGCAATAAATAGTTCTTGCTGAGCAGGGCAGAGAAGGACGAACTTAGAAAGCTTAGATGGGCAGTGCTGGGTTGGCAGCAGGCATTAGTCATGTACATCAGCAGCAACAGGGGAAGCTGGAAAGAAGCTGCCCTGTAAAGGGACAGGCACATTGCAGGGGAAAACTTTTTCTCCATGTCTTTTGCTGTGGGGTGTGGGAATTTCACAGCAGAGTTTTCAGGAATTGAGAGCAACTGCTTTCAGTCCGCACCCAAACTCAGTGAAGAATAGCAGTGAAATGGGTGACTCAGAGAAACGACTGCCTCCAAATGCAGCACTGATTGGGTGGAATGCTTTCYTGAGGCCTCGACATCTGTATCAGACTTCTGAGCCTGTTTTTGGTCCTTGCTTTTCCAAATATCTAGTAGCTGAGTATTTTCCAATCCATATTTGGAAATAGTAGGTTCATTCATAAGGATAATATTCCTGCTGTTCAGGAAATTCTGTAGTCTGCTCACACAGATGTAATTCAAGGGATAGTATAAAACTAGCCGGTATTTTCATTTTCAAAATACTATCAATTCCTTTTCTTAGAAACGTAGATGAAACCATAAATGGTATGAACTACCTTTGTATGACTCTGRTGAAGCAAAGGAAATGGTATTGTTTCATTTTAAAGTGTCGATATTTAGCTAGCTAGTTCTTGTCTTGAATTTTAAAATATTGCTAAGTGATATTTCCTCTTAATGATAAGATGGGGTCTCGTAYGCCACGTGAGTTGGAATTCTTCCCAAACAAACTCTGGACAAGAAACTGGCCATCATGGAGTCTACTCCTTGTTTACTTTTCAAACTTTGTTTTTGGGTTTCTTGTGGGGTTAAAAATACTCCCTGCATGCCGATAGAATCTGAGGATTTAAGCAGAAGTAGGAATATTATTCATGATTTCACAGGTCTCCAGTTAATGTTGGACTTCATTTCAAAGCTGGAATAGGCTTGAAGAAGAATGTCAGATTATTGCATTTTGGGCTACTGTAAACTGGGCAGGCACTTCTGACTCAAGTGTCTTCTCCACAGATATCCAGCTGGGGTAGAGGGATTATCTCCCGGGTGAGGATGAAATCCTGGAAACTGCTTCCAAATMTCGTATTTTCTAAAAACAGTACACCCACTTGTGTTTCCTAACTTTTTAAACCTTTATTCCTTTATTCAATAAACCTTTATTCATGACCTTCTTCTGGGTTTTAAACAAAACAAGCAAAAAACTTGACAAACACCCAAAATGCTCTGAAGTGAAAGTTTTAAGGTAAGGTTTACAGAAAAGAGAGTTTGTGCTTTCTCCAGCACAAACAATAGTGAGACACTCAATTCCTTCCAGGTTTGCAGAGGAAGTTTATGGCAAAGCTGAAAGGAGAATACAGGTATCCATCCCTGCCCTAGCAGGTTGGGATGCCCTCCCTTTACCAAGGCTGAACTTTTAAGAAAGTTCAATTTGCAAAACTTTCTGCTGTGGTTTTACATGCCAGTTCAAGACAAATTAACACCTTCCCTTCCTCCAAATTAAATCCATGATATTCATATCAACGAATAGAAGGCATTAAGGAATTACAGACTCTGGGCATTGTGTTTCCCGGAAAGCAAAAGGAGTGTGTTTGGGAGATGGTGATGTTATAATCATTTTCCACGTGTGTGCTATTTTGCAGTTTTGGKTTTTGTGTTGGTTTCCTTGCAGTTCTGTTGTTTCTCTCCTGATAGCTTCACAGCTTCTGCATGCCACAGGAAAGGTCAAGAGAAAGAAAGAGCTTTTCTCTCTGATTTCTTGATGACCTCTCAAAAGAAGTTTATAAACACYAGGAATAGAGCTTGTTGCCATAATAATCAACCACATAATCGATGAAGTTAAGCTGGTTGCTAAGGAAATGACATGTATAGCTGTGATGTAATTCAGCCTGCTGGGGCCTTCCCCGATGCAGCGGGGACACCGTTCTGGGGATGATGGCAGCGAGGGCAGGGAGGTGCACTCGGCTTGGCAGTGTTGATTTAAAGTGCCTTTCTTTGTTATGGCAACAGCAGGGAGCTATCACACGTCTTTGGAAATATCTAATCTTAACTTCCTCCATTGACCCTGTTCTTGATGAACAGGATTAAATATCCTTGTAGGAAAATCACTTTGGTGAGCGTGCTAGAGGTGCGTGGAGATGTGTATGGCTGCCGAGGTGAAGTATGGAGGAGAACACGCTTGCATATGCAATGCGCGATACAGTTGGCTCCCCACCTTCCTCCTGTCAGAGTTCAGCACTTCCAAGTCACCACCCTAAACGTTACAGCTTTGGTGTTACAAGAGCCCGGCGGTGCCCAGCGGATCCCGCCTTTGTGGGGCAGTGGGCACCGGAGTGAGGCGAGGGCGACGTGGTGGGTGTGGGCAGGCCCTGCGGTGGCCAGAAGACAGCCCGGGACTCCGCTTCGGGTGCCAGCGCTTTCCCCGGGCTTCAGGGTGTGCTTTTTGGCCGCAGCTGGGCCGCGGGGCCATTGTGTGGGGAACAATGGCAGAGTAAGGTGGAATTCTAGGAGCACAATATGGATTGTCAGCCCAAGGTTACCGCACAATTGGATTGGGCAGTTAACGCACAATGTAAATATTTTCACCTCAGGTGTTTATAAAAGTAATGCAGGGAACAGGATATCTCAGGGGTGTTTAGGGAGAGAATTGGTAATATTTCCCTCAAAGGCCTCCGATCAGATCTCTCTTAAGCTCCTGGAAACAGTGAATGCTGAACAGAATAAATAAATTATTCAGTTAATTTTTTTGCCCTTGGCACGCAATGATGTTCACTGGAAAGTGCTAGCTGCCATCCTCCTTGCAGAGACCCACAGCTACGTTTCCTTAGGGGTTTACCCCCTGGAGTCGCTGTTTTCTTGAGTCAGGATTAAGACCCCATGCTGCCAGCGTGTGTATCTGCCTTCCCTTCACAGAGAGCTGCAGGCTCTGGGAAGGTTGGTGTGCCGGCCTGGAGAGCAAACAAGCTGGAGAGCAAACATCGCCTGCAGCGTGCTCTGGTACGGATGGGTAACGGATGGGTGCAAGCGCCACACTCAGCACCGTGCCCAGGCCCAGCCTGAGGGCCACATGTACAAGCAAGGAGAAACACAGGATATCTYGGAGATGTTTGACTAGCAGACAGCAAAGCCCTCTAAAACACAGCTAGGAGATGGCAGGCTCAGTTAATAGTCTTTTTTATTATTATTTCATTTTTACTGTTGGGATTTTATTCTTTTTACTAGGTTGCTGTGAGTCACCACTGGTGACATTGCAGGAAGAGGTGTGTTTTGAAGAAGGGAATGTAAAGCARGAGGGAGAAGCTGCACGCTTTCCAGGTTCAGGGAGTGTATTTTGGCTCAATGAGTGACAAGCTGTAAATACAATTGGAATATTTTGATAATGCAAACCAGCAGAGCTTTGCTCGCTTGAGTCTGTTATAA
>PTEX01000055.1:3098058-3117668 GCA_003342815.1 Eudromia elegans | reverse complement strand
AATTCAGGGCATTTTGTCCTTATGTTATCCAAAAAAGAACTTTCTATGGGCTGGGTTGAGCTGTTCAGCACAGCTGTGAAAGGCATGCTTTGCAGGCTAGCTTAAATAGGCTCTGCAGGTGGATCTTTTACTCCAAATTTTGAAAGTCTCAGTTTCCCTTGCAGGTGCTCAGTGGACTTGCCAGGCTCCTCCTCTTCCTCTCTCACCTTCTCCTTGATTCCCGGGCAGGAGCTGCAACTTCTCCATGCACTTGCTACATCCTTGACCTGGCATCTGGGCAGCAGAGCTCCTCCCTGCRCCAGGACGGAGGGCTCATTTCTCCTGCCTGCTCGTTTCCCCGTTGATGACAATGATCTCACCTTTCGACTGCTTTCCACTTGGCAAAGTCACCGCCAACCRAGCAGTGTTTAGCTTAGTGCTAACCTTGTAGCTTGCGATGAACCCAGGACCTACGCAAACAACAAGTGAATAGCCACAGTTGTGAAGTATCTTATCAGATAGTTGAGAGACTAATAAACAAGAGGAAGTGCATAGAAGAATGCCTTTCAATGAGACCATATCAAAATAGAGCTTCATTGACTGGCCTCTTCTGTGGTAGATAGGTCTAGGCAGAGACTGTGCTGAAGCAATGCAGGTGTAGTTTTCTGTGAGGTTCTCCCAATACTGCATGTTGTCACTTGTCTTTAGCTTGTGAATGGTCAAAGTATCAGCAACTACAGATGAAAGCATTGAGAAGCTGGAGGTTTTCAAGATCCCTAAGCTGACATGCTCACCCAAGGATATTGACATCATAGTCCTAAAGTTACTRCCTAGCATCACTTCAGGTCTGATAGTTTGGGCAGTCTGGATGCCACAGCTGGGAATTTATTATTATAAGACATTTGGTCAAGTACATTAACATATCTGTACATTGGAGCATATTAATTGAGAATTTCTTACACTTGCAGTGCTTTGTTTGCTTGATTTGGGAATAATTTACCGTGTCATTGTAATTTCAGGATGAGAAGGGCTTACTGAGATGGGGATACAGAATGCATATCCCCAGATTTGGAATTGCTGTATGTAGAATAACGTAAGTTCTTTCTTTTTTCTTCTTTTTTTTTAATAAAAATACATATATTCCTTGTGGATGGGCATTTATACCATATTCATATCAGTAACTCCTCCATACTCTTACTTTTTTGCCTAGGAGTATGTATGAAGTGATGGTCTACTGAGTAGTAAATTCCTAGTGTGCTACAGATGCTGTAGCTGAAGATAGAGGCAAAATGTGATGGGTGAAGGGAGAAGCCYGAGGTAAAAAAGCCTTTCCATCTGCTCTTCCACCTGCAAACACACTCTTGTTTTGGGGTGGTGATTGTTTGAGGAAGGCATCTGCAAGGATGAGTAGTCTGACAGCCTCTCTGTGTAATTTGGCATTAAAGCCCACTGGTAGCAAGCTAGCTGTGTTACGGTAGTTGTCCTGAGGACGGGGAATGACATGTAAGAATAAAAGACAGTGACAGCTCCATACGCACGAAGGAAATTGAGGAGGATAGCAAACCCTCCTCTTGAAAACAGATTTGTGTTCGGTCCCCCCATTGCTAAAGCCCAAGATGTGAGTGTTCTCTTTTACACAGAGCAGGTTAAGAGCTGAGGCTCTTGTAGCAATCTGGCTTGAATTCAATGGGTCTTTCAGGTATATTGTCAGTGGAACTGCTGAAATTAAATACCCAGCTTGTGAGATTGCTGTTCACATACTGCATAAGCTTTGTCATCTTTACCTACAAAATAATGTAGCTAGTCACTGGGGACAGAGGTGTCTTTTTCTTGTTCTTTTKGAATTTCTCAGGCTTCCTTGGAGGAAGATGTCTGGTTGCTGGAAGCAGTTATCACGGTGGGAAKTTACCTCATTCCCATTGGCAAGAGCCTTCCCAGCTTGCAATCCCGGGAGCACGAGGTGCTGCTGCCCCGAGCACCTTCACTGCTGCTCAGGGGCAGAGTGTTCTTGCTTTGCTGYGAGCAGTGCATGGAAGAGCATTTGCTGAAAGGCTGAACGCGTCGGGTAGGGTTTGGCTTATCCGGCTTATTGCCTTTCCAAGGTGTGCTGTAAAGCCTTGGGATGTGTAAGGATAGGAGGAAGGCCACGGCAGCCTTCAGCAGGTCAGTGTCCCCCTGCCRTGGTTCATCCTTCACCCCCTCCAGCCTTTGTGTTCTTTTAAATGGTTGAAACCGCAAATGTGATCCAGGGCCTGGAATGGAGCTAAACGGTTTAAACGCATCTAGAGCCTTAAGGCCAAATGAAGCCGTAGCTATTCATGTGAGTGGCTCTGTTGACGTCAGTGGGTTTTCTCACTTAAGCATGCTTGATTTGACAGCTAGGTTAGGGTTTGTCAAGATTTCAAAGCATTTGAAAAAGGAAACAAACAAACAAGCAGAAAATCCTGGATGTCCCTTAAATAATAGCTGCACTGGCGGAATCAGAGCAACAATTTTGCCTCCTAAATGTTTATTTATTAAGTGGAATAATTTAGGGAGCGCCTAGGGACGCCAGGGTTGGAAGCACGCATTTGCACTGTGATTTCACAGCTTTTCCTTGGCTGGGACTTGTCAGGGTTTCAGATGCTCAGCTTGCTGCTTATGGCTTGGGGAACTGTCAAGCAAACGAAGTGAAATGACATGAAATTAAGTGAAAGGAAGAAGTTTTACTGGAGGTAACATGGAGACTGCAAGGTGAAGCTGAAAACCTTTCCTGTCAAATCCTAGTAGATCAGCCTTTACATTCCTAAAGTCTGGAAAGGGCCTCCCATGGCGGGATGCTTTTCTTTCTGTTCGCTCTCCTCCTGCCCCCAGGAGCCCTTTGCAGAAGGGCAAGGTCCATGCGAGCGCAGCGCGTGGGCAGGAGGAGAGCGGTTCCCCCAGGCGGGAGCAGCAGTCGGTGGCAGGGGGTCTTGGCGCGTGCGACGCGGGGCCTGCGGTGCCCTCGGAGTCCTCTCCTGTGCGGGGCCGCCCTCCGTGGYGTTTTCCCTCCCGTCGCATTTCCACCGTTGCCGGTTCACGAGACGTGACTGGCAGCTTTGCCTTGCAATTTGTTTGATCATGGTAATTTTTTTTGACAGGCTTCCTTGTGATTTTTTAATATATCAAATAGAGTTTAATAATAGCCTGCTATTAAGTCTTTTATTTCTCCCTTGGGATTTACTTATGACTGTTGCCTCTCTTTACCCTTTCGAGGCTTTGAATCTATTTTCCAACTGTGAAGAACTTAGCAATGAGAGTGCAAGTATGTATGTGAAAACACGCAACAAAATTGTTGYTATGCTTGGGAATTAATAAATGTCAGCATTGAGGGTAATTGAAGGCTAAGCCAAGCTTGCTTAATTTCCAAGAGTATTCCCATCAAATTCAGCGGGACAGGCTGTCAGGAGGATGTTCTCCAGAAGAACATTTTCCCCTTCTAATTGTATTTCCAAAAGGAGGCTTTTGAAGGTGAATTTTCAGATGAAAGGTGAACTTTGAAGATGAATTTTATCATTGGTTTCAGGATCAAGTGACCTCTGAAGAGAACAACCTCATTGAGAACAAAATTTGAACAAAATAAAGAAAATTGTGCAGTATAGCTAATAGCTTTGAAATATCAAAGATAATAAAACAAAATAGGCTATGTACATTTAATCCAAATCGGGTAAGCACATCTAAATAGCACCTAATGATAGATGATTACATTCTGTARTGGGGGGGGAACTAAAATTCCCTTGTTTTCCTTACCCTGCCTGACTGAGACTTTTAGTGCTGTGTCTTTCATTACCTTTTTTTCTATCTCCATACATGCTGGCTCTCATCTGTTTTTTTTTCCTGTTGTTTACTTTAACTGCTACTTTCCAAGAAATTCATAAGAAATTTGTGATCTACTGTGATTTCCATCTTGATCTCATCTGAGTGACAGCAGACTGGAAACATGCTGCAGTTTTATATTTGAAGGGATGAGAAAGGCTCCTCATGTGCCACTGCCCGTGTGTCTGAGCCTTATGCCAGTGAAGTCCTGGTGATATTCAAGGAATGTCTTTGCCTCACATGTGATGTTGAAATGAGCGTAGCGAAGAGCCCAATCTCATGGGCCGGGACTTGGATGTGCTGTGGGTCCGAGTGCTGCTCCGGGATGCCTCCAGTGGCAGGTTTCCATCTGCCTGGTACAATGTAGGTTGTTTATTTGGACTTCTCTTCTCCAACCCGGGTTTTATTTGTTCCTGCCTCTGTAAGGAAACCTGCCACATACAGGACGGAATCTTTTTCACGGAAAACAGGCAAGTCAATTTGGCCTCCTGGGCAAATACTTGCTTGTTTTAAGTCCTACTAATGTTTATAGCAATGTGAGGACATGGTAGCAGTCTGTTAAACTATGTATGCTGGTGGCAGACACAGGGCTGTATTTGTGGTGTGGTTCTGGGAGGAGGACATCACTGCAGCAGGGGTATGTCCAACAGTATGGGCTGTTGCCATTCCAGCCTCTGCCAGTGTGCTGGATAGATACGGAAAAATATAGGCAAGCGTAGTGAGCAGTGGAGTGCAGCTAGCATTTACACTGTTTTGTGCATGGCTACAGAGGAGCTGAGAACTATCGGAGCAGTTGCTGCTCCTTTAGTACAAAGTGGAGGCCTGTTGAGGTGCCCAAGCTCCTGTAACTGCCTCCAAAGCCAGTTGATAGAGAAGCAGATGATGCTGTGATTTGATCTCATCAGTTGAAGATGTACGGGTTGAATAGATTTCCTGACTTGAACTTATGTTTTCTTTAAACAGGGAATATTTTCCAGGATATTGGGCAGCCAAGGATTATTCCTTTGTCTGTAATGCAAAATTCCTTTAGGCTTCTTAGCTTTTCTCTTTTGTCTGTCCTTTTCCTTCTTCTCTGGAAGGTCATCTGTTGTGACCACTGGGAGGAAATGTTGTTCTGCTTACTAATATTTTGGTTCCTCTTACGTGGCTAGCGGAGCCGTGGGGAGGGCTGTGCTGAGATCACCCGGGGCGGCTGCGTGGTGCTGGCGGCAAGACGCGTGGTGTCCGCACGGGGACTGCCGGAGCAGACCGGCACGGCTGGGAGGTGATCCCCAGGGACACGGGGATTCCTTCAGGCAGGCACAAACCTCTCGAGAAAGAGGGCTGCGCTCGGAACTAGTGTTTCCACTATATCAAACAAAACGAGGGTGGGAAAAATATAAAGTCAGAAATGAAGCAGAGGCATGAAATAGGCACAAAAGTGTAACGCTGATTCTGTTCCCGTGTATAGGGGCTGTGCTGTAACTTAGACGCAAAATGTGGTGGTAATCACAAACTTGGCTAATCATGTTGAAATTATTTTGATGTGCATTTTTTAAAAAAAGAGAAAGGTTATTTGGAGGATCCTCACAGTCTGCCACTTGTTTAAAGTCCCAGAAACATCTGTGTGTGTTCATTTTCTTACCTCTTTTTTTTTTTTTCCAAGCAACAGCTATCCAGATAAAATGCACATAACATTTTAAGTCAGAAAAAAACCTTTACCTCCCTGAATTTCCTCGAAGGCTTTCTGCAACATGTAAGATGGGCAGTAAGCTTGAAACAGCCAAACCCAAGTGAAGTTTGAACTAGCATGCTATGAATTTTTCAGAGGCCTTTAGGCCCTTTCAGGGAATGCTGTGCTAGCTGTGGCTATATAACATTTTTTTTTCCCAAAAGCACCGACAAAATGATTGAAGATGTGAAAGCAGGGAAGTTAATAAAAACTGCCATGTGTGTTTTGTAATCAACAGAAATATGAAGTAAAGAAAGAAAGCAGTGCAGCTTGAGTGAAAGGATATGGAGAGAAACTTCAGTTCCCTCCTACACCTCCTGTCCTGTTCTGTTCCCTAATGCATGAAAACAAGAGGAGGAGAGGGATCAGAATTAATTTATAATTTTGGCACCCGGGATAAAAATAAATGGCTGTAAGCCTGTGCAAGTTCTTTGCAACTTTGTGAATTTCTGAATATGAATAGAGTGAGCAGAGAAAATGTTAAGAATATTTTTTCTTTCCATTAGTTTGCCATTGCCGGTGCATTTTTGTGTCTGAAGGGCCTGCTTGCTGCAGGAACCAGGGGACTGAATCATTACAGGCTGCCCACAGGTCTGATGACTTCATTTCCTGGGTTATATAAAATCCAAACTTCCTAACGAATTGTCTGCAGGAAGTGTTTACCACATTGCTATAGAACAATTAGAGTGCACAGAAACCTGACCAGGTTGAAAAAACAATTACGTGAGGCATTGACGTTAATTTATAAAGACCTTTTTACACTGCAGTGGGGTTGCCAGCCAGAGAACCAACCAACCTACCTACCTGGGTTCCTGGGCGGAAATAGTCGATTAGATGTCAGACCTAGATTTATTTCAGGGTGGAGACCAGCGTGGAAAAAAATGCTATTAAGGCATTGTGTCTGGTTTGTTATATTCCCTCTAATATGTTGTTTACCTGTGTGAAGCATCAGATTCAGTATTCATTTTCGTTAACATTGGTGGGCTTAGAGAAGATCTATGTCCTTATGATGAGATTTATTTGTGCCGTTAACAGCTGGATTTTTAGCCTTGTGCGTGCAGATGCTGAGCAATATGGCCCCATTGCTGCAAAAACTCGCTCTTGTTCTGGGCCTTTGGAGCCCATGCAGATGATGGGCTGCCTACATTGGGAGCCCATGCAGATGATGGGCTGCCTGCATTGGCCCAGGGCAAGAAATATGGGTAGCAGAAGTAAGAGGAACCTTTCATCTGTCATTGCATAAAGTTATCCCATGTCAAAGAGCATTTCTCCATCCTACATACTCCACTTGGCACCCTCCTCTGCCCTGAAAAATGCAGATTTTTCTCTGAGTAATCATTCTTTATAATACAAAAGAGTAACAAGAAAAAGCAAAAGACTGTTGGCAACTCCATAAAATATATATAAAACTCCATATAAAAAAATATATAAACCTCCATTTTCAAATTGACTTTTTTTTCTTTTCTGAAGACCCCAATCAAAGCAAACAATTTCATACGGAGCTTGTATTGTGGCCATCCTTGAAAGTCTTGATTCTCTGGCTAAATTCTGTTTCTTCTTTTCAGAGTTGGCACATTTTTGTTAGGATGCCTCTCTATTTTAATATTAAAACTTGTATTTCTTGTCTAAAACAATTTTAACAATATTCATAAAAACAACCTTGGCCTAGAGTTGAGAAAGATGTAGCTCCTGTGGTTTGATGCCCAGCACTACCTTTACATAGAAGACAAAGTAGGAGCAAAATTGGGAAAATTACATCTTCACTTGCAGCTGAAAATGTAAAAAGCAAGTCAGCAAGCACCTCAAGGAACAGGCATTTAACTTTTCTTTCAGTGTAGTTGTAATGGAGACCTAACATGGCTACTGCACTGACTGGTATTTTATATGCAGCAATGAAAAATAATTTTCTGTGTCATGACTTCCCCGGAGGCTCTTTTGGAARCATCATGTATCTTCTTGGGAATTCCCAGAACCACTTTTTACCTTTACAGTCTTAAATCGAAAACCTCAGTGGTGCAAAGCGTTCCCCTGTTCAAGCTGACAGGACTTGCTCACGCTCAGCTCCTTTGGTAGCTATACAGCAGGGTCCTCAAGGGACTGCATTTCCCAAAAGAGCTGCTGGAGAGGTACACGAGCTCTTGGTTCACAAGTTCAGCTGTTGGAGAAGATCCCTGTTAGGTCTCTTTGTCAGAAGGTTAATCGTTTAGCTTTTGCTTTGTTTCCTTTTAGAGGGTAAGGATCATGTCTCTTGCTTTGAAATTGTTGCATTTTTTAGTCTTCTGCTAAGGATCTAGCTGTTTTCTTGCCTAACTTCAGTGATATATTTGGCTAGTGATAGGTCTCCAATGTGTTATCGTTGTAGAAGCTTGTAACGTTGCAGTCTTTGCTTGTGTCCCATTTAAAGCTCTACTCTTTTTTTAGACTGTCTCTACTGAATAAAATGTCTTCCTTGCTTAAGTTTTCATTGTCTATGAAAAAAATCCGCAAAAGGATTGTAATACTTTATTACTGTGGCAAAGTACTATGAGACCTGCTATGGCCAGCAGCCCTTTTGACTAACTGTTAAATATCATGCTAAACTTAATTCTTTCTTTTTGGACTCCTAAATAAAAGTAGTGTGACTTTTTTTTTTTTCCCCAAAGATGCTCAGCAAATGTAGCAAAAAGAGAAGCCAATGAATATCTAAGAAACAGACCTACATTTTAATGAGCTAACTACATAGACTATAAGAGTGTGGGTCTGGGGAGAGAGTATGAATTATTACTATGTGCTGGAAGTATTTAAAGTTGTATGTGGCCAAATATAGAACTAGGTGTCTAAGCTTTTACATCTGARTTTGGAGAGAACTTGACATTTAGAAAATGCTGAGTGCTCATCTTCTGCAACTTTGGTATCTCCAAAGTATCTCGGAACGGTATCTAAAATTATGAAATGCTTTTAAACTGGTGTCCTTATAATTTAAACTCTCCTAACCATTTTCTCATTATTGGGATGCAGACACTTTGAACACAGGCTGCAAAGATACAAATGGAAATACCTTCTTCAAGGAATTTGCTATGGTTCACAAAGAATTTGTGATGGTTCCTAAATCAGTGAACCCAGAATTTTTGTTGAAATTTTTGAAGACAGCAGATTTTTAACACATGTTTTATGATAGATAATTTTATGATAGGGCCTTTTTATGGTCTGACTGAGCTGTATTTACATTGCACAATTGCATGAGGACAAATATGTAAATCGAGCCCTTGATGTAATTGCAGGAATAATATGCACTTGATACATCACTTCCTACCATGAATCAACACTTAGGGGTGCTAATCTGTTTCTGTAGATTTTTTTTTTTTTTTTAAATGGTGCTTGGGCCCTATGAGACTTCATTCTCTCTCTTCCCCAAGCCTGCTTGTTTTCATTATAAAACCAACAAMTAACCCTCCTCAGTCCTGAAGAACAAACTGTGAGCTTCAAAAATGCAATAAACAGAGGGACAGTAAATGACATTTATGTTATAATCTTGTCTGTGGTAAGGAAGATCTGAATGAAGAAGTGATAATCATAAGCAGCTGTAAAGAAATTAATGGAAAATAGAGCACTTACACTTCTATTGAAATAATAGCAAAATAAATTCTCGGAGCCTCTGTGTAGGATTATAATGGAGCAAAGCTGATTGCCTACAGWATGGTAATCAGCCCAGGAAGAGTGTTTTCAGCTCCTGTTGTTCTAYTGCATGGCTTTTGAGCCATCCTGTCAGAGGATGAGAAACTACGATCATTGTAGAGAGACTGGAAAGGTCGGATGTGGTTCTTATGGCCAACTGGGCTTCATGTGCCCGGAAACCTGGGCAGTCCTTAGGTTTCCTCCCTCAATCCCTAGGCAGATTTGGCTGCCTTTGGTAGTAGGTTGCTTGCCGAGCGCCCCTGATCCCATGCAGGGATTTCTCCGGTGTGTGGTGGCAGCCCTGCCTGTCCCAGGGTGCCTATCCAGGCAGTGGTGCAGAGTGAAGAGCAAGCTCTACACTCATCTCGCATCCCCCACGCGTCCCTCCAAAACTGGGAGAGTATGTCCACACACAGGTCTCCTAATTCTGTTTGGTAGGTGGTGCTTCAGGTGCTGTGAGCTCCCTGGACCAGTGGCCTCCTTACATTGGACCTAGGACCAGATGGAAAGAGCTGGCTATTGGATGCGCAGGATGTCTAGCTAAAATGTTGGTATGTCAATGGATAAGAAACAAGATGTATTGAGGGATATATGTGTGTTGGCTGCATTCTGCAARTACGGAGTTCAGTTTGGTTGTCTTCACTCGTCTGCTGAAGTCACAGGGATCAGCATCACAGAACCAGACCTATAGAGTAAGGCCATCATCTTTTGCCRKCTCCCTGGCACAGTGGTGCTTCTCTTCGCTACCCCTCAGGCCAGARCAGGGAGTAGATGTTTAGTTTTATTTATTTTAGTAATGAAAATCCCCAGGTAATAGGTGAAATATATTTTAATTATTGCATCTGTGGCTTAAGCGAGGCCGAGCCCTGCAGGCCTCATGAAGGAAGCATGAGCCACAGCCACGTCCCCGGCTCCCTAAGGACACAGCCACCGTGACGGAGCTGGAGCCTACAGGGGCGAGGAGGTGGCATCCCATGGGACCCGTTTCTCCTCCTCGCTTGCCTAAGCTCTGTGGAGGGGTCAGGCCCTGTCTGGCTCCGTGTCTCCTGCATCCCCAGACTGCTGCGTGTCCTTCCAASGCTTAGGAAGCAAATCTGGCCTCTGAGCAGCATTGCACAAACACGAACAAACCGCCCCTTTTATGCCCTTCCACTGGCCCAAATTGGAAACTATTATGAACCGATCAGACCCAACTTAATGCCAAAATCAGTTCAGTTTAATAAGTTACTGGTGAATATATGTCATCTATATATATATGGTGAATATAAAGCAACTCTGCCTGACCTTTTAAGAACCCAAATAGATTAGAGCCTCAAAAAGAGAAAAAATCTCCTTAGCTCCAGTTGCCCAAGAAGTTTTTGGTGGAGAAGTTCTAGAAATTACAGATTGCAACTCTCTTCTTCCATAGTAAATAACATAAATGCTGGATGCTTCAGTTCATGCTTCTGTCAATACTTTCAGCCTTTTGCTCATTCAGCCACRTGTAAAGAAAATGGATGTTTAACTAAAACTGGTCTGGCAGAAATAAATTCAAAATATGGGAAAAATGTAGTAGAGGASAATACTTTTTCTTCTGCATAAAAAAATCACAAAAACTCTTATAACTGAATCTGAAGAAAAGGGTAATAACAGGGTCATGGCACACAGTTGCCCATCAACATCTCAAAAATGGAAAATATCAGTTTGCACATTAATATACATGTCCCTTTCCAGCAGACTTGTTTAAAGGGGCAAATGGGATATGATTCCTACAGGCCTGTCTTGCAGACAACTGCTATCTGAATGACCCATTTATCTCTTTGATTTTACTTACGTGCACATGCAATAGCCAGGTCAGGTTATGAAGAAGTCAGTGTTCCTGGGGCCTGTTGTCTGTTAATATTTGTGTGTAACTTAATGAAAGATACTTAACTTCTGCTTTATATTTCTGCCAGATTGCTATAAAACACTGAGGCAAGTGTGCCCACATGCTACAAAGCCCAGCCCTGGGTAAATCCATCAGGGGCTTTTCTGGGTTACTTGACTATCACATATTTATTTTTTGAAAGAAGCAGACCTGCTTTTGATGGCATAAATATTTTGTATGTGGTGATTTTGCTGATAAGCCAAAGGCAAACAGTTTTTGTTTACCTTTGATGCTCAGCTTTGCAAAAATCAACATAGTTAAAATTGGGATTGTATCAGATGGAGGAGTATTTTTCTTCTCCTAAACCATTACAGTGAACATTGCTAACCCCTTCTGATGGTCTCGTTTTCTAAGTGAAAACAACTGTGGGAAGATACTGGGGAGCTGCAGGAAAGCATGCYGGAGGAAGAAGGGGCCCTTTTCACTAAGGACCAGCCCTTGGACATACGGGATGCACTCCCAAGCTCTGGAGTGCKCTGGCATTTGCAGAGCAGTGGCTGCCTCTGAGCCAAACATTGTGGGATTCCCCTGCCCGGCTCCACGSAGTTGTCATTTTAGCAATTTCACTGCTGCTTCCTGTTTATAGGAAATTTGTGGTGGGAATGGGATTGTTCTGGGTTACAGTTCAAATGAAAATAAAATCCTGAGAGCCAGGACCTTGGCTTTTTTTTCTTTTTTTCTTTTCTTTTTTTTTTTTTTTTTTTCCACTTAAGCAATCAGGTTCTGTCACTGTAACTGGAGTGTTTGGCTTTGCTTTTCTGGCAGGAGCAGGATTAGTGCCTCATGAAGCAGCAGGCAGTTGGGTAGGTGAATCCTGAACGCTGTGCTGATTTTCAGGTCAGTGACTGACAGATGGTGTGAGCATCTTCACTTGTGTAAAGTCACTCAGGGTGATTCATTTCATCTGCTGAGGCTGAGCGATGCTCCTAGACCCTAGAGAAGGTCTCACCTGTCCTGAGGGCACTTTTGGTCCTTACCCACACATCTCTCTCCTTTACCTTGATCCTTCATCTGTTAGCACAGCCCTTCATTTTACTGCAAGAAAGATTCCTGTTCCTTTCACACATACTGTTGTTGGTCCTGCTGAACTTTCTCATGTCCTCAGCAGTATTGAGGAGAGTTTCTGTCTGTTCCTGACTTCTTTTCCTAGGTACCTGCTCTCCTCTTCCTAGTTACTGCTTTAAGGAGTGAAGGATCACTAAGCAAAATGCTCATTTTGGAGCAAGAGACTTAAGTCATCTACTGAAGAGTTACATCTGCCTCTGAGGAATGCCACCCGGCTAGCAGACATTTTCTCTTGGTCCTCTGAAATATCTAAGTCTTTCCTCTCTTTACATTTTAGGCACTGGAGTCAGGCATAGCCTTTAAGATTAAAGTATCCTCTAGGTTAAAGTTAAGAGCGTTGCTTCATAGCCTCTTTTATAAATCGGTATTAGAGGGTGACGTGTAAAAGGTTCTCGAAAATCTTAATTAATCCAAGCAGAGATATGTATCTGTGATGCGAGTTGATACTAGGAATTAGTATCCTAAAATCCTCCAAAACCAAACCAGCCTGTTTAAAATGGATGTATACTGGGCTGTAAAATAATTCCACAAATGAGTGCACGTTTGTAATGTGGAATCTCTTAAAATAATTGTCCAGCATTCTTCGTCACGGGAGATAGTAAAGATTGAACAAGTAATTTTATCAGGTCAAGTACATTTAAGGCAGTGTGGAGAGGCTGCCAARTCTGTACTTTCCTTGAGCCAGAGTCTGGGATCTTAGAGGGACCTTATAAAAAGATGCTCTTTTTGAGGTACGCCTTGAATGCAGAGACCTGTGATTAGTCTGGAAAGTTCAATCCCTCTGGAGGAGGAATCCAGGAAAAAAAATCTAAGAGCCTCTATGTGGGTATCAGAATAGGGAGAGGGGCTGGAAGAATGACAGGCTTCCATGTCAGAAAGTGCTCATAAAGTTCCCCTACGCACGTTGGAGCGAGTGGGCGTCTAAGGGAGGTTGATTGCCTGCCTTGCTTCTGGAAATCTTCCATGCTTTTTTTTTCTTTTTTATCTGAGTGAAAAGACCATTATTTTTTATTGCTATTTTAAAAGTGCTTTTGCATTTGCAGCATCTCTAAGCGTATGTTGCAGGGCTGCTCAGTGGAAGGGTACCTGAAAGTCAAGGGATGTGTTTCGTCTAATGCCTCTGGAGGCCTCAACCCGTGTCTCCCCTGTGTGGCTGCAAGTGAAATAAGATTTTGCAATGGACAAGTGCTGCCGAAAAATGCATTTTATAAAGCAGGAGTTTGGGAGGTTAGAGGTTGTTTGTTTTGTCCAGCTTTTTGCCCAGTATGGTCAGAGCAAAAAGACACATCGAGCACATCTCCTAACACTAGCTGTGGAAGATGTCTAGTTGGTATTGATTTTAGCTKAGAGAATACAGGAAAGCTGAGAATGATGAATGCTCAGCAATTGCTGAAGTGTGTCCTGGGTGGTTCAGCCATGCTTGTGAGTAACGGGCCACRCTGAAGGCAAAGGGGGTTTGGTTGGAAATTGCCAGGAAGCTGCCAAGGCCACTAAGCCTGGCATGGGCACTTGTACTGTGGGACGCTGGATCTGAGCACCCTGGGTGCCCCGCTGCTCCCTGACTGCTGCTCTTCCCCGCTGCTCCCGACTGCAGGAGCAGGTTTGGTGACTGATGTGGCCAGAGCAGGAGCTCCGGGCTGATGTCCAGCCCCAGCTGCGAACGTCAAGGGCAGGGCTGCCCAKGAAGGACCCCCAGCAGCACTGATCGTCCACTGAGTACCCCCAGTGATCCCTCCTCCCGCTCCACCGTTCCTTTTTCCATCCGTGTACCTCTCTTTCTGCCCTCCAGTCCCTTCCCAAATAAACACACTGCTGCTAATTTATTTTTTTCACAGTCCCAGTTTTACTACTTCTGTTCCTAGATCTGATTATTTCTGATACTGTTACCTTAGTAATCCCTGCTGTATGTAGCATTAAGGATGTGGTTACTGAGACACTGCTGGCCTTGCAAGACTCCAGCCCCACCAAGGTCCCCATTGTTACTTTTGCCAGGTTCTTACATTGCTATATGGCACGTACAGCAATTTCATACGTCATGACCAGCGGTTGTCCCATCCCACTCAGCTAGCGGAACCTCGCGAGAGGCCACCAGCCCTAAATGCTGCTGCAAGGGTCCTTGTGGTACTCCTCTCACTTGTATTTTACGTGTCTCAAACTCAGCCCTACTAAGGAACATAGTGGTTCCTCCAAAACTCCAGTCCATCCCATGTCTTCTCTCTTTTTATCCCAGTAGGAGCCTTTGCCAGTTAGGCCTCCCAGGAACAAGGTAGATAGGCATAAGTCAGCAGTGAATATTTCATACTGATACAGCCTAGTGGCTGTATGTGCTGTCTATATTGCTCATGATTGCTTTCTTGGGTCATTTAATATATTTGTCTAATTCTTCACATAATTCCTCCTCCTCCCCCTCCCCTCCCAAAAAAAGTTCAAGACTCTAGTCAAGGCTGTGATTTCTCAGTAAGAATAAAAATAATGCGAAATTTTTAGAGAAAGCTATTTTGGAGAGACGACAAATCCAGAGAGCATTTAATAACACTTTTTAAAATGAAAGGCAGTGCTTCTTTCTTTTTTCTCTTTCAGAGCTTTTCCCATCGCTTGCTCCAATCTGATCATTTTCATGATTAAAATTTAGTGGGATAAGTGAAACTTTGGGAAAGGTTTTTGGAGCTATCAGCTTTATTGAGGAATCCCTCTTCTTCAATGTTGTCAGTTTCAATGCAGTTAAAATGCAAGAACTGTTTCAGGTATCTTTGACCATTTTCACATGGAGGGGTTAATAACATGGTTAACACTTTTACTGAACTTCGTGAGCAGATTTTAAACACAGAATAAGACTGACAGATGAAGCAAAGCTTGCTAGATCCGAGCAGGGCAGGACAGCCTGCATTTTTGGCCCAGGCTCAGAGTGGAAAGCAGAGCCATAGTCCCTGACCTCCTTCCATGAGAGAGCTATGACACTTTGTTCAGGTGCATGAAGGAGAGCTGGTTTGATGCCTTCCAAAACACCCTGCCCTCTTTACGGTTTGGAATTGAGCTGATATTMTGGCCTGTGCTGCAGCAAGTGGTGTGAAGAAAAGTGTGTGTGTGCCAGGAGGGACAAACAGTTTGTGTTTGAAATCTGTGTTTCTACAGCAATGAATGGGCATCCTGCTCCCTTGCCCTTCCATCTTCCTGCCCAGGGCTCTGTCAGTGTATTTTTGGTGCTCACATCATTCCTGCGTCATAGTAATCCATATCTATTTTACTACTCTAATTCATCTTACTCCACAGTGTCACACAAGTCCAGCAGTAAAATAAAGCAACTGTTTATTAATCAAAGCCCAAGAGAGAGGTATGAGTATTTAGAGGACTGATGACCATAAGCAGAGCAGAAAAAGGCTGTGGCCTTTTTTTTAAAACTAGACATGTTCCTAGTTTCAGTGCATCTTACTCAAAGGCCTTGCAGCACACATCCGCTTGAGAGAGAATGATCTGATCAGCCCACATCAGACACACTCCTCAAGTTTTGCAGGAATTCTTTTTCTTTCAGAGTGTTTCTTGGCCTCCTTTAAAATACCAGTAACAGAGCAGTAGCAAAACGCTTTGCTAAGACCCRCTGCCATGATCAGTCCCTGGATCAGTCTCCGCCCAACAGTAGGCAAGACCTGAGGAGAGGCTGTTGGCAGTGCTGTGCTCCTGCACGCACTGGGCGTACACATTCACCAGTGCTCTTCTGGGGGAGAACGGCATCACTTCGGGGTGCCCCTCGCAAGGCTTTGGGCAGCGAGACGTGAGCGTAGTGATGGTGCAGGCCACACGGTTGGGGTGGGATAGCTCCTCTGAGGAGGGAGCAGCTAAGGCAGTCCTCATCTTTCTCCCCTTTGACTCTCCACCAGCTGCAGRAAACTTGCTTTGCCCACCTACTGCTAGCAAGGTACTCACCAGTCCTTCCACCTGGAAGGGCTGAGCATCTTGGAGAGAGGAAGGTGGAGCATTTCTCCACCTCAGCTGGCCACCGGGCAGGGCTGGGAGCCACCCACCCACCATACCCCACCAGAGCTTGCATGCACTGCATGCTGCTGTCTGGAGAACTGCTCTGTGGAAGAGGAAGGTTTGCTAGATATGGCTGGAGAAGAGCCCACAATGGGCGCCTGTTTTAGAAAGGGAAGAGTGTCTTAATTCCAGGTGTTGCCAGCAGCCCTAAGAAATGATAAGATCATCACTGTGGCCTGTTGTGAGTATCAGTAGTGATGTCCTGGGGTCTGACTAGAGACTTTTTGAGAAGACTATAATCAAAGTCTAGTCYTGCTTAATATAAGGAGAAGAAAGTAGCATTTGTAAATAATATGTTTAACATGTGTATGTCTCTAACAGAAACAGAAKTATCTAAGGAGGATGTCGAGCCTTTTGAGAGCTTGAAGTTCAGTAAACTAGCAGGACTAAAAGRGACTAAAAAGTATGCATCCATGGGTTTTGGAATAGATAGTGTGGAGTCATAAAAATAGTGATCTGTGGGCTTCATCCCAGCCTGGTAAAGTTCCAGGGAATCTCAGCATGCTTCCTTAYGGGAAGGAAGAGCTCCCAAGTGTGTAAGAGAGTTGCAGGTTTCTCTAAAGGACCAGACAATTTTATGAATAACATTTGTGTTTCAGCAAGCCATGACTAGTTGTTTATGGGGGGTGGAAGTTGGTAATGTAATGCCTGCCTGCTCCTTGACCGCTTGCTCAGGCACTTCAGGGTGTAATCAGAGAGAGAAGAAAGGCCAGTAGAGCAGCCTGGATAACCAGTTCCTGGTCAAGTACTTCTGTTTTTCATGATGTTTTTGGTATAGCCCTTTGTAGGAAACTTTGGAAAAGAAAAATATGCAGCTCCTAGGCAAGGAACATTTATCCTGAGTGGATGAGGTAACATTTGGAAGTGTAAGTACCTGCTGTGCCAAACAAGGGCTGTGCTCTGGGGCCAAAGAATAATCAGAGGTGAGTGGCAGCAAGTTGGAGCAGAGTAAAGTTAAGAGGGAAGAAGCTGGTACTTGAACAAGAACACGGTAAGGAGCTGAAGGATTTAGAGGAGTGATAGGAATGGAAATTGGGAACTGGCCTGAGGCACTGTGAAATCTGTGGACAGACTTCCCTTGGGCATCGGCTCAAGCCCTTAGTGTACGGGACAGACAGCCCCTAGAGGGTTTCAACCATTGGCGCAGCTGTGGAGAGCAGGAGGAAGGGCACGGGACGCAAAGAGGGGAGTAAGAGGTTCATGTTAGCAGAATGATCCCTCCTCAAAAAGGCCCCCCCAGTTGTTCTCATGGACTTGGTCCTCTCGAATGCAGGGGGCTCTTTGTGGGCATCAGAGGAGCCCACGATAACCACAGGAGTTGTTAGGCTATTAGATGTATTAAAGAGGGGATAAAAATTCATCTCAAAGGTATAAACCAGCATGGCACAGAAGTAAGGGCAGGTTGAGATACCACATGAAAGGTTACCATCTCCTTAAGTTGTAGCAGTTGGAAAAGATGTGATAAAAGTGGTCACAGGAGGAGGCAGGATTAGTGTATAAGAGGCTTTAAGGAAGAAAGGTTGCAAGAGAGAGGCCTGAGGCTCCTGAAAATGTGAAGGGGAACAGTATCTAAAAATAAACAACAACAACAACAAAATTGTGAAGAGAGCAGTGAACCACATTCATTTCCTTCTGTTTTTCCTGTTAAATGAAGCCAAAAAAAGAAAAGAAAATTAAAAAGATAGACACAGTCCATGAAGTTGATGTAGTAAGTGGAGGGCTAATCAAAGRATACTTCCTTTCCCAATAGCCAGTCAACCTCTGCAGCCTGCGATCACGAGAGGGGCAAGCATATGAGATAAACGCRGTGGATGCATTTATTTTTGAGAGCAGCCCAGCAAAGACATAAATAGCATTGCTGGCAGGCCGGCCCTGGGCAGTAGCCCCTGCACGGCCTGCGCTCAGGGCTGCACGATTAGTTGGCTACTGAACGGTTCCCCTTTGTCTCTCCTGGTCACACGCATCGTTTCTTTCACGCTTCCTGGGACAACGGCTGCCRCGCTGGCACGCCAGCCCCGCTGGGCCCGTTATCTAATCTGCTGTGGCAGCTCCTCTCCTATGCAGGCCACTGCAAGCGAACTGAGTGTCTGATTTCTTCATCCTGTTCCACAAATGGCTGCTTCCTTGGGTCCTCCTTTGATCAACAGGACTATTTGGGGCGGTTTTGGATCAGGTGGGTCATTCCCTCATCTATGGCCTTGTGGCGAGTCCAGTTTTCCTGCAAATGGCAAGTGTGTTGTCAAGGCCTAGGCTTTAAATTGCTGTTCTGGCAAAAAAAAAAAAAAAAAATTAATAAATAAAACCTCTCCTCTCACGCCCTTGACATGAAAACAACAATGTGAACAATGGGAGCTGACTGGAGCCAGGGTGACGCTGGAGCGCTCTGCATGCGAGGAGGCTGAAGAGGAAATAAAACCCCATGCCGTGGAGGGAGGATGTTCGGCAGACTGCTTGCATCAGAGCCCACACAATGAAAATGAAAGTGCGGAGCGCGGGCCAGCTGCCCGCGATAAGATCACRTTGCTGGGGAGGGGAGAACGTAGAGGCTCCGCGCGCTCTCGGGGCAGGGAGCAAAAGTACATCGCGAAACCAGTGCTGAAATGCCACATTTGGCCTCTCTTCCTTGGGATCAAGGGGCTTTGATGGATTTTTGTGTGTTACGGTAYGACTAAGCCAAGCTGGGAGAATTATGGCAGATGGAAGAGGGCACAGGGGAATTGCAAGGAGCATGGACACGGTGGGGAGCTGAAAACAGTCTTTATTAACAAGTAAATACAGCTTTGCCAAACATCACATTGCCCGTGCAGTGGCAGGACTGTAACTGATGTGATGGCCTTACTGCTGCTCTGTGCATGTGCATTTGGTCTCAGCCAAATGGAAGATGGAAGAAAACTCTATTTTGGCACAAGTGAGGTTCCTTCTGGTGYTCTGTGCAGCTTTGGGATTCAGTTCCTTGTCACTGTGGTAAATCATTTTATTTACCACCTCCAGTGATGAGTGTGGATGTCTACAAAAATGGCTGTTTTAAAATTCACAGCTATTAGGGTTAATGGGCTAGCTGGATTTTTTATCATATATTTAACACATACTGTGATAAGGYGAACTACTGGATTCAAACACCTTCGTCTAATGTTTAACTCTTGYGTCTTTACTTGAAAAATATGAAAAAAAAATCCTTAAACGAATTCTTTAAATTTACAATTCCCACACACCTTTMTCAAGCTTTATATAAGTTTGCAAGACTGAATTCTGTGCTTGCAATTATCCTGGTTGCAGTTCCTAGATGGCTGCCACACCAAAATAAGCCAAAGTAATAATTTTAAGATAGGTCCTCATTTTAGCCAGCTACACCAACCATGTGTCAGGAAAGGAAAGGAAAGGAAAGGAAAGGAAAGGAAAGGAAAGGAAAGGAAAGGAAAGGAAAGGAAA
>PTEX01000055.1:3057680-3097994 GCA_003342815.1 Eudromia elegans | reverse complement strand
AAAGGAAAGGAAAGGAAAGGAAAGGAAAGGAAAGGAAAGGAAAGGAAAGGAAAGGAAAGGAAAGGAAAGGAAAGGAAAGGAAAGGAAAGGAAAGGGCCTTGTCCTTCTTAATCTTAGACTAAAAGACAGAAATTTATTCAGGGAATCTGTTCACAGGAGTGGCTATTAGTTTTATTCCCCCATGTGTATTCCATGCAATTCCATATGCATGTGATTCCACGTGGACCAGGAGGGTTGGTAGATTCAAGTTTTTCAGGTTGCTTTTCTTCAGTCTGTAACAGGTATCCTTCGAAGTACAGGGTATCTTAAGATAGACTTTATGCTCTGCAGGGGATGTTCTCGGCCCTCTGCACTGCATGTTCCAGTGATCAAAAACGATGCTTGTCTTACTGACAAGAAGATGTGGAGGGCTTTTTGCAGTCCCTTGTGGCTCTTTCTCTCCACCTTAACATGTGCCAGTACCAGCATGTAGCTATGTTTTCCCATCCCRTGCTCCCTGCTCCTTCTCTCCCACCAAATTCACAGCTTTTTAGAGTTTTTTTTAGCAACGAAGTGCCAGAATACTCCAACACTACCTCTAATCCAAAGCATGGGCAGTACTTTATTGCTTTCTCAGAGCTCACATTGAGCTCAAAGAGCACCTGAAGTAGGGTGAAGCAGCCCAAACTGGGACAATGGACAACTCTATCACAGAACTTGGCTCCTCTCTTCTGCTCCCTCCCACCAAAAGTTGGGCAGACTAGCCCACAAAATAAGGCTTCTGTGGGTTCTGTTGCTGCGCTTGCGATAGCCCCGCTGGGAGGGAACACTCTCCCTGGTTTCTAACAGGCTGCAAGGTTGTGTCCTGTCTTATCAGACACAGGCCTGGCCCTTGTGGACTGTGGCCTCCCAGTACAAATGCCGCAGGCCTATCTCGAGGTACAAAGGCACACACTCACGGCTTTGTTTGTCAAGCTTGTACATTTTGTACCGATGGGTGAACTGCGGTATCCTGTTGTTCGCCTCCGTGTTGCTACCTACTAGCTAAAATCATGTTCAGAGACACCGGTRAGGCTGGTGCTGCCACTTGGTGCTGAGGATGCCGATGGTAGCTGTGTCCCCAGGAAGTGCAGAGCTAGTTCTGTACCTATGTTGGGTTAATTTTGCCTCTTAGTTTTKGGGAGAGTTGGACTATGGGCCCATGCAAGTACTATAGATGTGTGAGAGCCCACCTCCTCTGCTGCATAAGCCCAAAAGTCTGGTGGCAGAAGACAGACCAGGAAGACTAGCTTCAGATTGCTGCGGATTTAGGGTAAAACGGCGAGCAAATGGTTTAACCTTTCAGTGTCTTTACAATTCCTTCTCTTTAAAATACGAATCATAGAATCTGGTTCTGGAAGCATATTTTGTGTTCTGGATACAGGCACTGCAGAAGTACAGAGCAGCCCTTAGCCCTGCCTTCTCGCACTGGTTCTCTTGGCCGATTATGTCCATGACAGGGACAAAATGAGACCTAGCGAACTACTCTGATGGTGAGAGGGGAAGAAGGTGGCCTGCATATTAACTGGGACTTTGTTCCCTCTATTTACCGTCACTCAAATTGAAGTAGAGGCATCCAGGAGTTGTCCCCTCCCATGGTATTTTGTAGGAAGGTACACCTCATTTTTCTGCACAGCTCAGTTACATTGCTAGAAAGTTGCTTGTTTTTATAAAGCCACTTTTTTTTTTWAAATTGTAGTTGTGTTTTTAAAAAATATGGCTTTCATGGAAGAAGGCGGACTGTTGTTCATATGTGGATCTATATAGATTTATCTGAGCAATAACTAAAGTTCAGTATGGTACAAAGTTCTTGCTATTCTGGGGATGATCTGAAGAAGAAAATAGTATAAACATGCATTACAAGACTAAAAAATGCTCTATGTTCTTAGTAAATTCTGTTTAATCCATTTTCTTCCTCCTAAAGAGAGACTTTCCCATAAGCCTTCTCCATATATACATGGATTTATTTTTAATTTTTATTTTTATTAAAAGTATTGTGTTTTAAAAGCTGCTGAATCCACAGGGCTTAAACAGGGAATTAATGTCTGAGTTGTCCTCATCGCATTATTTTCAGGCAGAAAATCCTCTGGTATGGGATTCTTGCACCCTAAAAGCTTTCTGCTATAAAAGGAGAAAGTTTTTGCTCGGCATTCTCAACCATGGTCTGTACACAGCAGAGCATCCAAATTCAGACTCTGAATAAAGGGTTTCTAATGGCCTTAATGAGTGTCTGCTGAAATCGGTGGTCAGTAGTGCAGTCTGTGCTATGGCTCGTCTCTGCTTTCACRGGGTTGGAGGCCAGCCCCAGGTGTGTCTCCTGTGTCATTGCACTGTGCCGTGGGGCAGCGTGTGAGCCTGCAGAGCGCTGGTCTCAGTGACCAGCGGCTCCCACAATGGCACTCCGTTCCTGAGCATCTTGTTTTCCGAGGTGGAAGCCAGGTCTAGCTGGGTAAAACACCCGCAGGTCCAATTCAGACCTTCTGCGCACTCCTCTTCGGGCCATGCTGTGGTCTCTGCATGTGAGAACAAAACATTCTCTGAGATGAGCTCCTTCCAGAGCGGGGACACCACCCTCGGGTCCTTGGAGTGGTCCCTGATGTGACRGGACCATGTTACGTGGCCATGGTACCGCTCATTGGGAGCCGAGGTGCAACTCAGGCGCCTGTAGCTGGTGTGATTCTCAAGCCACCTGATCTAGGGGGATACCAAAGGCCTTTAGCTGCCTTCCCTCGGTGCTGTGTCTGCAGGAGGAGTCASGCTGCAACAGGGCTGCTCGTTTGAGGGTGAGTCCACCCTCAGCATTTCACAGGCTCTGCACAGGCATGGCCTCTTTTAGGGGAATGAAACCATGTGGGCCGCCCCTTGAGCACCCACAACTCTGCAAAACGCGGGGTAACGTTGCCCTCCCCTGAGGTCCTCCCTCCTCGCCAGTTCAGGAACGCTGGGTTCGTTTGTAAAACATCATCGTTGTATCAGGAGGCCCAGCGTGCCGAGTCATCTCCACGAGGCCCCCTAAGAAGACTCTGAAGTGCTTTTCATTTGCTCATGACGCACAGGGCAGGCCTGAAGGGCCGCTCCGCACTCCCACCCAGGTGTATTTCTTGTTCTCCTAGTGTTTCACACTGGCAGCYTCTCCAGAACAGGCGATCTGGCTTTGCTCTTCCCCGTTCACCTCCAGCGATCCCCTCGAGGCCGGGAGAAGCAGGCGGTCTGCTGTAATGGCAGACTCGCATCCATAAACGCACGGTTTGCRCAGGCAGGATGGTCGGGGCCATGTCTACCTCTGCAGTAGCTGCTACCACTGCACATGAAGATGACTGACTTAAAGGCAAAAAAAAAGAAGAGAAAGCTGCAAACGCTGTAACTACCTCGGCCTCCTCCCCTGCGAAGCATCTCGCTCTGCCTGTTGGTAGAGCTCCAAGTCTTCACTGCCAGGGAGATCTGGTGAGAAGTTACACACCCGCGGCGTGACCGGGGTGGCCGCCCTGAGTCACCCGTGGTGCTGGGTGACACCGGGGCTGTTGCACGCGACAGCGGCGCTCGGCCTGCGCCCGCAGCGCTGCTGGCCGCCATGCGGCGTGCGCATAGTGGTGCTGCCCTCCAGTGATGGCAGCGAGCAGACGCCTTGCCCCAGCCTCTCCTCCGGCCGCTCTCGCACCGCACAGCGCACCCCAAGGGCYGCGAGCTTGCTGGGCTCCAGGAGGAGAAGGGATCCGATCCGGCCCTTCAAAACCTGCCCTGCATGGCTGCTGGCGCACAGCCCCAGAAATCCCACTCGCTGCTGCTTTTCTCCTGCTGTAAAGTGCCCAGCTGCTGAGCCCCAGTGGGAAACTATAAATGCTTCAGCTAGAAGTGTCTCTGGGAAATTATTTTTCTTTTGTTTTTTATTTCATTTGGCATGACATTGTGACATGTGTAGGGGCTGTAATTGCGTGCCCTCCTTCACACCACGTTGGCCTCCTACGTGCAGCAAGAGCACAAGTGCTGCTCATCATGAGCCCCACCTGCAGTGGAGCACTCCCAAGACCTCAAGTTACAGGGCTCTGGTAATGCCTATAAATAGAGGAGTCCCAGGGGAGGCTGGGACTGAAGGTGGGGTGTGTAGTAGGATTAAAAAGAGGTTGCTTTCATTTGGTTCTTGACTGCCTTGCCTCTATGACAGCAGTGTTGCTCAAGGTGCCCCACAAGTTTAACTAACGTCTTCTCGTGGCAAATGAAGGTGAAAGACTTTTTGTGTGTTTGTGTCTTGTGTATATATAAATATATATATATGTATTGGAGAAGTAAAATAAATGGATGGTGATCACAACATTCAATGTCAAGGTCCCTCTGCTAAAAGTTGAATTTGCTGGGAAAAAAGAAAGTTTAATTCCAGAAGAGTCAGTTCYTTAAATTAGTTCTTTTACCTGAAGAGGTGGGAGTTTGCTCCCACAAGGAAATTTTGCCTGTCATAGTGACAGAATTATAGCAGGGTGGTTAGAAACATAATTCCTTGCATAGATACTTTTGTCCTTTTATAATAGTGACTTTTTGACTTAGCTTACTTTTACTTTCCTCACTCAAAGAGGTGTATTAAGAAGTTTCTTTTTAGTCCAGGGATGTCTCTACTAAATCATTCTTCTGTTTGATGTTTTTATAGGTAGACCTGGTTATGTAGTCTCCCAGGTAAAATGTTATTGCTAGGAAAGGCAGCAGGTGACCACTAGTCTGTTTCCCAGCTCAGCTCTTCCCACCTTTGAGGGAATCATTGTTTAATCCATGTGTATGGATTAAATTTACCCTCTTTTAGCACTCAGGAAAACTTCTCTTTTTCAGATTGTTCAGAGTGCTGCTGGATTTGAGTCATTAAATTTCAGTTCTATGAACAGAAGGCGCTATTAGCGTTACTGTTTGCTCGTATTATTTTTATTATATGTGATGATTCTTTAACAGTTGCATTGTTTTGTAATCCCTATCCCAAGGAAACTGCATYTATCCGAGAAGACAAACGTATTCTGTGGTTCCTAGCAGAGATCCTGTTAAGGACCAGGCTGTTGCTAACTTGCTGCTGGACTCAAAGAATTTGGAGGGATCCCCTTCTGTTACTGACAGTGACTGAGAGCAGTGATGAAGAGTGACTGGCAGTGAGATCAGTGCCTCTGAGTGGGCTGCTCTGCTATCCTGTTTAAAAGGACACGTGCTTGCGCAGGCGGCAGAAGTGGAAGTCATAAAGGCCAGATGCCCCTGGATTTGCCTTTGGGGAAGGTCAGGCCCAGGCTGCACCTCCGGGTTCTCTAGTGTCTCGTGGGGTTGTGCTTGACCAGTGTGCTTGCTCACGGCAGCGCCCGGCAGCCCTCTTGCCTTACTGGGCAGAGACCGCCTGGGCCATGAAAGGAAAGGGGCGTTAATGAAACTGGTGTTTCAGCCTGTGTGTCCCACTGTGGAAGAGCCCCTTTGAATTCAGCACGAGTACAATTTGTACAGGTAGCAGCAATTTTAAGCAACTCCAAATTCTCTTACTTACATTGGTGTAATTCAATGGTCTTTCGTGGAGTCCTTTATCATTTACAAGGTTATAAAGGACAGATGAATCAGTTGCTATGTGCTTTGCTGGCAGGGAGGAGACAGAGTTAAACACAATGTTAGCGTTGCCTCTTCCTTCCTATCCCCATTTCCCTGTGGTTATCCTGTTAAGCTATTCTGAGTGCTCTTTTCTTTGACTCTCACTTCATTTTATTCTTTGTGGTACATCTTTTTAATAGTCCAGCTACTGTTGGGACGGACCTACTGGTTTGAACTTATCTGGGAACTTATTTAATCTCTGCTTATGGTATGTCATGATGAAGAATGTTGCTGGAGAAAATGATGTGGATATTATTCAGTAGGATCAATCTCTTCCATGAATCTTTTCTCCATTATAGAATGGAACAAGAGATCTTGTCTCTTTTGATTGTTTAATTCATCTTATAGCTACATATTTGCTACAGAACTTTTACAGGTAGATATCTGGGGGAAATGCTAGCTCAGTCTTGTCTATATAGGTAAAATATTGAATATTCTTATTCATGCGCTTCCTTTAATGTGGGAGTTTTGTCCTTACAGTTCATTTTATTGTCTATTAAGTTCTTTGTGAGCAAGGTGATGTTGCCAGGGTCCAGCGCTGGCAGGTACGATGAGGGCTGTGAATACGGCTCCCAGCAATGGGACTGTTGCAGAGCAGGGGGCGTGCTGCTGAGGTCTGCTGTCCCAAGGCCCCTGTTTGTATATCATACCTTAGGGGAAAATGGTTCTAGTAAGCACGCTAAAGTGACATAATGAGTTCCTCCCTGAAAAACATTGGGAGCTCTAAGGCTGCTCTTTTCTTTTTTTAATGTGGGACCTACGTTTCAGACATCCAAAGTTACCCCCTAACATTAGCATATCACTAACAAGTAATGACTATGAAACGTTTTAAATGTGTTGGAGTCTTCACTGTTTTTCCACCTTGCTGATTGTCCTTTCCACAGTTACCAAACTGCTGTGTTGAACTCAAACAGCTGAGCAAAATCTCAAGGCAAAGCAGCGAGGAGAAGCAAACCTGCTGAGGGTTGTACCTCTTTGCCACTACCCTGCGTGCTGGCAAAGAATACCCCAAATCCTATTTGGGTGCGTGTGTATGTTTGGAGGAGAAGAAGGAAATGGAGGGAATGGGACTAAAGCCCAAACGGGCTCTATTTAGTTGGCAGCCAAAGTGCTGGCTGAGAGGCTAGGGGTGCAGGAGGCCAGTGCCTTGTCATGCTGTGTGCTTGCTCTGCCTGGTTGCTCCAGCTTGTTCAGTTTGTCCTTCTGCATCCTAGACCAGGGTAGTAACTACAATAAGACCCTCTGAAAGGTCTTTTTCTGTTAGCTGTGTAGTATGTGCCTGGGTTCATGTGGTGCTCTGTGCCCAATTTTAAGGTAAAGGCAGCCTTTGTTTGTGAAACCTTCCTCCAGAAATGAGGCAAAATATGTTTTTTGTTTGTTTTTAATATGTTTCTTGTGTGCTGGGTTGGTTTTAGAGTCATCACGTTTCAAAGAGATTTAATGCTCTAAGTAATTGTTTGTCTATTGTTGCAATAAGCTTATCATAGCTGTGCTGAAAGAGTATATATTGGTAATGTAAGAAAAAATGTTACAACTATTGCTTTGTGCTGCCTTTTTCCACATTTTTAATGGCTAGTGGGAGGGAGATTGTATCTTTATGCTTTTTTCTGTTAGTGCATTCAGAACTTCCTTACTAGAGGTATGTTTATGCTCGTAAGCCTCTACTATGGTTATTTCCATTCTTTTCTGGTACTCTGTACTGCTGGTACTGCTTTGGTTTTCCTCATAGAATCATAGAATGGCTAAGGTTGGAAGGGACCTGTAGAGGTCATCTAGTCCAACCCCCCTGCACACGCAGGGTCCCCTAGAGCATGTGGCACAGGGTGATGTCCAAGGCGGGTTTTGAAGATCTCCAGAGAAGGAGACTTCACCACCTCTCTGGGCAGCCTGTTCCAGTGCTCTGTCACCCTCACYGTTAAGAAATTCTTCCTCAAGTTCCTGTGGAACTTTTGGTGCCTCAATTTTTGGCCGTTTCCCCTAGTTCTATCACTGGCCACCACTGAGAAGAGGCCAGCCCCCTCCTCCTCACTCCCTGTCTTGAGATATTTATATACATTGATCAGATCCCCTCTCAGTCTTGAGACTCATGTGTCTGGATATTAAAACTGAGTGGTCTTTTTGGATTGTTGAGTATGGTAAAGCAGTCAGTAAGAGCCATTTCGTGCTTTCTTGTTAGACAAATTATATGATAGTTGATGGAAAACTTTGAAAAAGTTTAATCTTTATGTGTTTAATTTTTCAATTCAGTCTCTCTTCAGACAGAAGCAGCATCAAGGAAGTAATTTCAAAGTGTATGTTGGAGAGTCAAAGCAGCATAAGATGTCACTAAAATTATAGCATGCGTCTTTCCCTCCATTACATTTGTCGAGATAAGTGTTAATTGGCTCTCTGGCCCTGTGCAGCGAGTGCTGGCCTCTTTAATCCCAAACACGGGCTTTCTGCTTGGTGTTTGTCTTGCTCCAGACACTAACCAGATGTGGACTGTTGCTGTTTCAGCAGGCTGTAAAATAAAAGGAAAGAAAAAGTTTTCTGTGGAGGTGGGAAAGTTTCGCTCTTCATTAAACTCAGTGTCAACACTTAACAATGTTGTCTCGTAGCTCTGGATATAGCTTTTCCTCTCTGTTCAGTCTGGATGAGCTTTCAAAAAAGGATGGGTGTGTGTGGCTTTTTTCCCCTGTTACAGATGTGATCACTTTATCATTAAAAAAGTGAAGTGACTTGTCCAAATCCAGTATTGGGAACAGACTGTTGCATGGTTTGAGCTTACAAATGCCATACGTTTTACAGGACAGGCTTCACGAGCAGAGGAAGTTGCTTATGTTGTTGATGCCTTTGTTGCCATTTTGTTGATTTCTGCAAGATAAGGGTTTTTAAGCTTTGTAACACGCCTCAACAGAAGGGTTGAGGTGGGAGGAAATTTGAGTGTACTGACAGGCATGAGCTTCTTGCCATTCACTGCTGAATTCTGTGTGCCTTGCTGTCCAATGTAGACTCAAGATAATTTATTTTTCAAAGAAACTGTGTGGCCTGTCTCATAAGGTTCATTTTTTGCAGTGGTGATCCTAGCCTGATCTACAGTCAATATACACTGTGCAGGAGTGAACCATTCGCAGAGTAATTTGGCATGCTTGTCTAATGTTTCAGTCACTGCATTTGTGGAATTAGTAGATTTTTTTCTGTTTATTTTCTTTGTTTATATTGTCTTAGTGATGGGTTCTGGGCAGAGTATGTAGATTTGCCAGAGTACTTCCTTTGCTGATTACACCTGTTGCATAAATCCTTGGCATTAAGCTGTTTTTCTCAGCTGTGCAGTCACTGGTTTGGGATTCACTAGCAACAAGTGTAATGGCAATAATAGCATTTTGTCCTTTAGCAGCATCTATCCAAGGGCCTTCCAAACCATGTGGCCTTAAAAGGCTAGGGCTCATAGCTATAGTGGTCAATGCCACTGATCAGGGTACTTTTCTAAGGCTATTGTTGCAAAATAAAGTGTTAGATTATTTTATGAAAAAAAAAAAGACTTGATTATGGAAGTGGGGGAATCTTCACATTGGGAGATGTGCGTGGGCTCCAGTTCTGCAGGCCTCCCAATGCCTTTTCAATCTAAATATTCTGCGCGTATCCATTTGAGAGCAGCAACTCTGAAAATGGACAGAGGAAACTTCTGAATTGAGATTCCGAAGCTTGCTCTCCACAGCTTGGCATGTAAGATCAAGTAACTCTTGTTTTAACCCCTTGGATTTTTATTTTCCTTTTGTTTAAGTTTTTTTTCCCTTTGTGTTCATTATGGGCTTCAGCCTGTGTTGCCTATGAGAGAAATGTCCTATTCCGCCTCCTGCTTTAGGGAGATGTAAGAGTTGGGCAAAGGCAGGACCCATGAAACTACTTTCTTTGCCCAGCTGCTCGCCGCTGGTAGCTTTATTTGCAGTTCTGCTGGAGTTAGGGCAGGAGAGATGCAGGMACCAAGGTGCAGTGTCTGTCCTGCCATCTTATCTGCTCTTCAGTGCAGTAAATCATGCCCAGTTACTCAAGGGTGTCTCAGCAATCTCACAGACAGAATCTAGTCCCACTGGGTGTATGTATCTCCCTGAGGGCACCAGTGGACATAGAGAGTAGAGACCCCGAATTTAACTCAACTGCAAGTTACCCTCTAGAGGTGGCTGGGCTGAAGCTGGTGTTCAAGGATGGTTTAAAATTACAGCTGGTCTTTACTTGAGGGAACCAGAGAAAGAATCTGTATGGAAGTTGTTTCCCAACTTGAGTCCTTTCATTTGTGTGACATGTTTACATAACTTCTGGCATGGGTGTTGGGAGAACCTGAAATACTCAGGCCTGTAACAGTGTTCGTAATGAATTATGTGATATGGCCTGTCAGAGATGTTTGCTCACTGTCAGAAAAGTAAACCTGCCTGTGATCCAATTAGCTTAAATGTGGAGGTAACGGGGCAGAGAATTATTTATGCAGTGATAAGAGAGTACGCATGAGTACAGCCAACTTCTGTTCTCCAGGGGCCTTCTCCTGAGGAGTCCTGGTGTTACTGCTGGTCATATGGCCAGAGGCTGAGGACAAGCACCTGCTGCTCTGATTTCTTTTGCAGATAAATAAAAATCTTCCTTCTTACTTGTAAGTCAGACCAACAATCCCAGCAACCAACAATCATTTTGCTCCTGGCCTGGTCTAACAAAGGTTGATGAAGGATCAGTTAAAAATGTGTCTGCAATTGCAGTGCCAGGGATTTGGGGAACTGCGTTTGGTGGTGATAAGGTCAAAGCTTCTAATGCAGGGTAGTGGTAAGAGACTTACAGTGTCTGTCTGGTGCCTGGAGATGGATCTGGCAGGGCTGGTCTTTCTAGATCTTGGAAGTATCTCCAAAGGGCAGGTGCAGGCTTTCAGGTACCGCTGCTCAGTGCTGACGGGCTCTCCTGCCCGGTCTGTTTCCAAAATGGGTAGTGTAGCACTGTCAAAGTAGAACAGAGCCCAGATCAGGCACAGGTAGAGCAGCAGCCAGAATCATGCTTTCTTCTCAAGGAACTACTGTTTGTTGACCCGCCTCTACCTGAAACGCGTACAACACGGTGTTTCTCAAACCGGGTTTGTTTGGGTTGGCGTACCTGTAAGTTAGAATGCGTGGATGGTGGCCACTGGCTCTGCTCAAAGAGCAGAACTGAAGCCCAGCGTGTTCATGTGTTCAGCAAAACTAGATCTGATGACTTCAGCCAGTGTTCGGTCCACACAAGTTTCTTGCAATATTGTAGAAAGATTTTAAAGGAGCAATTGCAATGGGAAAACTTGGGAGGGAATGAGGAAGTCACTGGTTAGTGAACAGTTGCATGCCTGTAACGTTGCTCTCCTGAGTCGCCTCCTTCCAACAGACTGACCTTTGAGAGATGTGAGCTGACTTTGAAGATACAAGCTTAAAATAAGTGTTTGTCCACGGCTGGCATTAATCTGTATTTTCAGACAATCTAGGACATACCGATGTGTCCTGTCATGCTCTTTTGGCATGAAGTTCCAAAGGCAAGAATGTCACAGAGCAGTTGCACTCCCACTACCTTGTTTTCCTTTGCTGTTTCAGCTGACCAAGATGGGCTGTGCTTCCTGCCGTAGGCTGCCGTGTTGTGCTTCTCACCATTGTTCGATGCGTATCAGGTCTCTGCCAAGTGGGATGATTCCTGACTATACAAAACTCTGGAATTTCTTTGAGAGGGCATAGTTTAAATCCAAGGCATAAATGTTTAGACACTGATGTTTTTCTGTGCATAACCACGGTATTTTTGTTTGTTTTAAATATGCAGTGTTTTTGTGTGTAACTGCCTGTGACTTGCTGGCAGTGACAAACAAGATGAAATTTAAGACTATAGATTTAGAATGAATGTACTTCTCTTACAAATGGGAATAATTGAGTGATCTGGATCTTAATTGTTTGTGTATTATAGTTAGCTGTATGAAATTTTTAAAAGCATAGGCTGACTTTTGCCCTTCCCCTCTCTGTGTACTTTCTGGTCTTTGAAGCTGAAGAATTTAGCTGTTGTACATTTTAAGGAGACCCCTCATGATCAAAAAGCTAATATAATTTATTTAAATTTGCACAAATCAAAAGTGAGGGTCTTATGCTGCTTCTCATTCAGAAGAATATATTAGTTTTATGCAAATAGCTAAATATAATGAGATAATGTGAATGCAAGAAGTGGGGGGGATCTAGCAATACCCTAAGTATTTTTTTTTAGTTCAAAGCCTTTCCAGACTTCAAGGAGAATTTGATCTAGCCCATATATAGATAACAGATCCATAAATGATAATAAAATTGTTTCTAACACTGAAAGTTGAGCCTGTCATATTGTAAAATCATCTAATGCTCTAGTTTTATATGAATCAAATGTTATTTCTTGTGTGAGTGTTAACACTTACACAAGTGTTACATACAATTATGTAACTATATTATTGATATCTCACTTATAAATGGCAAGAGTGGTCTGGAATTTTAGTAGATATTAGTGGTTTAGTCTTAAAAACGTACTCTGCAGCAATTGGTAGGGATCACAGGCCACTTTAGAAGCGACCGTAATTCCCGTCTCTGCTCTTGTTTTGGTTTTGCTTTCAAAGGGTAGATGCATTTGAGTTCAGGCATCAGGACAAAAGACTTTGGGCTAATCTCTCGGTTAGGAAGAATCACCGGCGTTGGTTTTGATTCTGCTTTTAATAAACATGAGTGGGGATGGCAGCTTTGTTGGGTGCTTGAGGCTGGCTGGCTGTTCCCAGCGCTCTTCCCACTCGGGCTGCAGCCTTGGGAGCTCTGCTGCGGTGGGCTCCGAGTGCTCCGGAGCCGCCGCCGGCTGGAACACCCTGTTTTCCATTTCGCCTGCAGTGCAGTGAACTCGGGAGCTCCTGCAGTCCCTTCAGGAACAGCTTACGTAACTTTGGACATGCCAGCAATACGCTGTGCTGCGAAATAGTGGCTCGCTTGCTCGCATTTTCCCCCGCCGCTTCCCTTCTCCCTCTCGGAGGGATTGCATCATCTGCCTGTATTTCACAGCTTGGGCAGCAGGGGAAAGGAATGGAATAAATCAACATGTTGCTTTTATCAAATAAACCTTTGTGATGTGGCCTGGCCAGAGGAAATTTATATTCTTTCTACTCATGACATCTTAAAGGGACGTTTCACTCCCTTTTTCCTTTCAAGGATTTTGTTTTTAAAGCTTCCCAAGTCACTTTATCAGAACGTGCAGTAACTTGAAAGGATGTTTGCAACAGTTTGCCAGACTTGCAAAATCTTCCTTCAAAGCTGAGACTATCTAATAGCCAAAATGAAGTAATTTTAAAATTATCTCCTCATTTTAAAATCAGAGGGCTGTCCAGCATCTGACCGATACCTGGTTTTCTCTATGACTAACATGCATCCCCAAGACTTACACTGATTTGGGCGCTGTTGATGTGGATTTGCAGGAAGATAAAGGAGATGAGAATCTGCCTTGATACTGTCCGAGGCTATGGAAAGGGAAAGGGATGTAGGAAAGTGAGCTGCTATTATTGGTAGCAATGGCATCTGTAACTGGGAAAATGGGGGCTGTGATGTTGGCAAAAGCATTTTTGGCTCTTCTGTTGTCAAAAAGCCTACAGCAGTGACTACAGCCACAATGTCAGCTTTTGCTGAGGGTTACCTCATTCCACTTGTTTGCTGCTGTTTTTCAAGTTTTCCTGTATCTCTTAAAATTTTTGCCTGTTGGATTTTTCCCTCAATGGATGAAATAAAGTAACCTTAAAAAGGAATGTTCTGCTTCGATGGCTGGATCACCCTAACTGTTGTCAAAGTGTGTGCTGTGTATTAAATACAGTTGCATCCTTACTTTTGTACTGAAATATCTCATTGGCTTTCACAGTGATCAAGGATGAGATTTTGTCTTTTTTCATTTTCCCTGGGCAGATGATACCTACTAGCTGAAAAATCTAAAAGCAAAAAGCAAAGCACTTTAAGCTCAAAAATATGTTCCTTTACTGGAGGATGAATACAGGATTGCTTAATCTCTTAAAGCTTCTCTAGCATCCTGTTCCTTGTACAGCTCTTACAGCAAGCATTGTAGTTCTAAAGAGTTCGTTCTCGTGGTATTTGCTTCCAAAAACTGCTGCGGCTCAGTGGGGTCGGGCAGGGGGATGAAGTCCTTGGGAAGCCATCTGTGTGGCAAGCAGGGATTACCAGGAGGATCCCCATCCTTCAAGACCTGTTGCTGCTCTGCTGTGCTAATGGGCTTTAATGGAAAGATAGTGGCTGTGCAAATGGTTGGGAACTTTTCTTCCCCCCCCAACCCCTACTTTCAGGAGCCCAGAAAGGGCAGTGAAAATGGAGCTTCCTTTCTTTGTGAAAGTAGGAGATGGTTGGAATCAACATCAATGGGGATGCTCCATTTCTTGATTGGGTTCTTGGATTGACTGTTTTGTTTGTTCAGGTAAGCTCAGGTGAGGTATTTTGTTCTTGTCCCAGACCAGCAGTTGGGATTTTTTTTCCCTCTCTAAGGAGATGCATTTCAGTTGAGGTCTTTTGCTTTGAAGGATTTCTCAAAACCACAGTTTCACTTAGGGTTAATGTTTATACTTCTTTTAAAAAAGCCCTTCCCTGTTCTACAAGTAGTGTGAAAGACTAAAATAAAAGGTTTAACACAATGAATTTTCTTTGGAGTTTTTGTGGTTTTATTTCTTTTACTTTCTTACCTTTCAGCCCAGCTAATAAAAAGTATTAGTTTCTCTTTTACTAGCAATCAATTTCATATTCCATTTTGGGAACAAAAATACAAAAATCCCATGCTTCAAAAGCTATTTTTTTTTAAAGGATCGGTGTTTTTATTTTACTCGAGCTTATTGCAAAATATATTCTAAGGGCCAATTTAACTTGTCAGTGTTATTTTAGATGTAGCCTTTGTTAAATAGCTACAAGCAAATTAATGTCATTCATATAAGTGAGATGTTTTCTCAAGAATTTGGCTTTCAGCAACAAAAATACAAGGAAAGAGTGCCAGAGGCTTTACTGTGTTGGAAGGAGAACACTTAAGTGCCAGTAAAGTGTAAGATACCTTTATATAAAATAAACATTCTAGGAAAAAAAAAAGAGCAGTATCCTTTGCATTTGGTTCACTTTGCTGAGAAAGGAAGTGTTTACTTGAGAAAGCATCTGGATTTTATTGTTTTTTAATTCATTGTGGACAGCCTGATGGAGTCTGGAACCACTTAGAGTGTCACAACCTTTCATTGTCACATGCAATGTGGAAATGAAAGAAAGAGGGATCCAAATCTCAGCCTGTGTAGCCCGAGCCGTTAAGTTTGCTATGGTCTTCCTTCCGCAAGAGAGCCCTCTTGGAAAAATAAAAAATTAGAGTGCCTGTCCTTAAAATGCCGCTCAGCGCTTTGCTTCTGATTCCTGCCCAAGTGAGCTTCGGTCAGGTTGYGCAGGACTAGGGAAACGTGACCCAAGCTGAATGAAAGAAGAGGAGAATCTCTGTGTGCCCATTGTACCTTTAAGCCTAAAGATAAATGAAAAGAGAGAACCATCTGTGGGGCATATGACTCTGTTCACCTTTTTCTTCCTCCCTTCTCCTTCTCCCGTRTTGTCCTGCTCGTTTCTGTCTACTCCAAGAAATGGCATCCTAGGAGAGTTGGCTCATGTGCGAGATCAGTCCTGTTTTGCAGATGTAGTCTGAATTATTTAAATAAAACTTTGATTTTTTTAATCATTATTCTGGATTTTCACAAAATGAACCTTTCCCTTTCTTAATGATCCTTTATAAGAAGGTGAGATTAGTGCAGACAAAGTGACCTGGAGTTAGCCGAATCCCRGAATTTCAGGTTTTATGTTCCTAATTCATAGCTTCAAAGGTAGCTTCCCCACCTACATGAGTATGGTGAACAGATGATGTATTTGAAAAGCACATGATTTCCTCCTGACTCCTTCACTGAAGCCTATGAAAATAGTTTGGACAAGTACCCCTCATCAGTGCTTTTCCTTAATAAGTATCTGCAAGTTGTTCAGAAATCGGTGCTCCTTTTCTCCTCATGTTCCCTTTCTTTATTATCTTTTTCCCTTTATTTTTAATAGCATTTTTTGTGTATCTGTTTCTGGATCTGGTGTCTTTGTTTTCAGTAACACTTGTTGATGGCTATCCCCTGCGCTATTAATGCACAAAACCCCTCCTTTTGAAACAGCTATGTTGCATGTTTGTGTGTATATAGCAACCCTAATGGCCCTAAGCCACAAAAGCCTGGACATCAAAGCTGATGGACGTGGGGCGGTGCTGACACGACACCAAAGGAAAGGAGGGATCTGGACAGGGAAGGCAGCGCGTGCCTTCTGCCCACAGCGCCGGCCCGTCCTGTTCCAGCATTGCCTGCGCCCTTGTTTAGGCGCGCTGGGCTTGCCCCTCTGTACCCTTCACGGCCTCCTTCCCTCCGGCCCTTGTTTCCCTTATCAATGCTGTCCAGATAAGGGGGACCCTAATGCAGGGGGCTCCCATGTGGCACTGTCAGTTCCCTCCGTCCCACCCCGGCTCCTGCTGAGATGGACGTAGGATGAACCCTGAGTGAGTCTAGTTAGGGGGTGGGGATAGAAGCAGAGTTACTAATAAAATAAAAATGCAGCTTTGCATGAGTCTTCCTTTTGTTAGAAGATAAATTTGGACAAAGAAAAAGCACATACATGAATTATGACCAAAAATTGGTTGCAATTCCAACTTCCTTCAGAAGCCCTTTCTGTAGAAAGTCTGTTCTGTCAGGATCTATGCGGTTTCTGTCTTTCTATGAGGTTTTTTTCCTGGGGCAGGATGGTAGACAGACTATAGTTTTGGGGGTTTGCTGGCTTTTGGGAGAAAAGAGAGTAGTAAACAATGTAATGTAGGTTTGCAAAGGAAGAATAGCATCTAGAGACCAAATGGGAAGGCGTTATATGAAAAAAAAAAAAAAAAAAAGAATAGAAGAGAGGAAAAAGAATTGCTAAATCCAGCAGCCTAGTCATATCTTAATATAAAATGTGTGCTGCATCCATGTGTGGAAAGCATATGTATTTTGGCAGTTGTATGATCCATGGAAGATGGATATGTAAGAGCTCATTATAGTCCTGTGGCTCCAGGTCCTAGTGCAGCACGGTCCTTAGGCAAGGGTCCAGCTTCCAGCATGTGAATAGTCCCGGTGGGCGTTACGGCTCCCTGCGTGCATATAGGGTGAACGTGCCTYTGGCTGCTTTGTGGGGTATCTGTCCAGTTATTGTACAGAGGGCACGTCATGCTCCCCTGCGGCAGCATCATCCTATCACTGGTGGGTGATTCATAGATGATGAAGGCCAAGAGAGTTGCGTGCTTGTCTAATTTGGCTTCCTGCAGAGGAGACTGAACCACGTTTTCGAATCATGATACAACCTTTAAATTCCAAAACTATAGTTAAAATTTACAGCCTAATTGAAATGTTTTGGTTCTGTCTATGGAGGGAGGACTGAGCGACGTGGCTGTGTATGCAATGTTTGTAGAACTGCATGCAGCTGCAGATCATTGCCATCRAATTTCTGTATGTTTTCTTATGAAAATGCAGTTCCTGAGCACTGAGAAATTGGTCTTTTTAATTGCCAACTCCTGTTTACTGTTGCCATGGGTGTTTCTCCTCYCTGAACCGTGTCTTAACGGTTCAGGAATATCTGTCGTGCAGGTTACAATCTGCTTTCCTTCTATTGAATTAGAGAAACTTGAGTCTGCTTCTTTCCCGCTGGTATGACACTAATGCAGCCTCTGTCAGTGAGGTCTGCGCTCCCATGTGACGGTCGGGTAATTCCAAGGCTGATTTTTTTTTTTTTTTTTTGTTCCATCAGTGGAAAAAAACAATCATACTTTTAACTGTCTACATAAATAATATATTCCTTTCTCAGAATTCTTGTTTGCTTTTAGTATGTTTTTAGTATGACTTTTGGATAATAGAGGAGTAACTCAATATGTAAACAGATTAACATTTTGGAAACAAGGCTTTTCATTGTTGTTGTTCTTAAAAGTTTTGTTGGAAAAGGATTCTGGTTTATGAAGATATAAAATTAATTATCTTGCTGCTATAGTTGTAGTCTAACTCCTGGGTAGAATTATTAACTACAGTTTGTTGGTAACTCTGATACTAGCTAGTTAATAAGTATGAAGGAGACTTGATTATGGTACTAAACATTAGAGAAAGTTGAGTTTCATTCCCCTCTCTGTGATTTTTAGTGACACGTTAACAGATGTTTTGTCCTGTTTGAAAGAAATGACCTTTCCTTTGCGAAGTGCAGACCTCATGTTGTTTGGAATGCAGTAGTGAGAATTATTCTGAGAAATTAAAAAGTTGCAAATGATTTAATAGGATGTTTTCTGAATGGACTGGTCTAAGCCTGAGTTAGTTGTTTGCTGTGATTTCTTGTGTGAGAGGGCTTTAGTGAAGGACCGGCATCGGTTGAGTGAGTTGCTCTACAGTCCTGAGCTGTGCTCTTTGCCTATGTATGAGACAAAAGAGATGAGYCCAGACCGTTGGTGGCACATGGGGACACAGCAAGAAACTACTGGTCAATCTGATGGAACAGCCTCTCTGCTCCCAGGGTTATCCTCGGGTCYCAGGGCAGGAGAAAGTTTTATAAGAATTTAGAAGCTGGGTCTGATACTGGGTGCGTAGACACTTAACAGGAGCACCTACCCACTACCAGGAGTAGCACTAGCGCTCGTGTCTGAAGGCATAAGCTGAGAGTAATACAGGCTGTTAMTAAAGTCAGCTGGGCATCCCAGTAGTCCATGAGAAGCAGTACGTACAGACAAAGTATATATATATATATATTTATATATATATTTTCTTTTTTCAGAGGGTTTGCTTGTTTCTCCCATCTTCAACTGAGGGCAGCSTTTCCCTCCCTCCCTCCCGGGATGTTTATGAATTTCTGTATTTCGGATGCGGCAGCATTACTAATACTGCATTTCCCCATGCTGACTGGAATTCCCTGGGGCAAACAGCACGGTGCCAGCGCCGCGGCAGTGGTCTGTGCAAGCGGCCCCCGCGGCCCCTGCCGCGGAGCGCGCTCGGCCGCCGGCGGCGGGCGGCACCGCGGGTGGAAGGCGCTCGCGTCGCGGAGGCGGTTCCGAGGGGAGCCCAGCTGGCTCTGCACGAGCGGCCGCCCTGCTGTGTGTGGGCTGCAGCGCAGGGGCTCCCGCGCAGGTCAGAGATCCCCAGCTGCGGGTTTTGACCTCCAGAAACTTGGATTGCTTTCAGATTCGTGTCATAGCATGACAGTGTCTTTTAAAAAAGAAGTTAGAGTCCATTATTAGGGCATTTTTCCTTTCCCGTGGAACTTGCACATAAAAAATAATACTGTTCTAAAGCCTCACTTGGGAGCAGAAAATGCTCACTTAGTTTTCAAACCAAGGAAAAAGGTGTCTGAYGCCATCAGTGATTGAAGCTTACTTTCTTTGTTGGTATTTTTAGTTACAATTTTGACTTGTAGTGAACTACTTTGTTTAAGAACRTGTTTTACCTTGACCCCTCATTTTGGGTGCAAAATGTACAAGACTGGCTGCCCTGTGAGTGTCAGACACTTTACAGTGAATGTCATCACAACCCACTTTGAGTTTGGCTTAACTTGCTGTGTGTAGAGGTTGCATTTGGGTTTTTTCTTAAGTTGGAGAAAATGACAGAGTCTGTTGTTAATGTGCTGCCTTTCTGAATCCTCAGTGAAGAAAAAACTAAAATGTGCTTAAAAAATGTTTCTGCACTTTGAGTGTCTAGAAGTTACGTGTGTGCTTGGGACTATCTGCAATTTAGCGTTCTTYTTTTTTAAACTGGAAGCCTTGGACACAAAACTCCTTCATTATTGTCACCTTTTTCCTTCGTAGAATGGCCCTATGAGGTAGTGAGTCACTCTATATAGAAATTCTCACATTTATTGAGCTCATTGGAAAATGTGCCAGCACATTACCAAGAATACTTACTTGTCTCAGGAAACAAAAGCAACCCAACCTCCCCAAACGAGCTGTTCTACCCAACCAGGCAATAAGCAAATGAAAAGGGCTGCCTGTGAAAAGAAGCTCRCAGAGTTATTGGGGTAGCCAAGATGAAAAGGGATGAAAAGGGCGCATGCTCGGCTTGGTGAAAGGGCCCTGCCTTCCATCTGCAGAGCTGCTGCTCTCGGCTCCGTCCCAGCGGGGACAGCGGCTCGGTGCAGGAGGAGGTCGCGCCGTGATGGCCACGTCCCTCGTGTGCCCAGGATGAGGAGCTGTTGAGAGCTGGAGTCTACAGCCCCATTCGCCTTGCACCCGTCGTGCTCCTCTCAACGCGGTCGTTTCTGTGGTTTATGGGGAGTGCCGTGAGGATGGCCATGCAAGCACAGTGAGCCATGTGAGATGGCATGACAGGCTGAGCTGCTCCCGTGGGCATAATAGTCAGGTCACTTGCAACTTCATCCACTATGGGCAAGGAGAACATCCTTAAACTTTAGAACCTAAAGCCCACAAATGCCCAGACTGGAAGGTTTTCAGACATCGTTGTGGGCAATCTCTGGTTTCTGAGGTATTTTCCCTTTTATTTTCATTCTCTGGTACAGTATGTGGTGCTGATGTTTAATGATAATATTTTATCCCCATTAAGCTGTACGAAATGTGTTTGGACTGTGTATATTGAATGCAGAGAAATTGTTGATTTGTCTCTTTTTTCTCTCCTGTCTAAATATACCTGTAAATATGTAGTTGTTTTTACTGTAATATCAATTGTCCTTCATTGTGAAAATCAGTTAAGTTCCACATTGTCGCAAAATCCAAAGATCTCTGATGATGGGACATAGATCTGACTTCACCCTCATGAAGTTGAGAAGTATCTTTAGCCTTCTGAAAGGTGCCAAAAGAGAGATTAAKTCATATCAGTAATCTCTTGCAGATCCTGTAATTGAATCCCATTTTCCTGGATCCAGYCTGAGTGCTGAGGCATCAAACCCATCCTCTCCTCGGTGCTCTGACTCTTAACTCCCTTTCACCTGAAGTTTTTGAAAGACTTGCTATTTTGAGTGATACGATCTCTCTACCTGATCCAGTTGATGAAATCACCTCTTGGGGATGCAGGTGAAATGGAAATATTAGCCAKCTAAGAACAGTGGGAAAGAAACAASAGAGATGTTCTTTTTCCCCAGGCTTTGAGGGGACAATCAGAATAAGGAGCTGCATATGTGCTCTTCCTGTCTATACCATACCCGAGCTGCAGGGCTCATGCAAGGGTAAAAGTTTGTTGTAACTGCTCCTGTTTGCTATCCATCCTAGTGTTTCCTAAACTCAGGCAGATGCTACAGTGGACTTTGGCATATAGTTGAATTGCTATGTGTGACGGAGATAAGGTGGCCCTGCTATATTCGAGGTATATTGTCTTCACCTGAACTTCTTCTGTTTCACCTGCAAGCACGTGCAATGAGTGAGCTTGGGTGAGATGGAAGGTGGTATTTTCTCCCACAGCYGCAGTGGGACAGTGTGTATGAGCCCTAGCGAGAGTTTGGAGAGTGCAGAGAAAACCTTTACACGTCTCACTGGGAATATTGTCTTTGGATGTGCTTGTCTGCTACAGTCTGAACTGGAACATGCATCTTTTAATTCATTTCACTGGAACAAAAATATTCAGAGGAATTGGAAGCATAGAACACARTCTCCCCCACAGCTCTTTATTAAACACAGGGGTCTCAAGTGATTTATTTTAATTTGTTTAATAGTTTTGAGATAATTCCGGTATCTTCTGCTGCCTGCACATGCCAATGCCTTAGGGATACTTTTGTGGAAGCCGCTTTCAGATGGTGTTGGTATAGTAATGCGTGGGGCTTTAACTACCTCCTYGTCTGAGACTATTGCTTGCCACTTTCTCATTCTTTTGAGAGCAGTGATTGCAAAGGCTTAAGGAAAAGACAGTGTCAGCTTAGCTGGGGCCCTAGCTTTTAGTTATTGACTTCGGCTGAGAATCYTGGTTTACCAAACTGGTCAGAAGCGAATTGTTCTCAAGTCTTCATTTTTCRAGGAATGGGGGGAGGACTAGAAAGTAGATTTAAAAAATTCAGAAATGTTGCCTGTAATCTGGTTAAGGCAAATGATGCATCATAGCCAGGGAGTAAAATGAGCCATCAACAGAAAGTCAAATTGTCTAGAGCATCTTTGGAAGAAGGATTCCAGAAACCCTGCTGTGTGAAATATCCCAGAGGCCAGTGTGGGCTGGATGGTAGAACAGAAGGAAAGCTGGTAAACCCACAAGGAAGGTTTCCTGCCTGTATGCTTCCAGCAAATATCTTCTTGCTGTACACCATATTGTCCGTCAGTTTTTGTATAAAAACTTGTTACCATTTAGCGAGAGATGTCAGCTCTAATTATTCACAGCTCTGTGTAAAATAATAGTGTTCTCTTTTTCTTGCCCCTTTCCTCCCCCCAGCAGTTTCATTCAGTTTCTATGCCCAACCCCCTGAGCAACTTCCTTTGGATCACCAAGGTTAACATAATTTTAAAACTTTACTAATTTGTTTTCAGGTTACCTCTTAAGCACTATGCCCCGACTTTAAAACAGTAAGCATTCTAAGAGGAATTTTTCTGGCTGTGCTTATTGTTAAAAAAGGGAGCAAGAAGAATGCACGAGTATATAGCAAAGCACTGTCAACTGCATTCAGTGAAGAAACTGAACATTTAAAGAATTTTTAAAGGGCTTCATTCTGAGTTGCTGTACTCAGTGTGGAAGGTTCAAGTGGGGAAAAAAAAAAAAAAAAGGCTGAAATGCCTGTGAAAAGCTGAAATAGCCCCTGCCTTGTTAAGTTATTTTATATAACTTTTTTTTTTTTTTTTTATATATCAGAGAACCACAGCACAATGTGACTGACATGATGGTACTGGTTGAAAAACCTGATCTTTAACTTTTAGAAACAAAGCATTCAGCTCAAACAAGGTGGTCGGAATTGGATTTAACATCCATTTTACTTGTTTAAGCACTTGGATTTATAAAATATGCTTTCCCTGTTGCAAATATATACCTTMTACACCTGCTAGCCTGCCTTAATATTGTTCTGTTCTAAATAGAAAAGGAAGGTGAAATCTGCCAGAATACTTGAGTCAGGGCCGGCGACAGGGGGGAAGGGGAGCAGAGAGATGTATTTTTGAAGATAAGGGCTAGATTACATGATTTTGTTTTTCACATCGAGAGGCAGCTGGAAACACAGACGGGATTTGGAGGAGAAATTGTGCTGCTGCAATAGTAGGAATGACGCTGGCAACAGCACTGAGCGTGGACTTGGTAAGAGCCTGCAAGAGCCGCAGTTAGAAAGTCCTGCGAGGGTCCTGCCTGGCCAGTAGTGAGCAAGGGGGCCAGGCAGTTTCTTCACACCCGTGTTGACCACGGGTGGCCAACAACCAACCAGGATAGAGAACCATCAGGGCTCTGCTCCTCACCCGTTTCAAGGCAGAATATAAAGCCTCGAACCTTAGGTCTTGCCTCTTCACTCACATTCTTTAAATAGGAAACTTTCCCATTGGCAATTATTGATGGGAGCTTTAACATGCCAAGGAACCAAGCTCATTGCTTAAAATTGCTGTTAAGGAATCACAGAATGGTTAAGGTTGGAAGGGACCKTTAGAGATCATTATTCAGCAATCCAGTCCACGTGGAATCTGATTAAAAGGCAAATATCTCTGAATATCTGTTAGGTTGAATCCATTGGTTCCTCGCCTGAATCGAGACCAATAGTTAATGCATAAAAATGAATTTGACCTGATTTACGCTTCATAATTCTGTAGTGACTCACTAATTAAATTTCACATTTCCAAGTGCACCCCCTGGCTACTCATAAATATCTCAGAGAGTTATAAAAAAATGTAGGTGTTGGTCTTTTGGGAAGATAATGTCAGTCTATTTTCTAGAATCTTTATTTGCTAAATGCTGGAACTATAGCGTCTGTTTCCAAATACTTGGAAAATACTTCTACAAATAGTAAATGAGTCATGTCTTTCATCTTTCATCTCTGGGTAACTCATCTGACATGGTGCTTTATCCCCTTCCATGCAATAAAGAATGTCTGCTCACCCCTCTTTCAGTACARGTCTTCTGATCTTTGCCCTCACTATTTCACCTGAGAGTTTTATCAGCATTCTTGATATTTATTTCCTCCCTATGGAATAATAAACTGTTTCATTTTTCCTCACTTTCAAATTAGTGTTTGCTTTCTATTTCTCAATAAGTCTAGCTCGCTCTCTTATTTCCCTTCGTTATGCTTATTTCTCATGCTACAGTCCTCTCAGCAGATTTTTTTTTTCCTTGTTAGAAGTTTCTTCTGCTGCTGTAGAATATTGAAAGAGCTAGAAAAGGAGATTGGAAGTTTATAAAATGTTTTTTCCTGAGTGTGATTTTTTTGATGATATSTACCCTGTAAGTCTCCTGTAATGCCCTGTCATCAAAAGGTAGCAGATTTSCTCGGAATTGAGGCAGTGCTGTATTTTTGTACTTCATCTTTCCACCCTGTTGTCATCCTCCATTTCCTTTCTGGAAGACATTCTCATGTTAAAAAGTCTCACGCCCTAGGGTTTCAGCTGGCTGGCCATGSGGGTTAGGAATGGTATTTCCCGCTGAGGCTCAAATAGCATGGTACATTCTGGGGGTGTTTTCACCTTCTTTTGACTCCTCCAAAACAGGCAGCATGTGTTGTTGAGAGATGAGATAGGGTACACGGTGCAGGGAGCTCTCATTTTGAGATACCTGTCTAGTGCCCCATGGTCTTATACCTCATAAGAAAGTGGTCCTGCTGAGACGTGAGGAGTGTTTTAATCTCCTCTCAGGGGAGGTACGTGGAGCACCTGCAAGGGATGTGTGGTCATATCACACTTGTCATTGCAAGGACTGGAGCTCCTTCGTCCCCTCCTGTTCGTGGTCTACAGCACATAGACAACTTAGCTGCCAAGGAACTAACTGCTTTATTATAACCAAAGTCATTACTCTCAATAGAAAGGGCAGTAGTGAAATTAATGGCCTGTGATAAGCAGGAGGGCACAATAGATGAACCTGTGGTTTCTCCTAGCTTTAAGCACTATGAGATCTCCCTTCAAAACTGATGCCATTATTACTCCATAGGTTAGCTGGCAAGGAGCGGATTTCAAGGCAAGCATCCAGCACCCACCCACAGATTGTGTTGGCTCTAAGCCTGGCAGCTTGAGTCCCTTCCAAAACGTATCCAGGATCTTCTCGATAGGAATGCAGCATATTGCTGGTTGTGACACAGATACAGCTGAGTTTACTCCGTGTCTTATCTGTAACCTTTTAACGTTTCCACATGGCTTATTCATTTGCAGAAGCTCTTGTAAACCTGAAAACAGAAAACAGCATGGGCTTTATACAGCTACTGCTGCTTCCCCCGATTTAAGATGTTCCCGGCCTTGCCTCTGGGTATCCTTCATGTTACTTTCAAACCTCCAAGGTCTGCTGTTGTTGCTTTCTGGCCCGCGCCTTTCGTTTTCTGGGCAAACCTCCCTCCAGCCTGTTGATGTCGTTCCTAATTGCCCAAAGGAATCATTGCTGAGCAATGCAAGGCATTTCCTTCCCTCTTATTAAAAAGCACCAAAATAAAACTTAGCCTTTCGCAGCAGTGGCTAAACATCTTAAATTTACGTTATGGCTACAGCATTTTGGACTGTAACAGTGAGGTAATAAGGTATTTTAAATCAGGTTTTCGTTAATCTTTCCTGCCACCTGACATGCACGCCCCCTGCATACGCGCCTGGAGGCTTAGTGCAGTCTCCTCCTTGCCAGCATCCCACTGGCAAAAAGCGGCTAGTGCCAAGGTCCCGTGAATGCGGCTTTGTGAGCGCTCGGAGGAGCCCCCGTGCTGCTCTCGCCTTGCAGTGACAGGCGTTGCTCCCATACCGCACCGAAGAAAAGCACCTCTGAGGTACTCCGTGTCTGCCGTACCCAGCACTTACTGGGTTTCTTTCCAGATTTATCTTGGACTAATGCAGATCAGGGGTCTGTGTTGTCAGTTTGTCCTACTGCTGAATGAAGAACAGCCCCTGCTTCAAAGCCCTGACCAGCTTGTTGGTAAATACATAGCTTAAGTGCCATCCCCCAAACCACACAGAGCTAGGGGCGGGCAACTGTTACTAGAAAGCCCTAGAGCTCAAGGMTCTTAATGAAGGTTGCAGTAAAATATCGGTGAGATTTTAAAGAACATAGAGCAGCTGCTGAATGTGGCTTGTTCTTATTGCTCTGTTGAACTCCAGGACCATCCCTGGGGTTCTTCTGGCGTAACAGAGATAAAAACTTAGGCATGAATTATTGGGCTATTAGTATAGATTTTTCTAGCGTTGCTAAAAAGCTGCACGAGGCTGTAAAAGTCCTTGCAAATTAGTCTTCGTGGGTGTTAGCACTTTGCCGCAGTCAGGTGCGTTGTGTAATTACACCTTCTCATAGATCTTCCCCTGAAAAATATCCAGTTCTTCTTGACAACCAGTTTGTAACTGAAGGTCAGTAAGCTGGGAAGACGAGTCTTTACATTTTTCTTGTGGTTAAAGATCGTCTCCTAAAGGTCCAAGTTGCTCTGAAAGTGGTAGGTTGGAGTTGTTATTTGTATTAGAAATTCCATTTTTGTATTAGAAATTCTAGCCCATCAAAGTGCCAGCAAGGCATTGAAGTCAGGGCAGCTCTGGAAACGCTCGTTGTTCCTCACTGTTGGTTGCACGGGTGGCAGGCCTGTACKGAGATTTGGGAACAGAGGCAGTGTCATTGCCCTGATTTTTTCCACCCTGTGTGGAATGACTTAAAAAGGTAGTGAAGCCTGCAAGCCACATCAGCCCCTAGTTTCCTCCACCGAAGCTACTGAAGGCTTCTGGGGGTTTCATTTCAGAGACGTTTTTGAAGCTGCTTGTCCTCCCTTCTTCAGAAATGAAGTGCAACACCTGATTAACACCCGATAGGCAGCCAGATCACTGTGGAAGCTGTGAGCTGCACATGTGAAAGGTCGCTGCGTGTAAAGGGTGAGACCCTTTACACAGGAGGGTGCGAGGCTGCTGTGTTGAGTCTTAGGACGCAAAAACAGAGTTATTCTTCTGATCACTAGGACCAATCCCGTAAGCTACTCATTCCCTCTAGTTTTGTAGCATTGCACCCAGTTTGTTCTGCCCTGCAAAGCAAATTGTTTTGGTATCTTTTCTTCTGTTGTTGTTGCTGCTGAAGGTATTAGTCCAGTAATGCATTGCTAACATGCACACGAAGTGCTGCTTTTCATCCTTGATGCTTAACTGCTATGTCAATGCAGCTCATTATGAATTAATTGTATGTTTTCAAATTGCCATTGGGGACTGCTCAAGGAACAGGCTGTGGAGTGAATTATGCTTCTGCTGAGGTAGTGTTGGTTCCTTCCTGTTTCATGGCAGGTAGGAGCTTCCTTGCCTCTCACTGTTGCTTCTGGGCTCCCAGTCTCTCCTGTTTGCTGAGCTCAACTGCTCTTCCCAGTGGTGTAATGGCTTGCACTTGGGTTATCCAGAGAGGCTTTGGGAGGACATAGTCACTGGTGCTGCACAGTGCCTTCTGTGATGGGGCCCCATGGACCCTCCTGAGCATTGCCTGCATACGAGTAATTGAGTCTTGTTCGTCTTTACTGGCTTCTGAAAGTAAGGAGGGAAGAAAGACTGCTTCGCAGCCCTTTTTGCCATATAYGTGTACGTTGCTTCCAGTAAAAGGTGGGGAAGCTAAGTCGGTCGCTTGCCTGCACAGTGGACAACACGGTGCTTGTTGCTGCTAACAGTGAAATTCAGGGGTTGGTCCTTGTAGGAGAGAAAGGCCAGATTTGAGGTAAAATCTCAATCTGATATAAAAATCTGATTGCCCTGCGTTTTAGAAAGGGTCCTTCCTGGCAGGTCTGGAGATGCTAGGAAGCTTTACCTAACAACACGGGAGGAGTTTTGCTGTGTCATTCCCAYGTGCAGAAAGGCATCGAGACGTTCCTGCATGGATCCTGTTGCCCCCTGTAGAGTGAGGGCAGTGGAAGGTGCTGTGGAAGGAGAGACTTCTAGAGTTTACATAAGAAATCGTTTCTTGACATGGGCAAAATCCCTGATTATCGTTTTTCACCTCTTYCTTTCCGGGTGGTATTTACTGAGGAGGCCCAGAGGTAGCATCTGCAGAGAGAMTTAGAAGGACATTTTGATTTCATTGTTTCATCAATATGCATGGCAYTTCCCAGTCAACCAAAAGATGCCCTGAAAAGCTTCCAGACAGGAGGGAAGGGTGACAGGAAGGGGGGGCGAGAAGAAAGGAGGGCAAAGAATGGAGACCAGTCTGATTGCTGGGAAAACTCATTCCGGTGACGGGAGCCAGCGCGTTTTCCAGAAGGACATGGGTGTGTTTGAAGGCACCTTGGAGTGCRCAGGAGGCCGCTGTGCAAGTCTCGCCGGAGCGGGTTTCCTGACGGGATGCCAGGTGGAGGCGGAGCGAACGCGTGCCAGATGCRGGGAAGGAGGAAAATCCAGGCCTGGAGACAGCGTGAAAAGAGCTCGGGAGCAGCGCGAGGCGAGCACAGAAGGGCTGGCGAGGGGGCGAGCGGGCGAGGAGGCCCCGGCCAAGGGCCCAGGAGGGGCCGCTTTGGAAAGGGAAGAGGACAACACTCCGTGCACGGAGGGTGGAAAGAGAAGGGGCTAATAAACTAGCTCAGCCTTGCCCGTGCCACCCAGCGGGCGTCCCTCAAAGGTTTTTACCCCAGAAAAGAGGGAGTGAGTGAGGAGCCTGCAGCACCACTGCAGAGCTGTGACTTCTATGTCCTGGTAGTGTTGGTGTCTACCTGGCTTGTGTAAGCTGCACAAATTAAACACAGCAGCCTGCCTGGGTTGTCGGCTTTGCCTCGTTATTTGAGCCTGAAATTTAATAGGGGAGGGGAAAAAAAGAAAAGAGGGAGCAAAGCTGTTGTTAGTTTGGATGTGAAGATAAGGTCAAAAATCSTCTCCTCAAGGAGGTTTGGGAGAGGGCAGGCTGCGAGCGGGGGACGGCGGTGGCACCCTGTGTGCAGGGTGACGGGAGCGGGCCGGAGCAGGGACGGCTGGTTCGGGAGCAGAGCACCGTCCCCAGCGCGGAAAATATATATCTGTGTCAGGATGCATCTACTCRTCATAAAAGTGTTCCCAGAATGAAGTGCAGGCTCTAGAAAGCAGCATAACAGGGGTTATTAARAGCTGAAACTTCAAGAGCTATATGAAATCCTTGTACCCATATTCACGTGTCCCTTTCCCTTTTTTGTTTATATATTTCTGTTCCAGGTCACTTTAAAATAACTTTTTTTTTCTTTTTATTTTCTTTTTTTCAGTAAATGAATCCATTTCAGGGAAGAAATTGAGGAGGAAAAATAGATGAACTTTCTAAAAGGTGGAGTWTTTTTCGCCAGTGAGGTCAGCTGGCCTCGTCTGGTGCTAGCACACAGCTCCTTGCACGTCAGCCGTGTATATGTTGTTTGTGATCACCACATCAAGCAAATAGTTGCTTGGGGAATTACCTTTTGGATGAGCGTYGGGGTGATTCAGAGTGCATTCAGATTTGTGATTCACAGAGCTGAAAAGGCAAACTGATTAATTAGAGAGGGAAGGAGGGAGATGGCGAGGCAGGAAATTGGTGTCCAGAAGGCATTTGCGAACAGTCGCATTGCGAGGCTCAGTAACAATATGGGACGGAGACATTTGGCAACCACGATGTTCATATTGCCTGCTTTAATCCCTTCTTTCTCACAATATTTTACTGTTTTGCAAAAMCACTATTCCTAACATATGAACACTAATATTTTTAGATCTCTTCCTACTCTTAGGTACTGTTATATCACAAAATAAGTTAAACCAACTGTTCCARCCAGGTACTGTTTTGGAGCACAGTCTGTTCACAGGGCTATATTCTGAAGTCCTTATTCAACTTTTACTCCGCCCAATTTCTTTTTCATTTTGTGCTCCATTCCTATGACTAATCACTGTGTCCCCCTCTTTCCCAGTGTTTTGAAGGTATGAGAAGCCATTTCAAAATGCACTAATAGTCTTGCCTCATTCTGAAGGAATCTACTTCCAGAAACTTGGGAAGAAACAGCRAAAAAATAGCAGTGGAAGCAACTGTGGAATGAACTGTCCAGAGGAGATTTTTCCTAGCCTCATTCATTGAAGGGCCAGCCTAGATTCTGATACCTAGGTGTGAATCTTTGCTAGTTTCTACTGTACCTCATCAGCTATAYATAAGCATCCATTTTTTTAGAATAGACATGATCCCCACAACATGCTTACATATTGTGTAGTCCAAACATTTTACATMAATTATACAGTTTTAGCCTTTCTGTAAAAGAAGCAAACTCTTTTCTTATTAGATGTAACAAATGGGAGCCTGTCTCTGCTCACATTTCTGGAAAAAAGCAGTACGCTCACCATGCATAACTGCTGAGTTATACCTCAGTATTTAGTGCTAATTATTTAGTTAGGTCTATGTGCATAGCCATTTGTATAAACACAGTGTCCATAGAGTCCTTAAACACACAAGAACAAAATGTTTCAAGGATTAAACGTAGGCTGAAATGACCTGTCAGCTGGGCATGGTCAATATTTGTGCTTGGAATATGCAAATCTCTGACATGCATGGCCATAGAAGTGTACAAATGAAGGCAAAAAAACCTATTGCATTAGACTTCTGCAACAAATAYGAGATACACATGATAGTAAAAGCAAGGAAAATCTTTTTTAAATCTTTTTGAGTAAATTAAGTCTTCCCCAAATGGYAGAACGTTCTATAGGTATAGATTGCACAAGTCTGAATTGTTTGCATCATAACTGAAGGTGAGATRCCTAGTCAGACAGTGGCACTAGGGAATAGCGAACCTTAAACAATTTCTTCAGTGTTTTGAGTACAAATATGATCTCATATACCATCTATTCATTTTGTCCCATCTGTTTTTCTTTTTCAAAAGTACTTACTGTAGGGAACTCTGAGGAAATTCCTTTCATTCAGCAGTTAATGCAGAGCTTGAAAAATTTACCTCACAACTAAATAGCGAGCAGAGTCTGAGTCTGCAAATGTGGGTCGTTTGTTTTGGTCTCACGTGTGAAAAGCCCAGTTGTAACTTGGCTTTTTCTGGCTTTCTGAGGATTTAGTTTTGTTTTGAAACCTGCTTGGAAGGCACATGCTGAAGAATCAGCAAAATATGACAGTCTTGTTAGCTTTTAAAGTAGTTTTCCATCTGGTAGACACATCTAATTGGAGCGGTGGGCTTGAAACTCTTCCTTGCTGCTAATTTCGCACAGTGCTAACACTGTCACCTGTATGGGGATCCCCAAACTTCTCTGCCCTTCCAGAGTGTTTGAGAAACCAAGCTATTGCTTTTCCCAGGTGATTGCAGCAAACACTCACCTGCACCATATCTTCCAGCATTTTTGCCCTGGCAAGACAGAGGCAGGACATGGATAGCAATACAATTTCAAAGCAGCGCTGGCTATACATTGAAATTTCGTTCCTATAGAGAAATATCTGCTGAAATGCAGCTATGCTGATTTTCCYGGAAGAGTGTGAATTAACCTTTTATTTTTTTCACCCAAAGCAACAACCATTTCAAGATGTTGTATGAGAAATCTAAGCTGACACACAGCGTACACAGGAGTAGCAGCTGTAATAAAYCCTGCTGTGACCAGGTCACCTGTGTCCCACGGAGGAGCCCAGGTCAGTGCAATGATAGCAGCTGCTGCTGTGTCAGTTGCATTCGTGCTGCTGTCTTAAAACCAAATACTGGAAAAGCCTCAGAAAAACTTCAGAAATGTATCTGACTGCGTGCTGTGCTTCATCACAAGTCATGTGGATTAAATATTTTCACTTGGCAGCATACTGTAGCATCACATGAAAGCTGTTAATATTGAGGATGCRCTAATCTCTAGGAGAGAATCTTCCTTCTGCACTTGGGACAGGACAAATCCTTGGCTACAGGGAGCAAGTTATCACGTAAGAGAAGGGATACCCATGGAGGTGAGACTGCTTCACGTTTATGAACAAGCAAAAGAAAAGAGTTCTTTATCAAACAACAGTTCATATTGATTGGAGTCTCTAAAAAAGATAAAGCTGAGAGCACGTTGTAATTTAATGGTCTGTGGAGAGCTCCTGCATAGGAGACAGGTAGTTCACAAGTGAGAGGGGATGCCTGGGTCTCAGCACCACGTGTGGTTTGGAAAAATAGTGCTTCTCCTGAACCTGCTCTTTGGGCAGGCCCCTGCCTGAGGAGCTGGTTTGCTTGCTCTCCTGAAGGGCCACATGGGAGGCAAAGGAATAGAGAGGGCTCGAGAATACTCTTCTTTCATTCTTCCAGCTCCCTTACACATTTCCTGCATAACTTTAGGGAAAATCTCTCAACTTCTGCACTTCCTCCTCTGTAAAACCAGAATTAGCAACACTTCCCTATTTTCCAAAGACATTAGGCAAATTCTTCAGCATTTGTGAAGTCTATAGATGCTTTGGGTGCTGGAGACTACCAATGTGCAAACAAAATGCTTATAACTAAACGGAGGACAATTGCTGCACTGAAGGAAGGTAACAAGTTGATTTTACCAAGAATTGGGAGACTGGGCTGGTTTTGCTTTATAGCTTGCTTGCAAGGAAGGAGTATTCATTGATTATAAAATTTGAGAGGCTATTTTATTCTTAGGGGATGGGGCTGGGATAGATTTTGAAATGAATCGGAGAACTTTAAAGTCTGCATTAATAGAAATGGGATGAAATGCAGCAATGCAAAGTGCAAACCCATTCAGTTAGGTACTAATAACAATGTTGAGCTCATCCGTTGTAGAAAACAAGCCCAGACGCCTGAGAGGGAGCCCATGTCTTCATGCCTGCGTTAATCACAGCGCGACTGGCCTCACGGTGACGGCCGCCACGCGGGCTCGCCRGCCTGCCATGAGTTTTGTAGGTGATCGCAATGGTCTCCAATTGGGAATCTGTGCTGCATGCAGGACAAAGGCTGATGGGCAACAAAGGTATTGCTAGCAAATCTTCTGCTCTTCTACTGAAATCCTGTAGGGTTTATGTAGCGAAGCCATATCCAATCAAACCACAACTTGGGTTAGAGTAACCATGRGTGGAAAACCTCACAGAAAGCTTTAGGTTAAATGGGAGGTTTATGGTCTTAAAAACGAACTCTTTCTCCAGAAACAAACCTAGAGCTGCTCCTGCATTAATGGCCTGTTTAGTCTGGATGTCAATCTCTATTAAAAAAAGAAAAAAAGTAATGATAGATAATTGTATCTGTGYGATATATATCTGGCTTGAGCCAGATCAGACGTGGAGACAGTCTGGTGTAACTTGGGTGTTGGGAGTACTGTRAGATTTCCTTTTTCTGCTTCTAGAAACTGCAAACCGGAGGGATTGCTGAAAGCTTCCTCTGTTCAGGGACTCTGAGGTATGTGATTAGGTGGGAACTGCACTGCTGCTTTGTCTGGAAAACAGATCCACAGCTGCAGCTTTCGCATCCTTGCCCAATGTCCGGCGAGGGAAAGCTGATCTAAGGAGAGCGTGCAGCCTGCGCTCAGTGAGTTACACTGAAACTAGGCTTTCCTTTGGGCTTTCAKCTTGCAGGGGCAAGGTATGCGCCTAAGAAATGAAAAACATTATGTAATCGCTTCAAATAAACTATTTGGAAAAACCTTCTAGATACCTACGTCTCCTCTTTCCAGATGTGGTTGCAATATTTTCCAGTAACCACTGCTGTGTTCATTTTATGTGTAATTAGTCAGTCATTCTTTCAAAATGTCTGTCCTATTTGACTAACAGCAGTAGCAAAATTCTGGCCTGAACGCGACTCATGTCAGTAACTTTATCTTCTTTTAAAGGAAAGCTCATGAAGAGATTGTTATTTTTGCTCTTGCTCTTTCTGGGCTGTTTTGGAGTAGCTGCTGACCCTTACTATCAGGTGAGTATCAGGTAGGATGTGTCCTGTCTATCCTGGCTGAGCTCCATGGCCTCCACTTGGTCTCCCAATCATTCATTTGGGAAACTCAAGACAAGGTGAAGAGATGATCCAGCTCCCTGTCTCCATGGGAAGGCTACCCAAAATAATGCTGGCTCTTTGCTCTCAGTCTGTAGCCTCTTCCGTAGGGAGCACAGGGAGTCCCTGGACAATCCCTTCTGCACATTGGAGCAAGGTTTGCAGAGCATCCTAAGGCCTGGGCGAAGGCTGAGAGGCCCTGGGGCGCTGCTGGCAGTGGGAGAGGACCAAGCTGTTCCTGGAAAAGCCCCTGGTGACTCAAAGGGGAAAGTGGGAGAGGACTTGCAGCAGCTGGGAGAGCAGGGATGCTGCCAGCTGGCAGCGTGTTTGCTGAGTTCAGTACGTGGGGAAAAACAGGGACCTGCAGGGAAGGATTGATGTGCCTAGGGACAGGAACTTGGCGGTGTGAYGGGGCTGCTGGGTCACGGCGAAGTAGATGATGATGATGGTGATGATGAAGTAGACTGGGAGATAAAGGAGAGTGAGTAGCGGAGCGCGTGGCAGGTGCGACTACTTTTGAAGGAGGAGAATCATACTGAGTCAAATAAGCTCGTTGGCAATGGCCTCAGTTGGCATATTTGTTCAGGGATGATAGCAGTAATACCCCAGCCTTCAACAGCCTTTTTGCACATGTTGATATTAATTGACAAAGAAAATCAGTATTATTATCTTGATTTTGTGGCTGGAGAAATAYTGCCTCTGTGTATGGGTGTGAGAGAGTAAGCAAGCAAGAAACTGGGTATAAAAACAGGTAAAAAAAAAAAAAGTCCTAGGGTAGACTATACATAGGCTAGGACTGTCTTATATAGACATATAAATAGACGGTGGTTGCTAAGGGTAGGTACTTCCTTATAGTCTCTGATCAGGATGTTAACTCTGAAGGCTAATGATTGCAATTCACCCTCAGTCAGTTCCATCAAAGATCTTCCCAGCAATGGGGCTGGAGGGTATCTCAAGAACTGTACTGAGTGTGTTGGGAAGATGGCTACTTAGAAGGAAGAAGGGGSTTGCAAGAGAAGGTTATGTGGAAAAGCATCCCTAGTGTGACAGTGGCAGTGTATGGCAAGTGTCATGTGCCAGCAAGACGCACATCTTAAGGTGAAGGAGGAGAAGCTCAATATTAGCTTTTTATTTCCTTTCCCTCTACTGAATAGCAAATTATAACTGGATGTTTTTCAGTTCAAATTAACCGTACAAGATTTTTTAATATGAAAATGGGAAGATAAGATTACAAGAGACGAGTAACCTTGGTTGTTTTTGTTGCAATGAAAATGGCTGTTCCAGCAGCATTAGGTAATGGCAGCGCTGTTGCCCACCCTGCCAGCTGCTATGCTGCTTGCTCTTTGTATTTCATTACTACCTAAGAGGCCCTGGTCCCAGGCCAGGATCCTGTTGTGCTAGACATGAGTCCAAAGACAGTTCTTATACCAATGAGAATGCAGTGTCTGTGGTGCTTCTGGCTTGTAATAGAGCATCTCTCTGCAGAGACAACAGCTGTTGAAGTTTTGATTTATATCCACAACAGCCTTCTCTGGCGGTGGTTTTCTGTTCTTGCTTTGACAAAAGTAGCTTAAATTCAAAAAACTGTTTCTTSCTCTGAACACCCTCTAAATAAAGAGCAACAACAAAACAATAAACATATTTGTGCTACACAGGWCTGCACAAAATTCTACATAGTGTTATTATGTTTTTCTTAGCCTCTTGCATAGTCTTTTACAGGAAAYAAACCCAAATACATGGGTAGGAAAATGAAATGCAAAGCGTTCCTTCTGCAAGCTGGCACTCTTTGTTTTCTCTAAAAACTAAAATGTATTTTGAGTTTTCTTACAACCTACCGGGTAGCACTGTGCCTCACAAAAATCTTGTGCATGATGTATCTTCTTTCCATAAAGAATTGCAATTTTCCCCTGGAAAATAATCAAACAATACTGCAATATTTGCCATGTTTTTCTGTGTTTTTCTAAAAGGAGAGAGAAAAAAAAAAAAAAAACAGGCTGCCAGAAGAAGGCATCGTCTTCATCAGCTTTATTAAATGTACTAGCATTCCGTATATCTGATGGTATGTCACTTCCACAGAAGCTTTATCATGACATAGTTCCAGCCACATAACCGTTCCCACGCATCCTTGCAGAGCGGGAATCAGAGGCGCGAGCAGGGCTGGGCACACAACATATTTATTCACTTCTCCCTTTCCCTGTACGTCCGCCGCCTCAGAGCAGAGCCGGGGTGGCTTTGCCGAGTGCGGGGCAGCTCGGTGTGGGTCACGCAGCCGTTCCGCTGCGTCTGGACCAGGTAATTCCCAACGCCACGAGGCGTTTTCAAGATGGCTGCTAGCACGAGCAGCAGCGCGAGCAATGTTTGCAGGCTGCAAACGCTCCCGCTTGCACTCAATACCCACGTGGAAGGGAGGCTGCTCGGATGCGTGTTTGCGGGAATTGGAGAGGGAACGGTCGACCTGCGCTCTTTAAGCAAACTTGCGCATCGCACGTGTTCGGTGTTGGTGAAKAAGCCTTCGTGAAAGCAATCCTTTATGAAAGGTGGTTTGATATAAATCATTCTCAGGATTTATAGAAAAACACCTTGGTGAACAATATCCTGCCTGTAGGTTCCTAAACTGTGATAGCGATGCAGTAGCTGGGTAATAATTACTCTATTCTGYGAGATCATTTAGCAGAAAATCCTTATAAAAATGCAATTATTTGTACTAACTTGCCCGGCATCTTTCCGTGCGGGATTTAATTTGGGGCTGTATTTCCCCRGCTCTATAGGGCTGGGGCTTACCCGCCGTTACGCCTCTGCTCCCCCGCTGCTGCAGCCCCGCTTGGCAGCGGACTGCAAGGTGCGGGTGGCAATGGGGATCTCCTGCCTCACCCACGCTCACCCAGTTGTTTCCACTCCTCCGCTGCCATCGTCCTGGTTCTTTCTAAACTCCCGTTCCCCRATAAGCAATCTGTCTTCCCCTGATTTTTTTCAGGGAATGGATCATGTTTCCACAGGGGGCTCTTAGGCTATAAGGATGATGAATGAGAAGAGAGGATTTGGGGCAAAGCAGTGGGGCCAAATGGAAGAAGAGCCACTGTCATTCTTCAACAGCAGTGGAAAGAATAGGGGAAGAGTAGGTGCTTGTCCTTGAATTCTGCTTAATACAAAACAAACGGTTGTAATTCAAATTGATCTTCTTTTCAAATATTTTCCTTTATATGTTACCAAATTATTGCTTTCAAAATAGGCCTTTTCCTGTCATTGCAATGCATGCTACAACTCCTGATGACTTCACTGAAAACAACTGGAGAGCTCTTGTGATAATGTATTTACACAGGCATATGCAACTATATATATATGTATACATACTCCATTGTTCCACTGACATTATGTATTCATAATAGAAGCCATGCATCTAATGCAAGTGGGTGCATAAAAAGTGTTTTAATTTGCATTTATTTTGTGTTTCAGAGTTTTTTTAAAATCCATTTTGAGGATGACGTATCAAAGCACATTGAAAATTCCTGTTGGAGTAGGTGAGAATTTTCTGGTAAATTAAGTGTATATATATGGTTAATACCACATTTGCATCAGTGGCACCATCTCACTGCGGCAATGGAAACTCTGTAATGCTGACTGAACAATGAAAACCCAGAYTTACAAATATTTGGGGGAAAATGCAAATGTGATTCACTGCTAACTTGTCCCCTGGTCCTKAGATGGTCACCAACATGCTTGATTGTTTGCAAATCAGTATATTTTTTACTAATATGTATCTTGAAAAWTATTTTTCATTGTCATCTAGTGTTTCTTCTATAATTACTTTTGCTTTCCTACTCAAGAAGCAGGTGATCAATCAGCTATCAATTATCAATAAGTAGGCAGCTTCCAGATTAAAGGCTATTTGCAAATACAAATGTTCATCTGTGTATCTGGTGATTACTCACAAATCAACATGTATTTTGTCTAGTTTTTGAACATACACATACATATCTATATGCAATTCGTAATTCATACATGAATACAAAAAAGTACAGTTTGAGAAAGAGGTATTTTAAAAGTTGTASTTTAGATTAACAGCAATTAAAGAATTTAGCATAGTCGAACAGGATTTTGTCAAAYAGGCAAGGCAAAGTTTCAGTAATTTACTCTGATACTGACAGAAACAGTTTGGGACTGATCTGTATAAAGTATTATCTTTCATTTGTTTCAGGTGAGCAGTTTGCCATTTTTATTTCAATTGATTATTTCCCAAATTAAACGTTTTGGTATTGGAGATTTTCTAATGATAATCATATGCAGCTGAGCAATCAGAGTGCAACAAGAAAGCACAATTCCCTGAAGTTTTGTCCCGATCAGCTAAGCTTTTTCTAAGGGAATGCAAATATTTGCAGGACGTCTTCGTTCTTCGGCAGTTCTGAGAGAAAACCATTTTATGTCGGTTTGGAAAATAAGGGTTGGATTTACGGAAAGAAAAGCACAGTGTTGTCTCAGATAAATGTATGAAATTGAAGTTATTAAATTGTATTGATAAGGGGATTATGAGAAAACGGATGACGGAGGCAGATGCCGCKCTCTGCATTTGAATTCGGGACTTTTAGGTAAAAACACGTGTTAAGAACCACGCGGAGGAGAGCGGTCTGGTGAAACCCGCGCTCTCCGGCGGCGTTGCGCCCTGGGCTGCTCGYTTCGTGCGTGTTTTCAACGAGAGCCTTTACTCCGTCCCGCCGTTTCAAACTTTCCGCGAACGGCGTGGATCGTTCCCCGCCGCTGCAGAACGCTCCGCTCCCTCGCTGCAAACGCGTTTTAACCCGAAAGCTCTGTGGTTCCAGGGCAGCGTCTGATTGTACAGCCTTGCAGCTCCGCAGCGGGACCCCGCGCTTCCCTCGGCGGCGAGCGCCGCGCTCCCACACAAGCCCCGCAGACCTCCCTCGCCTCAGCCCCGCGCGTGCCCGAGAGGCTCCACGTGAGTGTCCCTCGCGCCTGGGAAGAGCCGCGAATTCCCCGGGAAAGGGCGCTCCGGCTGCGGCCGCCGCGGGAGCCCGCGCAGGGTGCCCGGGGCGCGGGCAACGAAAGCGGCGGCGAGCGGGGGCCGGAGCCGCTGGAGAGCGGCGCTCCCGCCCGGCGCTCCCGGCCCTCCCGGCCCTTGGTTCCGTTCGGGTTCCGCTCCGTTCCGTTGGGCCGCGCGGGCCCGGGGCTGCCGGCGGCACGGGGCATGGCCGCGCCGGTGCCGCTGCCCCGCGGCGCAGGTAAGCGGCGGCGGGCAGCGGAATAAGGCGGCAAACGAAATAAGGACCGCGGCGGCTCCCAGCGGCGCCCCGGGCCCCGCGCCCTTCTCCGGGCGCTCCCCGCGGCCGTTTTTGCTCGGGGGGAGCCCCGCGGGCCGCGCGTGGCGGCCGCGACGAGGAGMCCAGCCCGAGGTGGGGGAAGCGCCGYRCGGCGCTTCCCCCACCTCGGGCTGGGCTCCTCGTCGCGGCCGCCACGGTCCYCGTGCGTGTGTGGAGGGCGCCCGGGGTGTATGAGGGGCTGCCCCACGTCGTGCCGCCCGCCGCGGCGGGAGGGAAGCGGCCGCTCCGCCCGTGGGCGTTTTTCGCGCTGGCAGCGCCGCTGCGGCGGCTCCTTTGGGCCGCAGAGGCGCCCGCGCCGGGCCSCGAACGCGGCTCGCTCGCTCCGAGCGCGCCAGGTGGGAGCGCGACGGGGAGCGGCGCTCGGAGCGCGAGCGCCGGCGGCCCGGAGGGCGAGGGGGAACGTGCGGAGGCGGCGCGGGGAGCGGGGCCGGGCGCGTCCCCCCGCGCCGCCGCCCTCCCGCGTCCTCCCCGCGTGCCCGAGGCCGCCGGCGACGCGAGGGCAGCGCGGCCGCGTGTCCAACCGCGGGGAGCGGCGCCGCTCCCGCCCCCGGCCCCCCTGGCTGCGGCAGCGGGGGGAAAGCGCCGCTCCGGCTGCCGCGCGCTCCACTCCCATGGCCAGGGCGGCGGAGGTGGAGGCGGCGGCCGCGCTCCTGCTCCTCCTCCTCCTCCTCCCCCCTCGGCTCCCTGCAGCTCCCTCCCTCTCCTCCTAACAACCAGCAGCAGCAGCAGCGGGAGCCGCGCTGCAGGGACAGCCTCCTGCGCCGGCATCGTCCCCGGAGCGGCGGCGGCTTCTCTCCTCGCTCCAGTCCCCTCCTTTTCCTCCGCTTCTCCATCTTCCTTTTACTTCTTGCCGCCGCCTCCTCGTTTCCCCTCCTCGTCTTCCTTTAACCTCACGAGTCGCCGCGGGAGGGAAGGAGGAGGAAGAGATGTTGGCGGAGCAGCAGCAGCAGCAGCAGCTCACTTGATCGCGCATCCAGGTGGCAGCGGCAGGAGGAGGCTCCTCTCTTCCTTCTCCATCCACGGCTCGCCGCTCCGCTCCGCGGCCAGCACACCAGCCCCGGCTCCTCCTTCCTCTCGCCCGCGGTCCTGCAATTCCCTCGGTGCTGCAGCAGCAGCAGCGGCGGCCGCCGCGGCGACGGGATCCGAGGAGGCGACGGCCCCGGCAGGAGCAGGACTGCGAGGCGGCGGCGGCGGCAGCGGCGGCAGCGAGGCGCCTCCTTCTCCTCCGTGCCTCCCCTGCTCCCAGGGCCAGACATGGAAGATGGATCTAATTCTGCCAGCTGCTTTAGGAGGTTCACGGACTGTTTCTTGAGCACAAGTAGGTACCGGCGCGCCCTGCCCGGCGGCCGCGTGCGCCGGGCCGCGCGCGG
>PTEX01000055.1:2936785-3057114 GCA_003342815.1 Eudromia elegans | reverse complement strand
CGTGGCGTGGCGTGGCGTGGCGGGCCGCGCTCGCAGGGCTCCTGGGTGCCGGCAAAGGGCGTCAGGCCGCGCGCGTAGCGGTGCCGGGGCACGGAGGAGCCGTGGGGATGCCGGCTGGAACCTCCGCTCGGCTTCGTGCCGTGCAGCTCTCTTCAGTGCGATAGCCTGGRGCACGGTCCTGTTCCGTTGTGTGGGAGAGGCGTGTCAAGAGAGCTTTAGGTTTAAAACATCGGGTTTTGAAACTACTTAATAGTTGATTGTGCCACATACACATTTACTTAAGGGATTCCTGAGCTCTTGCAGTTTCTTTTTCCCCCTTTTTTTTCTTTTTCTTTTTTCCTACATTTGAGAGGTGTAGAAGGCTGGTGGTGGATGTAGTAGAACTGATTTTTTTAAGTCACTAGCTCTGAGAGTAAGGGACAGAGCCAGAGAACGTGTCGTGCATGACAATGAATACCAAGGAAAGAAGACACGGAAAACATCAGCTGTATACACACACACACACACACACACACACACCCCCCCCTGTTTAGAGAGAGGCAGCGGCTTCAACTTGAGCCATTTTAGGAGCTCTTGAACAGAAGAAACTCGTGTCTGACTGTTGGTGACCTCTGACTGAGGGTTTTCCTGCAGGCAGGAAAGGGGCAGAGCTTCTTCCCCGTGGGCTTTGACATCTCCCATCGGACACGCAGCCGCTCTCTCTGCACGGCCGCTTTTCCATCCTCCTGTCTTGTGAAACTTCCAAGAGCCTAMGTGTCTGAGGTCTCTGATCCAGCATCGGACGGGACTGAAGCTGGCCGAGGGGCTCGAGAGGGGCTGGTGAGGTCAGGCAGGCGGAGATCCCCATGCGAGCGTGGATACGGACACACGCGTCCCCCCTCCAAGTGATTGCATAAGTCCGATTTCCTTAGGAAACCGGGCTCAAAGAAGAGGTGGAGTGGAGGGAAGTCGAACACGACACTATTCAGCAGCGGCGCGGCTGTTGCAAAGAGCACTTGCTGGGCTGTGCTTGGAGTACTGTACACAATGCTGGTTACAGTACAACAGGAAGGCTATTATTGCTTTGAAGAGGGTGAGATCATGTAGAATAATACAGATAACGTGCTGTGTCTGGTGGCTCTGAGTGGTTCCCAAATGGTGTTTTCAAATTCTAAGTCATATGTGCRTCCATACGTATGTGCTGTTATACTTTAGGGACAAAAAAGTCTAAATATTTTTACAGGGGAGACTGAAAAGTGACCTAGYAGAGTTTCTGAGACTGTACAGCAATGAAATTGCTGGAGATGTGTTTTCTTTTTTTCTCTGGACCTTTTTTCTACTTGCATGCAGTACTGTCAGGCTCCCCGGATTTTCTTAGGTTGTTACTAAAATCTCGGATTCAGCAGCGTGCAGTTTGTGCCACAGCCGACTGCTTTCGATTTTCTTACCATYCTGAATAAAGCCCTGGATGAGAACGCGAAAGTGTGTGTAGCCCTTGTGTGTGTGGTTGCTGCTAATCTGTTAAGCGTGCAGTTTAGTGCAGAACGGTGCGTTGAGGAAGGACATCTTCAGCCCCGGGTCTGTCCTCCAGTGGCCTTCTGCCATAATTCGTGTACTGGAAGTTGCTGGGCGCCCCGGGCTTTTGTGAGAGGTCTCGTCTCGCCGGGAGCATCCCGGGTTTGTGCTGCGAGGAAGGTCTCTYGGGTTGCAGGTGTGGCAGCGTTGTTAAATGCGCCGGTGTTCAGTCAGTGTCCCTGGAGYACGCTCACACGGGTGGGAGCGTTCCGCGGGATGGGCCTTGCGCTTCTGCGAGCGYTGCTGGCGTGTGGATAATGTTGCATGGAGTCGTGTTTTCCCTGCTTTGCTTTGTGATGCAGGCGGTTTATCTCGTGCTGCARTGTGACAGGCTTAAAGGCTGTGTAAAACTCTGGTGAAACTCTTAAGATAAAAGTATACGCAGGGGGAATTTGTAGTTGTAGGGAAAAATGGCAGTTTTTAGTTTAAATAAAGCTAAAAGTGTTCCCATTACCTGGGCTAACTGAAAAGTTAATATTGACTTAACCCCTCTATTCTTGGTTTGTCTGTTTACTCCCCACAGTCAGGATTTGGTAAGCCAGATGCTGATTGTCAGCAGTGAATCCTGTGTATAAAGGCAGCCAGAATCTGATTTTCTAAGTAAGTCTTCCTTAAAATTCAGATGCCAATGTGGAAAGCAGGATAGTCGCTGGGTTCAGCTCTCAGGGATTTGGGCTCTGTGTTGACTGGAGAAGCAGGACTGCCTGCCAAGGAGCAGTGTGTGTCCGTGCTGGTCCCGYGGCCGTTCGGTGCCCGGGACCGAACCGGGTCCTGCGCTGAAGCGCTGCCGCGCTGCCGTCCTCCCTCGGAGGAAAGTGGAAGCAAAGGGACAGATAAACAGAGCTGGAAGCCGGGGCATGGAAACTGTGGGTGTGAGCAGTGAACACTGAAATAATGTGCAATAATATGCATGTATGTAAGATAGTGGGTTTTCTTTTTTGTATTTTTTCTTTTTTCCCCCCCAAACTGTAGCCTGTGTAGCGTGCGGTTTACACTTAACATAACTAATCTTCTGTCCCTTTGACTTCTCAGCCCCGTTGTCCGCGTTTGCCTGTTGCCTTGGGGCTGCATTGCACCCACAGGCCTCGAGAAAGCAGGTAGAGTTAACTGTCCGGAGGCCTGTTGCTTGTTGAAGATGCCCTGTGGAAGAAACGTTCTGCATTTTAATTAATGGTCAGTGGGATGATGTAACGGAGCTGGGTGATGGTCTTCACTCTCTAGAATAGGACTGTTGTTCATTTGAAGTTTGGAAACAAGGCTGAAGTCTCCGGTCAGCCCTGCTTTGTGATACCTTTTATTTGGTTTCAAGATCTTACACTCTAGCCTAGTACAAATAGATGACATGTGCTGCACCTCAAACACAAATTTCGTTTTATATTCTTAAAATAATTCTAAGACTCTGTGTGTGTGTACAGTAAATTTATAAGCCCTACTTAMAAAAGTAATATMATCTCTAATCATGCTTAATTGTCTACAATAAAATGAGTATTTTTTCGTGTTTTGCAATTTGTACTTTTTGCACCATTCTGACTTTAAAGACAACTTTAAATCGTAAGCTAAAAAAGATTAAAAAGAGAAAGAGCTCTTTGGAGTTTTTATGTTTTGTTTTTATACTCCCTCTGCTGGCTGTTGTAACCACAAGTACCTGTACTCAAATTCTGCTACCAGATCTTTTCTTCTCTTACTGTTTTATCAGATGTGCAATAATTAGTATTGGTTTCAATCTCTAAAATACAGAAAAGTCTGCATTTGTTAAATGGAAAAACGCTATTGGCAAGGATAGACAATTTTACACCTCTTCTCTGGAAAGAGGTTCTCATTTTTGTAATATCTGGTGTAGATTTGAACTCTAAAAGCATTTCATGACTCTTTTGGTGTATGGGCTGCGTATCCCCAGCGAATTTCACAGAAGTAGYGATTTCTATATTATTCAAAAATATTTAGCTGTGCATTCCATTTGTTGTTAACAAATTTGCCATCCAACTTAGATTTTTTCACAGCTGTTGTTCAAACTTTGTTAGCTTTGTTTTTTAAAATAGGATTTTTTTTTTTTAATCAGTCTTTGGATGGTCTTCCCACTAATTATGAACATTTCAGTCCGGGTAAGGTGTGCAGATGTAACAGTTTCGCAACACGCTGGCTTTAGTATGTCAGTTTCCAGCAAGATTCATCAACATTGAGTTTATATCACTCAATAACTAACTGGTAACGCTGGGTACAAGGATTGCTATCTGAATGGTTGAAAAGCAGCCTGCGTTCCCCTGGGGGAGCAGGGAAACCCTCTCTTTGCCCCCAAATCCAGCCTCAGTGGACAGTAGGATGTCCTCGGTAGGACACCTTGAGGAGTGCCACCTCCTGATGGACACGCCGCTCCTCGCAGGGCTTGGTGTCGTCTGGTGGGACGTGGAATCGAGCATCTGTGTTGACCTCTTCKGTTAGGTGGTTCTCTTTTCCATCCAGTTTGTTTCAAGATGGAGAAGCAGAGTTTCCATCCTGGGAATTCTTTGGTTTTTTTTGAGTCTCCTTGTAACTTGTCTCTGCTCTTCCATTTTAAAAATAATATCAAGAAAGTGGCATGTTTCCCGTGTTTCTTCAATGCTTTTTGTCAGGCTGTCATAATTAGCGTGGGAAGAACAAGCTTCACTGATATTTCTAGGCGAGTTTGACTTCTCTTACACCAGACTTAATGTATTGACTTGCTGTATGCTTGAATAGACAGTAGCAGTTTAAAAGGCAGGTATGGACTCACAGGCTTGATTTTATTGAAAAATGAGCAATCCAAAAATGCTCGTGACATTTTTGTAGGGGAAGAAGGACAATATGGTTAACAAGATCTCCATTTTTATGGCAACTTGATTGATCTTCAGTGTGCACTGAGAATGTTTTTCTTCCAAACTAGAAATATGTAAGTTAATTGTGTTCTTAGCTGAAAGAAAAACCTTGGAAGGGCTGCGATTGCTTTTTATTAGTTCAGAACTGGTATTTGCATTTTAACAGGGAGCTTCTTTATGGTGGAATTAAGCTGGTCTTACATATCTTCCCAATAAATTACATCGCACTTTCTCAGCCCTTAAGCCTCTTGTCATAGKTTGCATCAGGAAAGCAGAAACTAGAGTTTTTTTCTCCTTTTAATTTTGTTTCTAAACTTCATATTCTTTGGAAGATGCATCAATAGCAAATTTTAGTCTGCATGAATAGTATTTTTAACTGTGAAATGTAAAATTACTGGGAGATGCCAAATCTTACGGCTCTGTAGGACTAGAATTGGGGGCTGTGTATCATTTGCAGGCTATCTAAAGTAGTTCTGGCTCAAAAATACCAAAAGGTGAGGCTTTTGGTTATTATTTACTGTGTTCTTTGTTATTGTTCTAGTAATAAAAAGCCACCGTAGCAGCAGCAGTAGTAAGAGCAGTCTTTGATGCAGGGATCCAAAGAAGAGGTGGTYGGAGTTTGACAGCGGTTAATCCACCTTCCTGCTGGAAGCGGTGAAGATGGGGTGCTTTTGTTGGTGCCGGTTGATGTGGCTCCCTGCTCCCGCATCGTGCCCAGCCTCCGGTGCAGTTTAGCCGTGCTTAACAAAGTTTATTCAGCTGCTAATAATCCCAGCATTCTTCCTTCCGCTCACCCGTCCACTTGCGTCGGAAAAAATCCCCTGAAGTCAAGCCGTGAATAGAAAGAAAACTCCGAGATCCCAAGCTCTGGCGATGTCGTACACGAGCCTTGTGTCTTTACTTACACTCTGACCCATCTGGAATTATGTCCCTGAAACGGCAGGCGTTTCTGCACTGCTTCACCCCTTCAATAGTAGTTTTTGCTTCATCCTGTGGGGAAACCTCATAATTGGTAGGGAAAAATACTATTTTTCCCTGCCCTAAGTATTTTAGTAGCATTTCTGCAGCACTGGGTGCTGTGGCTCGGAGTGTGAGACATCTGAGTTACGATGGCCCCGTGTYTGTCCTCTTGGTTCCTTTATAGCTGCCTTTGCTGTCTGGACTCCGTTTGTGCACTGTGTTCCCTCAGTGGTGTCTCCATTTTATTTACTTGCCGGCTGGTTAAAGCTACTCTTCCCTCTTCTCTGAGAAAGTTATATGCCTCAGTTTATATTTCACTAATGTTTTTCTCCTAACACATCTTGGTTGTTACTGATAAATCATTCTTTTGCTTAACACTTTTTGGTGGTTGTACTTTTCTTCTGTGTTTCTTTAGTGCACATACGGATAGCTTGGAAACTTTTCCTGAGTGAATTCTCTCCTGGCGCCTAGCCCCATTGCCTGTGCTTTGTCTCTGCATTGCTTGCTTTCTCTCTGYCTTATCTGCTTCGTATTATTTCCTCCCTGTCCACCCATCAGCTTATTTTAGCTGAAGTTTCCTCCTTGATTGCTGAATTCTGTGTGGTTTTCGTCCCTTCCCGCAGCGTGCCTGTCTCTACCCCTGTCCTTTTTGCAGTGTTTTCATTCTCCGCACGTGTTCTGTTTGGGCTCTGCGTTGCTGTTACTCCAGTTCTGGTGCAGTTTGCTTCGCCTCTACCTTCTCCTCTGTGTAAGACCGAGTTTTGCACGGCAGTTAGAAAACCCTTCCCATGTGCTCCGTGTTTGCAGTGACTCATTGTATTTCCTCATCTGCCACTGTCTGCCCAGCCCTAAGTGTGATGTCAGTAGGATTTTCTTTTTCTTTCTTTCTTTTTTTTTCTAAGCAAACCTAGGACTGATGAAAGTTACTCTTTGATGTAACAGGAAACTGAAGTAATCTGTTCTCAACAGGCGCTGCCTTAGCCGTTGTGCCTGGGTTTCATGATGCCAAGCTGCCGCGASCCTCGTGCTTGGGATCAAATCAGTTTCACATGGCCATGTCTCCCCATTCCTGTCTCCTCAGACTCGGGTTTTCACCAGTGAAGGCTCCCGAGATGGCCACACTTGGGAGGCACCTGTCTTGGGAGTCTCGAGTCTTGGAAGGGGCTCCTGTGGCCTTCAGCTCGTGGTGGTGAACGCGAGGGGCTTGGGGTTCGAGGTGTCCCCTCGAGAGTTGCCCTCGGAAGGCCGGCGTGAACGGGTGACCTGCAGCGTGCAGTGCCTGCAGAGCGGCGCGTTCCCCGTGCGGCTGCTGCCCCATCCCCGTGCCGTGGGGAGCAGGCTCGCCGGGCACCCCCTGGGAGCGCTCACAGGCYGCTCGGGGTACGAGCGTGCCCGTAGGTTGCCTGTTTCTGTCAGAGCCTTTTTTGGGCTTTCATTGGAGCTCTGTGCTGTGTTTATAGCTGAGCACGGATAGGAGGTGGGCCCAACCTCTAGCCCTGTAACTGTCCCTAATGTTCGGTGTCCAGCTCTGACCACTGCCTAACTAATACTCATGCGGGTTGGGAGAGCGAAAGCCAGGGAGGGTTCCCAAAACGCAGTGCGGAGCGATGCCCGTCTCTTCCCGCCTCTTGCCARGGTGAGCTGCGTGGGCACAGGCTGCCTCGTGCTGCTGTGTTTTGTGGCTGGAATACAGGCTCTGTCCTGTTCCCTAGCGTAGGGACRCAGCCGTAYGGAGCAGCAGAGAAATCTTTATTCYGCCCGGGGCACGAGGGCAGACCTTGTTTCTGGACCAAAGTCTTGGCTCCCGCAGCCTGAACCGCAGGTTCTGCGAATTCCCRARTGAAGGATGTGTCCGCTGAAACGGGGACCCTTGCTGGCAGACGTGGCTTGCTGCCTGGCTATGGGCGAGTGTTCAGCTCGCCTGCGTTTCCTCAACTCCCTGCTCTGGAAGGCKTCTTGCAGGCTGCGGCTGGAAATCTGTCAGGGAGCGTTCGGAGGGGAAAGGGAGGACAAGACTTGTTGACGAGCGTGAATGAGGCGTGTGTCCAGAGGGCACGGACATCCTGTTAAAGATGATGACGACGGCAGCGGCTCATCAAACCGTGGCAGTAGTACTGGAGAGGTAGGATTCAGGAAAAAAGAAGGAAAAAGTTGAAACAAGAAGAAGAACTGAACATTTTTATTGCTGAAAGGAATGTGATAAAAGCGGAAGAAAGTGTTTATCCTTTTAGAGAAAGCTATTTATAAACTCTAAATGGTTTCTTCTTGGGGCAGATGAGAGACTTGCTGTGTAAATATCACTCAGTAAATTGTCAAATTTTGAGGAAATCCTTTCATTGTGGTGTAAAGTTTGGGGTTTTTAAGTATGAGGATTGTCTTTAATGTCACATTTTCTTTCTGCTTAACTATCTTTTATTAACAATATAAAGAGTGCCTATGGCATTTTATATAGTTTATTGATGTTCTTAAAGATAACCTTTTCATATATTTCTTTACTTTTTTGTGGTCTAATATTATCTTTATTAACTGGCTAACTTCTATTTAACATTTCTGTGTGTGCCAACTGGCCCCCTCTTTTATCATTCTGTTACTAGGTCATTCTGAAAGTTTTACTCTGCTATCCAGTGCTTTATTTTAAGCTTGATATGTAGTTTAATAACTTGTCAACCTTGCTCCTTTTTTATTTATTTATTTATTAAAGCATAAATCTGGCACGATACAGATAGTACATCCTTTTTCCATGTCCAGACAGCTCTAGCCACGGATGCATTGAGAATGCAGCTGATGCCAATGCGTTGCTTTGCTGTAAGTGGCAGGATGTGCAAGACAAGCCCGTCTCCTTGTTGACAAGGTGGTGTTGCAGTGAGTAGCTTCTGATTTGGCTGCAAGGCTAACTTTTTATTTGTTCTGGKTCTCTGTATATGTTCCTTTTGAGATGCTGACCCCCTCTCATAGCACTCTGCAACATCTTGTTTTAACAACCTTGTGCGTGAATCAAAGTAACTTGCCGTTTGGTGCTGCCAAAAAACGTGTTTTTTTCTGAGCACTTGTAAAAGAAAGTTTTTGTTTTTCTTCTTTGAAAACCATTCTATTAATGCTTATGGAGCTGAAGAGAGGAATGGTACAGAAGTTAAAATATGTTATATTTATTATAATTGAAAAGAGAATGTGAGAACTGTTACCCAAGTGTTTTGGGCAATGCTGAGAAGAAATCCTTCTGTTAAAGCATAAACTGGTAAGTGGAATGTGGTGTGAGGTTTGTTTAAACACAGAATTGCCTTGTGCTAGACTTGAGTTTGGAACTGAGTTGTCAAACTGATCTGAAAGTCTATTTAAAAGCTTTTATACTGGTTTAAACCAATATTGTTTTGGTAGGCTTTAGAACACTGAGTAGTTTTACTGGTGACAACTGAGATACCTAATTTACAGTTCTTTACCTAAAGTCCTTACCAGCTTTGCAGCAGTTGCAGAAGAAAGGCTCAAGCACATACAGTTTCACTTCCTAACATGATGCATGTGAAGGTGAATTTCTGGTAATATATTGAACTGTTGACTGCAGTAATTGATGGCCAGACTGCAAAAGTGACCTTAGGCCCTGTTCYGAAGCTGGTAAGTTTGAAAGCAGATTGTGAAAACCTGGTAGGAGCCATGAGGGCTTAAGCTGCTGGAGCTGCTTGCTTCCTTCCCCTTCCTCTCTGTTAGTGGAGAAGCTGGTCTCACCCCAAAGCACGCCGGTTCGGGGAGCTGAGATGGCTGCAAGTCAGCAAAACCTGATGTTTTGGTGTAGGGTAGGTTTCCTGTAGTCCCAGGTGGGCAGTTTAAATTGACATAAGCTAAAACTCCCCCAGATGGCCTCATTCTTCTTCCCTAAGGCCACCTGTTCCTATATGTGTGTCCTCCTTCCCCAGGCAAGCCCCTTCCTACGGCCACATCGTGCCCCAGGTGGAACTGAACACCTGCTGGAGGTCGGAGCAGAGCGAGCCTGAGGAGGGAGGGCTGCGTGCCTTAGGGTGTTGGTGAGTGTTGCCACCTCGGATGTCGCCATTGTGAAAGTCTCCAATTGGATGCTCAGTTGACATGTGGGGTTTTTTTCCCATGGAATTTCTGCTTCGTTTGCCCAGTACTTTACTCACTATAGAAGATGTAGAAGATGTTAAGTATTGATGGTAGATGGTATTATTGATGGCAGAAAGCGTTATTCGGTACTTTTTTTTCCCTCTAAAAAGGCTTGAGTCCTTTCAGTTCTACGATGTAGACTCTCCACAGAACATGAAATTACTGGTTTGTTTTATTGGCTTAACTGTTTTACTTATTTCCTTTCACTGCATTTAACTTCTGCGGGCATTAGTTTTTACTGGACTCTGGGGCAATAGTGAGCTCTGTGTATTACTGGAGAATGCGAAGAGCATTAGAAACGCAAGAATAGTCACTAATTTGGGCATACCAGTGACAGGAGCTAAGCTGAAACTCACTAGAAGTTGTTTTTCATCTCTCTGCCAAGAACAGGCTGAGCTTGCACACATCCTCTAAGCAGAGCTGGAAGTTGAACAGGTTCAGCCAGCACCCAGGCCCCTTAGGACCCCTGTCATGTTTGTGKTTTTCTTTTGGGGAAACAACTGGAATTAGAAAAGGCTACTAAGTAGATCAAGAGCAGAAATGGGCTCAGAATTAAAGACCTGGCTTCTACACCTGGGATCCCTCTACSAGACCGTATTGATTCAAAGAGAAATGATTCCACAGCTTCCAATGACTTCATTTGYGGTTGTGGTTATCGTTTTCCGTAATCAAGTCACAGACACTGGAAATCCAACAGCTTCAAATGAAAAGCAAAACTGCACCATTGTGTGGAGGGCCGGTGGTCAGACCAGTTGAAATGTGCTGGTGTTAGAGCTGTGAAGGGAGGTAGTGATCAACCTTGAGCAGGCCTGCTTCTGCTGTTGCTGTTTTTCTTAAACACATCTTCATTGAGGAAAAGAATCAAAGAATCACTGTTCTAGTAAGTAGTGGCGATATTTACTAAATTTACTCAACAAKGTTTTGTTGAGAAATAGCAGGAACAATAAAGATAACAAGTTTACCAGAGCATTACTCGAAGGATGAGAAAAAGGTGAAAGAGAATGGGGGGGGGGAAAGGATGTCTTTGAAATATTTCTAGACTGAGCCTGTATCTGCAATTCATAGTTTTCTTGACACTTACTATTTTCTGTATTGGAATTTGCAGAAGACTAGTCTTCATTTTTGTTTCCTATTTGTTTCAACTTTTAATAGATCCACAATGGAATCGATCCACAAAGGCAACGTTGTCATGTGCTTTAAGTTCCAGACCCCAGATCCTTCCTCCTGGGCGTCTGCTGATATGTTCTGGCCGTGGGAGGCTGTGCYGTAGTCAGTCTCCTTGCTTAAGCTCTACTGCTGAAGAGTTTGAACAGTGCTCAGCTCTCGGATGGTTTTCATGGATTTTATTTCTTAATTCAGTCCTCCATCTTTGCTTCAGTTTGGAAACGTTTATGAAACTAAGAAACTTAAGAGCTCTTGAATGTTAAAATTATTTTCTTTTTTCTAAGAGGTGTCAGGAAAGGGGAGAATAAGGAGAAATGGATGAGCATTTTTAAAACTGAAAAATGATTACAAAGAAAGTAATATATCCTCAGTTTATATGACGGATATCATTCCTGCATTCATTCTAAGCATGTGCACTGACATAAATAATAGTCACTTTCTGTATTTCTCTGCTAACGGTTATTTGCTGTTCTTTATTTAGTGCTTTTTACCCTTTATAATGTTTGGCTGTGAATTTTGTGTGTGACGGTTACTGCTTTCAGTTTTATCAACTCGAATGAATAACAGTTGATGCACAGATCAGTGAACCTTTTTAAAACTTTCAAATTCAGTTTTGTGAGACTTTTACATTTTGTTTCTATCCCACTTGTTTGGTGGTAATGCTGTTTTGAAAGAAAATAATTGCATGTGTATTTTATGAATTATTGAGGTAAAATACCAAAATACAAGTACTATTACCTTAAATACAAGGTAAAGAGAAATACTATTATCTTATTGCCATATTTTTTTTTAACAGTGACCTAATCTGAGCATCCTTTAAGCACTGCCATCCTTTTATACATCATTATGTTTTCAGCTACTTAGCTTGCATCGTTTTTTGCAAAACACTGAGAATCTACTCGTGTCTGCACTTGTGACAGAGCAGTACAAGTTAGATGAGACAAAGACCAATAACCTCCAAAGCCCACAGCCATTCGGTGTGCGTTGGGTCTTTGAAGTCTGGATGTCCCTGGAGCTTTTCCTTCTCTCTTCTCTGCCCAGCCCTCCAGCTCTGTGGAGTCTCTGTTATGATGTGGGTAGGACGTCGTCTTTCTTTCTTCATCTGCATCCCCTCCTTTGTGTGTCTCCGCTTCCTAGCTGCTGATTTTCATGTAGTCATTTGCTATACATATCAAATATTCACCTAAATTTGGTCAAAATTAGTCTCTACTTCAAAATGTATTTGTAGGGAACAAATTTTGTAGGTGACAAAACAATAACATAATTAAATACATTGTCTTTCAGTACCTTATGGGATAAAATCTTTAGAAAAAAGGTTTCAGTGCCCTTCCAGAGGAGATGTGTGTTTGTGTTCTTTTCTCTTTTTCTTTTGTTGTTAATCTTTATTATCTCTGCAGCTTTGAGCTGTTAATGAAAGCTGTGATATTTTTGTGTTCTCCAAATATTCTTTTAAATATGAGACACATACACGGCTTTGGAGTAAGAGGTCCACGATGTTTTCAGCTCCTTTTTCAAGTGTAATTTGTTAAGGGACTCCTGCAATTCAGCTGTTTTGAGAAGTGCAGCTCAATGGGTGTAATGCATTTGTTTTCCCTGGAAACGGATCAAAATTGCAGCTCTGCTCAGTTTAATGCAAGGTTTGTCACTGACTTCAGTTGCCGTGATATTTGCTCCCGTCATTTGATCGCTTAGTTGTATTGGCTGTTTGTGCTTTATGAATCCGATTTGCCCCTATCGGTCCCTCACAGCAATTTTGAAAGGTTTTATCCGTGAAGAGTGTTTTACAAAACTCTGGAGAAGGTTTTATTTTGAAATAACATGCAGCCAAGTGTGAGTTCAACAGAACTTCTAATWTTTTTATCCTTTGCTGATTATGTTGGGAAAGATGATCACCAAAATTCACTCAACAAAAAGAGACACTAAATGCACAAAAGCTGCATGAATTTAGAAAAAATCATTGAAATCGGTATTTTTCATCTGATTTGTGTTATAGCAACTCCATCAGACAGTGTATTGCTGTTGACAATGTTTTCTTYCAGTCCATCTTGGAAACTAAAGTGCATTAAATTGTGACAAGATCACCTTGATCCCGTCTGCCGCATCCACACGTGTTTAAGCCAGATCAKTTGGATGTATTTTTAACTCTTTTGTTCAAAAAGTCATTTCGAGTGAAGCAGGAACACACTGCACTTCATCACTTAGGGAACTGCTGTGAATTTTTCAAAAATTCAGAGCAATAGTGCTCGCTGCCTTGTTTTGAACTTCGGTTTTGGCCTCTGGAAGATGATGAGTTTTCTGCTAATTGTTTGAAGTGTCTTTCTCTGAATTGGCTTCAGAAAAAGTCAGTCGTGCTGACGGATGAAAGAACATGAATTCCATGTTCTACCAGTAGTTGGTCTGATTGCTTGGGATATTCAAATGTTTTTCTCTGTCACAGCTGTCAGGATGCAGTGCATGGAGAATTACCATTAGTGATAGTTTTTGGAGTGAGTAATTATGTGTAAAGAATTTGTAACCAGAAAATGTTTAAGAACACTCCAGGGGGAAGAGTACTGCGTTTCTTATTCCTGCTTAATATCTGTAAGGACCGTGGAAGTGAGAGAGAGAACAGGCTTGGTGCTCAGCTCTTTTTTCTGAATGTTAGACAGTGGGAATCTGTACAGCCGATCAAAAAATGCAGAGCAGAAAAGTCCCCTCTTCCTRTGCACGTATTGCAGAGATGCTTTCGGAATTCTGCAAGACCTCATGATGTTTTCCTCTGGAACTTATTTTTTAGACCTTTACCTGAAGGTTTTCATTTACTTATGCATGTAGATATGGGGACAAAAATGACTCCTCTCAAGGCTCCCATTCTTCTCTTATTGGTCATAATGATTCTCTAATGATTCTCCATTATGGGTTTTGGTTTTGTTTTATTTTTAAATAACTCTTTATATTATTAGTAATCTCTTCCCTTGTGCTGTTTGTGATCTGAGTGAACCTCACAGTAGCCTTGGTGGGACGGGTAACTGTACTGGCAGCTGTTCTTTCTCTCTTGGGGTTATAAAACATGATGGTCAGGTTTTTATATAGTTATATGTATATATAAATATCTGCATAAGTCTTGATGGGGAAAACTTGTAAAAGTGTTTTGAAAGCAGTAGGATAAAGTGCTTTTGTTATATAAAATAAAGTATGATTCTGTAATAGCTTGAAGATCTTTATTCTGTTTATGGTCATTTCATGCCTATTCTTTTTCCAGGCCAAAGATGTCTGTGCAACTCAAATCTTGTAGAAAGCTTCTAAATAATGGCTGGACACAGAGATGAGAATGGGCATTGAGATATATATATATATATATATATATATGTCTATTTTTTTTTTAAACTAGGGTGATACTAGTCTTAATGCCTTGTGAATTAAATGATGATTGATTTAGTTAGAGTTTTTGGGAAAATGATCTTGAAAGGACACCACCAGGAGGTCTGTATTAAAGAATAAGTGATGTTAACAATGTCATCTAAAACTACTGTCGTCATTTTACTCCTTTTTGTTGTTGTTTTTTTTAATCATATTAAACCACAATGGTTTTCACATGATCGTTCTGCAAAATCATAAACTGGCACAAGTTAAGGAGCATRAGATAAATTTTATGTTACTGAAACTTGAGAGAAAAGAGAGCATTAGAAGTAGTGGTGTTTTGGTTTTTTTTTTTGTTAAAACTTTACAGCTCTGTTGCCAATTTCTGCTAATGACGTTTTTATGGCCATTTATAAGAGAATAAAACATCAAGYAGCTGTTGTAAAAAGAGGCAGCAGTCATAAATACATTAGAGGTGCTRTTCTGATTTATAAGCTATGTTTTGGAGTTAATGCAGGCGTTTTTATTTTCCCTGTGTTTGTGGCAAGTGTTAAAGATGAGTTAAGGACACTGGTGATACTGCAGCAGTTAGACTGTTAAAGCAGTTAGATGGTTCTTATCTGCTGCTCAAGGCAGGCAACTCCCTGCCTGCCCTGCAGCCACTTGTGCAGTGTTTGGGGCTGAAAATCTGGCAGCATAATTCCTTTGTGTAGGACAATTGTGGAATCAGACTGTCCAAGCTCCCTAACACACACCAAAAGGGTCAGGATAACAGGCCGGGGAAGAGAAATCTTACCACAAAACTTGATTTCATTTGGATTTAAGTGAAGTACAGCCCGGAGAAGAGTATTTTATTTCTGAGTGTATTTTAATTCCCTGCTTTGCCTGCAGGTACCATGTTTCAGGAGGTTAGTATCTGGTTCATAATATTTTTAAGACTCCCTGTGCTTTCAGCTCAACTCAATAGTGCACAAGTTAACAAAATTAACAAAATACACGTGTATTTTGTTAAATTTAACTTGGCATTCAAGTTGACACTCACAGTTTTGTTGTGTTATTCCTTTTCTCACTTGGCACATGGACTTGTGACACCTTTGGAGACTTTGCAGACTTTGTGAAAAGCAATGGTMGCTGGTATTGCTCACGCTAAAGCAGGGCAGCAGTGCCGTTAACCGTGGAGTCCAAACCAAGGCTGCAAACCACTCGACCGTCGTGCGGGGTCTTCKCTGTTAGTAACTGCGCTGCCTGCACCCAGGCACCCGTTGCTTCTCGTGCAGGTTCCCAGTGGGGTGTCGTGTGGGCAAATGAGGTTGCGCTTCCTCTGTGCTGACCTCTGCAGTCAAAGGAAGGGAGGAAAATACTGCCTTTGAGTACTGCTGTTAGGCTGTTGCTAAAGCACCAGGGTTGTTGCAGTTACCGCTTATTCACCTTTTCCCATTGCACCATTAGCATTCTAATTCTTAGACTAAGAATTGTGGTGTGTTTTCTTTACCAGTTCTGGTATCACTGTCAAAGGTATTGCTTGTATAGAAGCTGRGAAAGGCGGTAAAGAGCACTAGGAAGTGCTGGTCACAGGATTTTAGCAGTTTAAAGTGATGTATTCATATAATCCTAAAACACAGAGTGGGATTCCTGGTGGCCTGAGATCACGGCTTTGCTTCCCTTCGCTGCTGCAAGGGTGAGCGAGCTTGCGGTGATGGGTTTTTTTCCCTTCCTGCCTCCCAAAACCTCCTGTGACTTTTGTTAATTAATTCCTCCTACAACATCTTGGTAGTCACAGYATCTCCAGGAAGAGGATTTTGACAGGCTTATTTATTTATATTATCCCATCACAGCTCCACTTCAGAAGGGACTTTTTCTCTAAAAGACCCAAGACGCTACCACTGTGGTTTTTTGCAGCATTACCAAGTGAAAGCAGCCCTGAAATGAGTGAAATTGGTAGTTTTATAACGATGTGTAACCTTTTGCGAAATAACAGCATTTTCATCTAGTAGTTACAACACYGCAACGGCTCTAAGTAGCCATCTGACTATTTATTGCCTTCGACTAATGCTGGCAGCATAAAGTGCTGGTGGATTCTATTGCTAAGTATATTTTGAAAGATTAACGTGCGCAGGATGTGTTAATAGGAGGAAAACGGAAGAGAGCAAGGAGGCATATAAAAGAAACAAGATAGAGTTTCACAGTTTCCTTGCCAATCAGAAAACAAACATAGATGAAAAGGCAGTTGGGACATCAAGAAATGGAAGGGGCAGTAAAGAATTTTCTGGCAAAAGAAAAGCACTAAAAAATCCCAACAAAACAAAAATAGGTTGTGACACATCAGTTCGTATTTTTCCATTGAAGAGATAGTCCCACCTACTTAAGTTCCTGAAAGAAATTCTSCCAATCTGAGGGGTTGAAATATCAACACGCGTTAATATTAATATACTTTTTTCTTTTTTCCCTGGCTACATAAAGAGAACATTGGGACTGTGTTTTATTTTTTTTATTGTGTAAATAAGGCATGTTCTTTATTGCAAATAGCAACTAGTTTTCTGGCAGATACCTTTTATGGTGCACTTAGGTTTTAATGCTTCCTTAATCATTTCCCTTGCAGCTTAAAAAGGCARGGAACAGCCTGCCACTAAGAATCCAGGCGGCTGAGCTGGCTYTGTGGAAGGAGCTTCTTTGCAGGGTCTCCAGTGTGGAAGGAGAACTGTGTTTTTGGGGCTACTTGGGAAGTTTTAACCTGCTTGTACCTTGAATCTACTTTGGAGCCCTTCTCAGTAGAGATTCCTGCCACGGGTGCTTTATTACCAAAGAAGATGAGTTCAACCACAGTTGATTTCGCCACAGAGGCGAAAGACCCTTCCATACAGAGGGTAAAATGGTTCWTACTGATGCCCTTCAGCACACTTTAGGTTTATATAGAACTGGGCTAAATTTTAGCAGTGGCATGGAAACGTGTGGGGCTTGCCAGGTAACACCCAAGGGCTTTGGTTTCTCGTCTCGGTCGTGCTGCATTTATCGACCTGTCCTTTCCGCCTGCCCTCAGACCTAGGGGGACACTGCCTTGCACTGTGTAACACCGGCCGTCATGGTTAGCACTCTGTTGGCTCAGGTGGCTGTGTGAGGGCTTCAATCTCGAGGCTGGTGCTGGGGCTCTAGAGGGAAAGGACCCCTTTACCTCCCCGTGAAGGTGGATGGTTGACAGACCCACGAGGGTTTCCTCTCCGGGCTCTGGCCACAGCAAGGCAGGCAGACTGCCTCGGGTTGTCTTAATTTCCTGGCTTGATAATAGGCTGGGAAAAGAGCCATTTGTTGTCTTTTAGTGTTGCCCATATATGGATAAATCTTGTGCCGGCTTGAGCAAAACCAGTCATCTTTCGGAAAAAGAATAGAATGTTACAGGACGTGCAGTGGGAAAGTTTTGTAAGCAGAGGTCTCTCTTGAAATAAAGGACAGTCCTCTGCTCCTGTGCCTTTCAGAACAGCATGGTCTCAGGTTGGTAGCCTGAGCGTGTGTTGGGGAGGTGTTGAAGCTATTGAGGACAAGCGTGTAAGTGTGTTTACTCCTACCCTGGCTGCTTGGCAGCTGTGCTTTGAGAAGGGCCAGCGCCGATGCTGGCACAGACGAGACCTGTCGGCTTTCACTGCCTCTCGTTTGAGTTAAAGCTCCGGGTTAAAGACCAGGAAGACATTTAAAGCGGTGGTAAAGYGTGAGAGAGATCATTTCAGGCTTTGACGGTCTGTGCCTTGTCCATCCCTGTAGAAAGACCTTTAGTAGCACGTGCACCTTGGTGATGTGGAGGAGTGTTATTTTCCAGTCATTTGGAAGGTTGATTGGGGTTTTATGTATTTTTTTCCCYCCTGTGCATTCAGGAGAGTGTGAAACAGCAAGTGTGGGAAAACATTTCAATGTTTCTTATGGGGTGAAACAATGCTCCTTCAGATGGATCCTAAAACACCCCAGCATTAACTGCTTTTGGCCATTGCTGGAATGCAGTTATTTCTGCTGTCCTCAGCTGACAGATTTTGTCAAATTTGTCAACATTTGTATTTACTATACTGCATCTGCTAGTATGACTTCAACTGTTTCAGTGTACCAGATAGTCAAAATCCTCACTAAAAGTGTTGTTTTGACTGAGTTGCTTAGATTTGACAGATGTTTAAAATTATTTCTCTTTTGACAAAAGGGAGTAGTTTTCCGAGGACGACTAAAATCTTCTTAATTATATATTTTAGAAGCTGTATCAAAAAAGATTGACAAAACAATTTTGGCCACTGAGTGTAATAGTTCTGAACAACAGCAATTTTTGGTTTGTAWTTTTTTTTGTAGTAATTTATTTTCTCTATTATTTTGCCTTTTAAATTAAACGGTGTTGCAGTTCCCTTGTTGTCTTGCAGTGCTTTCATCTGTACCTAGGTAATTTAGAACTCTTTAACAGGTAACCGTGAAAATTATTGCATTTTCTTCTCTCTCTTTAATTTGAACTAATTGAAAAATGTTCATATTCTTGCTGTTACACTTATTCTGAAAGCAAAAGACAGTACTGCAAAATAGTTTCTTACTATTATCTTCTGATTTCAGAAATACCTAGTCTGCTATGGAAAAGAAAATCCGTATCTGCTCTTAGTCCCATAACAAACAATGGGCCACTTTTTCACTAAAGGAAATGTTTAGGTTCCGCTAACAAAACAGCTGAACCTCGTAAATTCAAGAGGCTGTTTGTTTATTTATTTATTTTATTATTCTCTTGTTTAAGCAGTGAAGCTTAATGTTTCCTCCTGTATATTTTCATATTCATTCCCTTTGAAGAAAAGGAACCTAAAATGCGTGTTCAAAATGCTTACATTGCAGACTTTTTTTTAATGTATGCATTAAATTTATCTGCTTCATTTGATGTATTTCACTAATTCTTGGTTTATATTAGGTAGTTTAATTAAGAGGTACTAACTGTTCCTGAGCTGGGCTGAGGAGCCGGGCTGCATTCCACCTCCAGCCCCAAGTCACCCGTCAGGTAGACAACATGAAATTGAGGGTTTTGTGTCATGACTGTGAGAAGCAATTGATTAAAAGCAAACAAAAAAAACCCTCTCCAAACCAAAAACAGTTAAATACTACGTTAGTTGTTTTTAATGAAGAAAGGAGTGATATGAACTGTCTGCTTCTGTGTTTCTTTGGGATCTGTTTTGAAGACGCTCTGATGGAGCGTTAGAGTGAAAGTTGACAGGTATCATCTTGGGGCTGCGYCTAGGGTGCTGGGATGTTTTCTGTCAAACTTTCACTTTCCTAATGGGTGTTAGTAACTGGAGGTTTTCCACTGCTGGTTTTGATTTATCTTTTATGCAATATCTGTTATGTTACGCAACTTGGTTGCTTTCTGCTCAAATATGTGGAGTTGAATTGCTAAGATTAATCTCTCTTTGTCCTTATGGTTTTCTTCTTCCCTAAAGGGCCAGTTTTTCAATTCTGTGATTCTCTTGTACCAATTCTAGTAGACGTCTTTAAAGTATTTGCTCCTTCCCTGCCAGTTGGTATTAACCACATTGTCATTTCATATTAAGGTTTAAAACTTTATTGAAGCTATCATGTACRTTGTCAAACTCGATATAGCATGTAAATGAGAAGATTATTTTCTTTTTATGTATGATTTTTATAATGAAAGCTGAATCTGATGGTTGCTTCCAGTTGCAGATGGAAGCCTGGTTTCTCAGTTTCAGTAGCGGAACCTAGTCAGAACTGCGAGTATAAGCAACCAGGCAAGAAGGGGATGATTTGCAACTTTGCAGCGATTGTATGGATTCTCTTCTCTTCAAACTCATCCTTGCCTCCGTGGCATGTTGCCTCACTTTTCCTTATGTTTCTTGAGCATTTGAAGTTCTTCGTTGTGCGGATAGTGTGAGATACGTTTCCGTTGCAGCCTGCTGCAGCGTGGCCCCTCCTGTCCCTCATGTGCCCTGGCCACGCCATTGCTGCCTTCGGTGCTCCGTGTTGGCACGTGCCCGTCCGCTGGAGCCTCAGTCCTGGTGTGAAGGAGGACGGGTTAGGTGGCTGTGTAGTGAGGCAGGAAGGCTGCTGGAGAGATCGTCGTGCCCCTCGTATAGTACTTTCAGCCACCATAAGGAGAAGAGGAACAAAATTGATGAAGCCTCTGAAGTCTTCTGGATTTTTCTTCTGTGCCTGACMTGAGACTCAGTGTTTGATGGAGGAGTGTGCCTGAGGACCCACGTCCATTAGCCTTTTCAAGCCAGAAGAGTGCTGCTGAGGGGCAAACCCTAATTGTTTGCCTTAGCTCCTGGTTCGCGTCACAGAGTGGTCCCACTGTCCATCAGCACCTGGATTCTTGCTGGACCTGGAATGRGAACTCCACAATTCTGCCCATGTGGGGGATTGGTGCACAGGCTTGATGCCTCCAGGCTAGATCTAGTCTGAAATACAGCCCATCAAAACAACAAAAGATCTGAACATTGGGTCCTCCGAGTCACCTGCTTTGATCTACAGGTCGGTCCAGGCATGCTGCTCTGTGTGGCAGTACAGGCATAAATCTGACTGTGGCTCGCCCGGCCCTGCGGATTGAGCAGTGCAGCAGCAATGCCTGGTGCTGGTGGCAGCAGGGCACTCGGGGGGTGTGTGTGTCATGCGAACTGACTGGCGTTTGGYTTGCACAGACACGTCTGCAAAGTGACTTGTAAAGACCAGGGCACACCTAGGAGTTCGGACAAAGCCTGATGAAAACAGCGTAGAGGATTGCTGTAAGAAGATTTCATCAGGCACTGGAGAGAAGTCAGACGAAAGTGGATGAAGAATCACTTTGCRGCGGGCCTGTTTAATCTGTTCGTGATTAATGTGTTTCTAAGACGTAKTTAAGGTTTATATATTACACTGTTTTGAGATGCTATCTTCAGTTTTGGTTGTTTGTTCATGTTATGAATTTGATCCTGCAGAACTGAGCCCATTGCAAGGAAATGTAGATTTATTTTCTTCTCTGAGAACAGGAGTATACATTGTGTCAGACATAGTTATAGAAAGTTGGTATAACTGTAGTTATGAAATACCGTGATTCTGAAACTGGGAGTAAAAAAATGCAGTTTACTTTGAAAGCACAGATGACAAGACAGGAGTATTACATCCTTCCTCACACTTAACTAATCATGTGCCACTCAGTGCCCTGTCTGGTTTATAATTTAGGATTAGTAGTTTAGTCTACAAGATTTTTTTTGTGCATACTTGTTTTTTTCTTTGCATATATTTATATCAATACTTAATCTCAAAGAAAATAAGGAAAATGTCTTAATTTTAGGTCATATCATGAGAGTTTTCTTTACAGCATTTTTATGTTACACTTCGTTCTTTTCTCTGTCTAGCCAAGAACACTTTATCCCATTCTCATATGGTTAATGGATGTGCATCTGTCCTCTTTTCTGCTTGTCTGGCCTAGTTGGAAATGAAATAATCTTTAGAAGGAAGGTCTGAAAAATGCAAATTTTCTTGTACTTTGTGATCCAGATTCTGATCTGCTGCCTCTCATAGGCAGAGTGAATCCTGGGGACTTATTCTCTGCTTCTAGTGGTATCATTCAGTTTAAAACTGAGGTTTCCTATTGATTTTCATATTGTTCTTTATTTGTATAAATATATTTTGCTTTATGTTCTCTCCTGTCTCTATGATTTCTGGCCAGGTAAACTCGGGTGAGAATCATCGAAAGCCTGACAGGTTAATAAGGCTGACCCTGGAAGRAAGTGCAGTATTTGAAGTGTTGTGCGGCTTGATCAAACTTCAGGAGTTGCTGTTCTCACGTTCCCAAGCAAAAAAGGAAAAGCCAATGCAGAGCTTCAAACTTTGCTTCCCATTTGGCAGTGCATGATCTCATCAGTAAGCCATACATCCGTATTTGAAAAAATAAGTAAAACTGAACATCACATCCTCTGCTGGGGGCTCTACTAATATAATTTTTGTAAGACCGGCATTAACACAAATAGGAGTCTGATTTGATATGACTTGAATAAGTGTAACACTATAATTCCAACAGGAATTTATATTTACTGGCAAGGAAGTTCATACTTTAGCAATAAAGCAAAGAACCGATCTTGTAATAAACATGAGCTTTGTGTTTCTGCTCTTGAGGTTCACGGGGAAGCTTCCCCTGGCTGCAGGGGCCGGGATGAATCCCATGGTGGCTGCCTGGGGGTCTGGTGCCGCAGCATGGCCATTCCCTCTCTTGGGATGGCGTCGTGAGTGAGGTGTTAGCAGGATGGTGCCACCTGTCTTGTGGAGATTTAATAATGAGTGTTTTGATGAGAAGCCGTTTTGTTAGATTTGATGGAATGCCAAATAAGACAGAATAATAAAGTTGTGCAAGCATTATAATTGATTCTACTCCTAAATACCGTTTTTCTCTTTTTCTGGTCTCAGTAAATCACTGGTTCTACCTTCAGCAGGTGCAAAGTGTTCTCCTAATGCTGGTACTTCATGTAACCATGGTCACAGTTATTTGCAAGAGTTTTGTTGACTGATAACAAATCACTCTTCCAACTTGCAGTCTTAAGCATTTTATTACCAACAGTATAATCATCTTCAGTGCAAGGGCTGCACCGAAAGAAGCATATTCAAGCTTGGTGTAATCCTTTTTATTTTTTCCTTTTTATTTTYTTTTTCCCCTTTGAGTTATTCAGTGGAGCTTTCAGGAGGCATTGACTGCATTCATAGCTATTTATATTAAGTGATTGGTGCTAGTAGTTTTAAAAATATATATTATGTTTTTGTTACCCAGAGCTCCTGATGGGGAAGTATTTTTGAGTGTAGGTGTACAAAAGGCTGTTGTGTGGAAAAATGCTGCTCCATCACTGATATCAGGGAATTTATCAAAGAGTGCCTTTTACTAAACAGCTAGATGTTACTGAGTTGTATTAGTGCTATGTAGCTTACGTGGAGGATGCTGCTTGGCAGTCACATTATTTTAACCCCAGATAACATGTTCCTTTTTCAATTGCTCTTCTGTGTAATGTTATCTGCAGTAGTACTGTGGGTACCTTTGTTAGAGTCCAGTCTTCCCTAGTTTATATACACAGAAAGCACGTTAAAAAGTAATAGGTATGGTATTTTTTACACAATGGGTGGTTGTACTATATTCTAAAAAACTACTTGCAAAAAAAGGAGAGTGTCTGAGAGTGCTCATGAGAAGCCTAGGGCGGCTGTACTTGTGCTCTCCCCTCACACTTGCACTCACACACACGTGGGCAGTTTGTGACTGACTTCAYGTGCCCTCCCAAGATGAGCTGCACCATCAGACTGCCCCTTTCTGGTGTCCGTGGCCACGTGTGACCCATGCTCAGTCCCAGGGCACAAATACTGCCCTGGGGGTTTCGCGTCTTGGAAAATAATGACAGTGTAAAAATCTGTTTCTGAGAAGTTACAGTAGAATCTGAATATGATTTTGTCTGTGTTAAAACTCAGTGGTGATGAATGATCCTATCACTAGGAGCATGTTCCTCAATGTTTTAGTTCCATGTTTGTCGACTTAGTCTTTTGGGCTTTGTTCCCATTCCTACTAGACATTACCGTGTAATATATGTGATTGTATTTTGTTAAAATATTAGCTTTAATTAAATGTAGTCCTGTTCAAAAATCCGAAGATGCCAAGAGAAAGTAGTAACTCCATATTCCTTGCATTATGTTACCTAATAAGAAACTAGTCAACAGTGATTTCTTTCCTCGGGAAATGTATTCCTTGTGTGCCCGTTAAGTCAGAGGTCCTTAGGATAGTGTAGGGCAATTATGTAATTAAAGATGTAAGGATAATGCTTAAGGACATAAAAAGGGTGTTAGGCTCAATTGAAGATCCTGAAGTTGCCACTTTTTAAATGCTCACATTGTGTATATGAAGTGTGACACAGATGAGTATTTTTATATGAAACTTATTTTGAAGATAAGTCAGCAAAATTTAATTGCATCCCAGCTGTAACAAATGCTTCTGTAATCCATTTGTAATGGAGCCTGTTAAAGCAGCAGCGTGTCGCGCTGTTTATTAACAGGGTTTGTGACGTGGAATGTCGGGGGAGCTGAGCAGAGCAGGTCGTGGCGGCGTCCCGRCCAGGCTCAAGGCCGTGCTTAGGAAGTGCAGGACTGCCAGTCTCACCGTGTCCTCTTTGGGGCTGAATGCATTTCATGAAGTTAGCGTGCGTAAAGTACATGTGGAACATCAAGAACCGTCTGGGGCAAGTGCTGAAGCTGCGTATGGGAGCATGCTCAGTGGAAGAACTTGTGTTGCTTGCTGTTTAACCAAATCTGGCCAAACCTTCATGCACAGCTGCAGATCATTCTGACTTCTCTTGTGATCCCTGTGATCAAGTTCCTATTCTTAACACCATTATACTTTAAAACTAATTGGTCCGGCATGCAAATGAATACAACTTCCTGAGCAGCAGTAAATTTGTGCRTTTTCTATCACTGTGCTTTCTGGAATGCTTAAACTGCCCTTTGCTGTYTGTGTTTTTGTTTGTGTTCAACTTAGGTCCTATTGATATAGGACCGGTCAAGGAAAACTCTACATATACACGTTTAAAATCTGTAGTTTATGAAGGGAGAATTTTAAATTGGGCAGTCTCAACTCTAAAGCCAAAAGCCAAATGATATTATCCCAGTTGTCATCTTTAAGAATTCATTAATTGCTGAATTTTTTTGACTTTGATAAATTACCAAATGACTTAGCAGTAGTAACTGGGTTTGGTGCATTCKTGTGTTAATTAAGCTCTGAGAGGACAGGTATCAATAATAAAGTAAATCAGAAAGCAGTTGGAGCGCTGAGAYGTGCGCTTTGATGATTTAGGGTATATAGTGATGGGTATATACTGATGAGAGGGTATATACAGCGTGTGCCAGTGCTGCTGCCAGAAAAATCTGTGCTRCCTTTTCTGAGATCCCCTGCTTGCCAGGACAAGACAAAACACTTTTCTGAGGAGAGTGGGGTTTATTTATTTATTTTTTATAGATATTTTATTCTACGATAGTGTTCCAGTCTTTCCAAAACAACAGCGTGAGAACAGGGGAGATCAAGACCTGGTGGACAAGAGCGGTGGAAGAGGTGCTGGAGGTGCTAACATATGCCAGTTAACATCATTTGTTGGAACTAGCCTTAGGCTGGGCAAAATTCAGGGTTGGTTGACTCTGGGATGAGAGAGCAAGTGATTAAAGAGTCCTCTGAGACCACAAGCTGTGGCTARTACAGAGGAGAAGCAGCTTTATTCACCTCGTGGTTGGTCTGTTGTAGATGCTCTTGTTTTTGTCAGAAGGATTTAACTTATCCCGTGGCCTTTTCCTCTGTGTATACACAGATACAGTGTCTTTTTTCAGCCAGGCTTATCATTAAGGCAGGTGTTCTGTGGTGATCTCAAGCAGATAAAATCCCTACATTTTTAGCTGAATATTTTTAGCTGAAGAGGAGCAGAACTTTGGAAGTCACCATAAGCTTGTTCATGCTTGCACAGGTATTGTTTGAAGGCCAGATTTGCTCATTCCTTTTGGAAATCATGTGAAATACAGATTGTTTTGTGAGGAGTTGAACTAGAGCTCTCTGTCATGTGCCTCTTAGCAGCCATGGGAGAAGATGTAGCACGTGGCGTGGTTGGTACCACAGGCTGATGGCAGCAGTGCTGATTGACTAAAACCTGCTTGGACAAGAGAACTTTTTAATCCATGGGCACTCCAGTCTATCCAGTTACCAGTGACCATAAAACCTGAAGAAATGTAAACTTAAAATGTCTGTTCCTCTATTAGTTATGGCTGAAATGGGCTAAGATGCCCAGAGGTGGTTGTGGGACAAAAGCAGGGAGGTTGCTCCTTTGGCCTGTCAAACAGGAATTGGGTGAAGAGATGAACACTATGGGGCCTGGGGGGTTCTCCTCTAGGCTCCTGCAGCAGCTCCAGCTTGTGCAGGAATTTTCCCGCCTCGTGGAAGTCTCCCATAGGCAATGCAAGCCTGAGTCTCCTCTCCTGCCTTCACTTGGGCTACCCTGTTGTGACACTTGTGTCCCTGGTCACAGGTTGCAGGGCAGCGTGTTGTCACAGCCTCTCCGTCCGAGGATGCCACACGCCAAGCTCTGGTCACSGGACTGACTGCACGTGTGATGTGCAGGGGGGCAGGAGCACCCCAGTATAAGCTCTCACGTGAGCCCCCGTTTTGGGAGAGTGCTGATGTGTTCATGGGGACAGAAAGGATTKGGATTCTGTTAACTGAGAGGTCAATTTCGCTGCAGTTTTGCTTTCCTTCTCCATTGACACAGTTTCTTTCTGARAAGTGAAAGAGGAAACACTGAGCCAGCCAGATCCTGATAGCAGGAAAGGAGACCAGTCTGCGAGAGAAGGGAGCTGCTGCTGAGGGGCTCTGTTCAGAGTGGGGCTTTTCCCCACAGAGGAAATGAGCTCGTCATCTGGAGGAGACCAGGGCTTTGCTGCTTGCGGGAGGAAGGCAGAGCTGGTCAGCTGAATGGGATGAATTATCCGCTTTGCTGGGATTAGGSATGTTGGCAGCGCTTTTAGAGACTGCAAGGCAAACCTTCAGTAAGTACACACGGTCCATTCAGTATCTTTGGATTTCGTGAGGTTTGCCATTTGAACTTCTACAGGGTCTGTAAAACGGGGCTGCTTGGGGTCTGCTTGCTCCCGCTACCCTCTTTAAATTTATAAAAAAGGACAAAAAAAAAAAGGTAAAGGATAAATGTAGACTTAGAAGAAAGGAAAATCTTTGTAATTCTTCACTCTGAAAGAGATTGCTGTGCCCTGCACCCTTCCCCATAGTGGCGCATGAGGTCTGGCTTGCGTGTTTACTTGACTAAATTGCTGACTATAACTTCCCTCACCAATAATCCTCTACTTTTACATGGAGATTAACGAATAATTTGTTATTCCTTTGGTCATGCATCTTGAAGATGGAAGGGGCAATACCTGCTTCTAGTCATATGTAGCTTTTGAACAGGGGAAGGCAGGTCAACAGTGAAGAGAAAAAGGCCTCCAGGATTGAAGTCCTGGGTTGCTGCAATTGGTTTGGCCAGTACCTGACTGGCTTTCTGCAGGGTCTGTAATGAAGTAGTATGCTGTTGCATATGGAAATAATTAAGATGAAAGCCACTCTACCCACTTAGTTATAAACATTCACATGACTTTTCATATAAGCGTCTTTATATCTTCTGAACAGTATGTGTATGAGTATCTCAAGAGGGAAAATCTCTTCGTGCTGTCTTGGTGGATAAACTGCATTTGTATTCACTGAGTTTGAAGAGGCTGCTTTGGTAATTTCTCTGAAGGGAGACAGTTGCTCATTATTTAGTGGTTTTAGTTTGTGCAATTGCTTAGTGTAATCAAGAATGCAAATTGGTAGAAAAATGCAGGGAGTGGTATTCTGAAAACTGAAACCAGAGTAACATCTCTAAGAAACATCAGGAACAAAATAGGGAGGATGAAGGACAAGGACTAGGGCCTTGCAGTACTTGGGGTRCAATATAGTTTGATAATTACCGACTTCTTGAAGAGAAAAGAAGAAATTGAGATTTGTGATGTTGGTAATCCAAACAAAACCAGAAAGAGTCAGGGGAATGGAAAGAACTTTTTGGCAAGTTCTTTCATCTAAAACTAATATGAGAGTAAAAATGAATTGTCATTTTCTGTAAAATAGTCATTTCTCATAAGTTCTGGGGTTCTGTGTATATGACACATGTGACATTATTTGTTAAACAAAAATAATTCCAAATCAGGATGTTTAAATCAGAAAGCATTTTGGCTGTTAGCCCATCAAAATCTACTATTTTCTAATGTTTCTGTTTGCACCTGTTATATGCAGCTGGCAGATACATAGTGTAGAAACACTTCAGAATTTCATCTCTTTTAAGTAAAGGCAACTGAAATAATACTTTCTTGCTTGTGAGATTCTTGGCAGTGACAAAGTGRTAGATGGAAGCAGTAATTTGGAGGACCTTTTTAGATTTTTTCAAAAGCTCATTAATATAAAGTGCCATAAATACYTTTCCAGATTGTATCCACAGGTTTAGGTCAGAATTATGGATAACTTTCCAAAAGTCGAAACAGAAATAGTATTTTTCTGAAAACAGCAACAACAAAACAAAACATTTAAATTACGCGTCCCAAGTCTCAGGCAGGCGCAGGCCTGACTCTGTCTTTTGGCCAAGGAAGTCTGATCAGGGCAGGACCAGATGAGTAATGTTTGTGGTGGTTCAAATCCCCAGTGAACCATTCTGAGCAGCTGTAATTCCTAGTTATTGGAAAACTCAGGTTTTGACTAAGGCAGCAGCTGGGGTCTGGCAGGTTAGTAATAATAAAACAAATTACCATCATCAGCTTGACAATGGCAACAGCTTTAAATGTTGACTAAGAAGATTTTTAGTTCCTTATTCCAGCTCTGCCTCCCTGCTAAAGGGAAAATTGGCAGTAAAAGAAATCTCTGGATACAATTCACCATTCATTGTATGGTGTTTGGGAGCAGCACAGTAGAATTAATTGGTATTTTTGTAGTATGGCGAAGAAAACAATTTATTTAATTTACTTATTGCTAGGTCTGTCCAATCCACAGAGTTTTGTGGCTCCTTTTGAAAGTCTTGTTCCCAAACTTTAGTAAAGCCCTTTGTACTTTGAGGGTGTTCTCCTGCAACTTCTGAGGTAGGTGATTTAACAGAATGCAAACCCAGGGAGAAACTGTGAGAAAAAGCCCTCGCTCACTATTTTAATACTTGTTTAAATCCAAAACTTCAGAATTGAGGGGACCAAGTAACATTTTTTTTTCCATCTGTTTATTGATTGCAAGTCTATTTAAAAATGAAGAGTACTAGAGCTTTAGTATTACTTACTAATTAGTATAGCTAGCATTCTGTTTTTCTTCAACTTCCGGAAACCACCAAATTGCAAGAAGGCAAGTGTTGGATAAGGGAAAGCGGGTAAGCAAGGAGGTATTTCACAGGCCACATGAAAAATGAATGTTGATACTTTTGCTTGGATGCTGTGCCTGAAGTGTCTCAAGTGTCATAATATTTTTATTTGCTCACCACCTGCGTACACTTGTGCAAAAGGAGAAAGGAAAGTTTATTTTAAAAGTTTTAAGGAAGCATTTGTGAGTCGGAAAATCAAGTTTGTCTTTTTTATAAATGTCAGAAAAAGATTAATTCCTGCCTACAGTATAGGTAAAAATTCCAGCTGTTACTGGGATACTGGAAGGACTACTACAATTTATCTTTTGAGACCAGGTTTCCCCTTTCAGTACTTCACCTACTACTAAGGTTGGTGGTAACAGATAGGCTGGAAGGATGAGCAGGGCTCTGTGTCCAGCCGTAGAGCCTCCTGCTGTGGAATAATGCACTGGTTGTGTTGTGGTTTTCATGTCACCCCTCTGTCATGGAAGTACCTCTTTTTTCTCTCTCATCTCTGGGGTTATTTGCGTGTGGTTCTACCTCTGTGGCATTTTTTTAAGAATCTTGCTGCATTTTACACTAAGAAATGCTTTAAAGATTAACCGATGTATATAGAAATGTTCAATGAAAATAAATTTAGTGCTTTTAAGTGGGGAAGGCTGATACACTGGCCAGAGCTCCTTCCCTTTCTTTAGCTTGGATATTTTTCAGATTTCACAACTTCTTTTTTTCTCCCACCCCTCTCCTACGTTGTGCTTTTGAGCAGTCTTGATAGGAGCTCCTGATCCAAAGACACTCTCAATAACTATTCATAGTTGTATAGGAGCACTCGTGTGCCTACATCCTGTGTTATTTTCCTGCCTGTTTTTCAGCCTCTGCTTCAGGGATCCTTGCCTGCAAAAAGAGTTTATTTGAGGGCYTGATGCCATGCTCTGCTTCCCCAGCATTGCATCATGAAACTAATAACAGATGACCACAGATGAAATATTGTCCAAAAACTAACCATAATGTAATAGTAACCCCACCGAGGCAGACACTACATTTCCTGAGAGCCAAAATCAACTGTGAATTCGTACTTGGATCATTCATCGGGAGCTCACTGCAAGATSATCTGTAAACTGGCTATATAATGCTTTCAGTTTACTCTCTAATGCAACTGTTGAGCAAGAGGCAGGAAAAAGGAAGAACATTTCTTAGTACCTGCATAGGGAAGCMGAGATTTATGTAGATGCTTTTATTTAAATCTGGTTACTCTGTTGCTGTTTTATGGTGCGTATGTAACATTAACATGTACTAACTGTTAATAGTAAAGAACACAGAAACAGTGGAAGAGTTTCACTTGTTGGAAGAATATTCACTAGGCTAAAGGAATTTAAGGAATATAAATCCATTGAGTTCTCCAATCCATTGTTCAGTTATAGGTTAGTCTTGAATTTATAGCAGGTGATCTCAGATAACATATATGTTATCTCTTTTCATACACCATCTTTTTAGGGTTTTTTTTTGCAGGTATTTAACTAGAGAATTACAATTTCATAAATAAAAATGGTTCCGGTATTATAAACTCCGTAAGCAATGCAATTAGCAAGGAAAATGCTTTCTATAGTTTTAATAACATTTGTGTAATTTCTTTTCCTTTAAAAAAAAGTTACATTGTAGGATTATTGGCAATTCTGTTTCCTGTATTTTATTATTATTATCTAGAACTCTTAAGTATTTGAGTCCAGGTAGTTTTTAAAGGGTTTATAAGAAGAAAATCTTAAACAAGGTAAAAAATGTATATTTAAGATTTTCCTTGTCTTTTCAGAAAGTCAGGATGAAGCATGAAGGTTTTATGGCATATTTCATCTGCGCCGTATCACAGTAGCAGCTGATCACTGCAGACTTACCAAAATACTTGARATTTGAAGTCTGATATTAAAAGAGGGAGAGCTAATTCTTGGCAAGAAAAATAATCAACTATTAAACCTTGAACCTTATAAGTATCATGATAGGAATTTTACATCTTGATTCATAACAACTAATTCGGTCATTCTGACTGAAAAAAAGCAAAACCAGTCTACTTTGTTTTTGTATTTTTTGCTTGGTTGATTGACTAATCGAATTATTCACCATAGATTAATCACTGTATCCAGCAGCTACTCCTCCGTGCAAAGGAGTTCCGAGAAGGAGGAGGAGGCTAAAAATAAGTGCATGGCCGTTAAAGATCATAGTTCTCTTTGGTTTGTTGCCTGTGTAGTATTTTTTGGTGAGACATGGTATTAYATCCTTTTGTGCAATGGGTATTTTATAGATGGGAAGCTGAGGGATTTAGATAGACATTTTGAATTGTAACTAAAAAATGTGTGTTTCTTTGTGCTAGAATGTACATCCYGCAAATTTTGAGCTTGGATTTTTTTGGATGTTTTCCCTTTTGTGACACAGAGTGAAATTAAGTGGAAAACAAGTTAGCCCTTCTGACAAGGAAACTGAGGAACTCTCCATCTGGGTTCCACAGCGTGACGTCTGTAGTTGCTGGTTCCTACTGACTGTTTTGGCCTTTAAAACTTCTTCAAGGTCTCGTGAGGAATCGCTGTCAGAAGTGGAAAGAGAATTTCTTTCTCCAGAACAAATCTGTTTTTATTACCAATAATCTTATAATTAAGGCTTCATTATGGTTTCCACTTAAGATTCCTCRTTTACAACTTCACTGCCCTCTAAAACTTCAAGCTCTTGGGCATACTTATCAAAGGGGAAGGAGAGTCCAAGAACAATGACAGTGACTTATTCTCTTTAACTGTAGTAGCAAAACTTCTGGAGTTGAGTGTTGAAGCTCACACTTACTGAGGAGATGCGTGTTAGAACATTTCAGATTTTTGATTTGACTACTACAGTGCCAACGTTGAAGTAGCGTGTATGCAGGAATGTGTTTGAAGCAATAATTACTGAGTGTATCACGTGAGCAGTGCTTACAGAGTTAGAGAACTACAGCAGTTCTCTTTGTGCTTTATCGGTGTGCCTCAAAAACTTTTAAGAGAAGTTTTTTTAGGGATACAGCAATTCTACGGAAGTAACACAGGGTTTTGAACCTTTGTTTAACATTGCAAAATCAGACATCAAAAATGGTAAGGTTACTAAGCACTTGCAAAAGGATTTGGAAGTATGGAATACTTGTGAAGTTTCTATTTTGTTCTGCTTTATAAATTCTTTTGTTTTACGTGATGCCATGAGAGGGGTGAGGATGGTTCAAAACTGCTTGCTATTTTCTGGAGCAGGCTTCAGCAAACTGTAGACAGAGCGCAAACGGCCATGTTACTTTGCTGCAGCTTTTAATTTTATGTGTTAAATAAAAGACGTTTCTGTCACATGAGCAAAACTCAGACCCAAATATTTACCATTTTTCTTTAAGAGCTGCTGACATGGCTACCACCTAAGTTATGGAGAACTGCCTTCCTTTTGCTGCTTTAGATTTCAGTCATGCTACCCAGAACACCCTGGAACCTGAAGACCTGAATGCAAATTTTAGGAATATTTGATGGTAAAAGTTCATTTTTTTTTATGCATTTATTTGCAATATAATTTTCCTCCTTATTTTAGCAAATGGAAACAAAAATTGGATTTTGGATTTTGTAAATGGTTATTAGCATAGCTGCTCAGGTTGCTAACAATTCTGCAAAAGTGTTGGTCTTGGAGGACAGGGAGAATGTAGTGTCAAGATGAGCAGAATGGAGTTTGGCAGGGAAGCTGGTGCTAATTTCTAGAGGACTGACTGTGAGTTGGGAAAAGCAATATCTATGGATACTTATTAAAAAAAATTATCTTTTTCTGAAGACTTTAGATTTGATAGTGAAATTCGTGTTTGTTGTTGCCATAGATACTAATTTCTTACAGATGCTGCCTTTGAATTTGCTGCAGAGCAACAGATGACTGTGGAAATATATACCAGTGTTACCGGACACTGAGGCAGTTCATACCTTCGTGCTTCTTCCTATGTTGTAGTGCCTTATTTATATAAAAAGAAATGTTGCAATGCTTTTTATTCAAATGAAAAATTTTACTATTCTTAAATGAAAATTGTATTTCTTTGGATACTTTTTCTCATGGTAAATTGCATGTGTGTGTTTTTTGGTAGAACTGCAAGTATTAATTTGGCTTTTGCTGATGGACAAAGTAACATGATGTTTCTGAGGTCTGTGTAGGCCTGCAGAAGAAGTTCACATGTTAGTCTTGCACAATTTTGAGTATGAAAGTAGCCCTTGTTCATCAAGTAAATTCTGATGTTTCTCATCCCCCAAGTGTAGGGGTGTCTCTTGGTAAGAAGCTGTGGCTCAGAGGAGGGAAGGTTGCACAGAGAATACTATTTAATGGGTCCCATGCCTCTGACTTAAGGATGTTTTATGATCTGGASCAGCCAGATATGTTCAGAGGAAAGAGGATCTCTGCCCTGTTGGCATGCTTTTACATCAGTATGAGCTACTTGTGTGCAACAGCTATAAATGTATTGGGTCTGAGCAGAAAATGTGTTTAGAGTTAAAAATGTATAATTACTAACCTTTTCTGTACAGTCATTAAGTGTTAATGGTATATGTAAAGGCTAATGAATGGCAACTAATGGATTTTATTGAACCTTTTGTAGATAATGGCCAGTGTTTTTCAAAAGCACTTTTTTAATACCCCTTCCTTCCAATCTGTGGTGTCATATAGGGCTGCTATACCATATGATGCATGCCCCCTGTACATTCTTGGTAAACTGCAACTTGGTTAAAGTTGCAATTCTAAGTTTTGCTATTTTTTTTTCTTTTCTGCCACGTTTGTGTAAGAAATTTGAGAACAGTTCCATGTTGATTATTTTTATGAGAATGTGTTATATTTCCTGTCCTTTTTAATCCTGAAAGGACAGTGGTCACTGAATTTGAGGACACTATTGTCATGGACATAAAAATACAAATAACTTAAGAACATACCAGTTGAGATTCATAATTATTATATACAAAAATRAATGAAAGAAATATTGTACACATGAAGAAGTACTTGGCTTTTGTGGCATTCTTCTAATACTGTTTTTCCAGTAATTTAGACAGAACTGCTGTCAAGCTGGGCTCCAATCTTATACTTGTTAGAGCTGTTTAATTAATATAGCTCCCAAAATGCATATCCACAAAACAGCAACAGCTAACTAGAAACATACTTTTTTTCTTTACTGTTTTGCGCCAGTGATCTTTTTTTTTTCTTTTTGAAAGTTACTGTTTTTATACAAATATGAACAGTAATGTTCCACAGGGCTGATTAATTCAGGRCCTTTAAAAGTGCAAGCTGAAGCAAAATCAGTATCAAGTATAGGCTAGACCAAAATGTAAATGATGTATTTTTTAATGTTAAAGAGTCTCCTTTTAATTATTAAAATGCATAAAGCCAAATGTACAGTTGTATTTAGAAACAATCTTTGTCTGATAATGTGCTGTAGGTGATAACTTTTTGTATGCAAATGGAAACGTTTGTGGAGGAGAGGGTTGATTAAAAGGAACCTGAAAAGTGTCTGAGTGCAGTAAAACATACGTTAAGTTACAAGGTATTAGCATGCATGTTTAACAAACAGCTTTTCATTCCTTGCCTGAGGCTGGGGTCAGCCGAGACTTGGAGCTGAAAGCTGTTACTTATATTGCATTCATTTAAATGGAGCTATTTTGAATAAACTACGATGTTTGCAATATGTGAGTTATATGTGACATAACTGTTAACTGTTATGTGCTTGGGTAAACACGGAGCATACTGGTTGGCAAAGGTTAGAAGTTAATTGTACATCAGCTTTTTTGCTGCTTCTGCATTCTTGCTGATACTTGTTCCATGTCTGTTGATTCTAATTGCCCCTTAAAATTCTTATATTTACCATTGTCMCTCTTGTTTTGATGTATGGTCAAGGCGGGATTGAGAGATGGTCTTCCTTTAGCCTCTTAAATAATGTAGTAATAAGGATGAAAAGCAAAGATAAATCTCAACAGTACTCAAGTGAGCCATACTAAACTCTTTAGATCGCATAGAGAATACATTCTATAATAAGTGACTGAGCTGTAGTTTCAAATCGAGTTGTCTTTGGTGGTTTTTCTTTGCGGATTATGTAAAGGCACAGACACAGAGGGTTGGCTGTGTGTGGACCCAGTGTGAATGTGTTTGGACTGAATAGCTTAGACACAAGTTGAGACTGCACTGTACCCCTAGGGCTAACYTGGGTCTTGGATCCCTCCAGCGTAATGTGGGATCAGACACTACAACCAACGCTGTTGGTTACTGCAGAAATACGGGGTGTCTCTTCTAGTTCCTCAGTGTTACAGCTCTTAGAAATGTTATGCCAGACCTTTGCTGACCTCACCTGGAGCTATTTGTTGTATTTGCAGTTTGCTTTCCCCATCCGTGTCGGGTACCTCTGTTATGCCTGGKTTTTTTTTTTCCATTTTCCTAAATATCCAAACTCTCTTTGCCCCATATATCAGCTAACTGTAATACGTGTATGTTTTGTAAGGAGGGAGGGAGGAAGTGGGTGAAGGGAATGGTAAAAACATGTGCAGAGAAGAGAGAAAACATGAAACTCAATTTAGAAATAAGTAATGGATGTAATTTCTAAACGATAAGATGGTGTCAAGCCTGCAAATAGGCAGGATTTCAGTGTTTCAAGAGTCAAAAATCCTTCTCTTGTGTAACAGGCCATTGTAGCAGTTTATCAATTTATGGAATAGCTTGGCTCTTTGTGTTTTGARTACATCGTTGACTTGATTCAAGCCACACTCTAAGCCGCCTTTTTATTCTTTGTGTTCAATTCAAAAATGGCTAACCATAAAAATTTAAACTTTCTTCTGTRTAAGATCCTGGATGTTTGAAGCTGAATCCCGCTGTTACACATAAAATAATACTTTCCACTGATATATGTCATTGCTGAGTGGGATTCCATTGCAGAATGTGGCTTGAATTCAAGCAGTTGTTCAAATGAAAATACTGATGTCTAAAAATAATAATAATAAAAAATCCTTTGTTAAAATACAGGACTAACATTTATCTTTTTTTGGTGTTGTGTGCATTCGTCAGTGTTGAATTTCTAAGCACGCTCATCTTCTGCTGTAGGAAGGGCTGTGATTTTAAAATGGATGAATAGTTGACGTGTGAATACAGACGGTGATCAACTTGGAGGATCCATTAAAAGCCTCTGTGAACCTTTGGGGGGGACCTCCTTGGGTATTACTGCTCACATAAATACTGTTACAGAGAAGCCCGAGTAAGGATTGGGGTTTGCCTCCCAGAACTGCCCTGTAAGCATCTGTCTGCACCAGGCCTGTGACTTGACTACTCAGGACATGCCACTTTCTCAAGGTTTTCAACACCTTTGAAAGGCTCAGCTGGGCGTTCTTCAAATGCTGGTCCCACAATGGAAATACTGGTGTGGCTTGCCTTAGAATCCTTTTAGGATAAACCACAAACATTTGTGCCTGGGATAACTACTAGAAACACCCACGAGAAATGTGTTGATAATTGCTACCTAATGGTCACTTTGCTAACAAAAAAAAAGGGAGTGGGGAGGGAGAGAGAAGAAAAACAAGAAAACAAAACATCACCGGAATTCTTAGGCCTGAAACCCTAAACCCCTGAACCCCCCCCCTTTTTTTTTTAAATTGAGAATGAAAGGCTGACACCTTCCAAGGCTTATTGTAGACAAGGCCTTATTGTCTGTAGAGAGAAACAGGAAGTCAGGTAGTGGAAGTGAATGCCTACGTGCCTAAGAAAATTCTTTAAGGACATCCCTTAGCCCCATTTAGCATTATCTGCTCAGATTTTATGGTGAAGGGCAAACCCTCTAAAACCTACACCAAATAGAGGTGCAAGTTTTACTCTTCCAAAAATAAATGGATTTGGGGTGGTGCAGCAAACTCCAACTCCTGTATTTTGACAGAGCTGCAGGATTGCCATWTTATGTGGAAGGTTTCTAGATTTCACAAGGTGATTTATTTTATTTTTTTCTACTTAAAGTTGCATTTTTTTTTCAATTTTTCAGAACTTGAGAAAAGTCATCTTTGTACAATTTAGATTCCTTTAGKAATTYCACTACCCYCACAGGCATTTGTGTGTGGGAGTTRCTTAAGACTTTTTAGATRTTACTGACTTTGTAAATATATCRGCATATATTTAAGTGATTTTGAATTTTGGCTTCAGTAAAGAAGTGAATTAGAAAAAAAAGAAGTATAATCTTATGTCTCTGCTCAAGTTTGAGCCCTCTGACTTTTGGTGATAAATTTGTACTGATTTGGAGAGCAGCTCTGCAGAGAAGGACAGAGTACTGTGCCCCTGTGGCCTAAAAGGACAATGGTCTCTTGGGACAGTGAAAGGACTAGGACATCTCTGCTGTGAGAAAAGGCTCTCAGAGCTGGGCTTGTTCAGCCTGCAGAAGACTGGAGGGAAAAATCTTACCAACGYGTATAAGTATCTGAGCAGAGGGTATGAAGAGGATGGAGCCAGACTCTTCTTGGTGGTGCCCAGCAATACGATGAGACGCAGTGGGCACAAACTGGAAAGGAGGAAGTTCTGTCCAGACATGAGGAAAACACTTATTTACTGTGAGGATACCTGCATACCGAAACGAGTTGCCCAGGGAGGTTGTGGAATGTCTCTCCCTGAAGATACTCAAAAGCCATGTGGATAAGGTCCCAGGTGGCTTGTTGTGGGTGACTCAGCTTGAGCAGGGGYTGGATTAGATGGAATCATAGAATGCTTAAGGTTGGAAGGAACCTCCAGAGATCACCTACTCCAACCCCCCTCCAGAAGTCCCTTCCAACCTCAGCCTTGTTATACTCAAGGTATACTTGGTATACCTGTGATAAATATTAAACTCTGTTKTCCAGAGGTCATTGTGATCAATGCAGTCCCACTTATATCTTGGAAACGTCCTACACTGTCTCACTCTCCACCGTCTCACTGTTTTTAGCTTGTCTTTGTGCTTCTGACAGGTCTAGGAAGGAAGGTCYGGTGTTTCACTAGCATGGAAAGAAAGGAGCGTGTGTAGATGGAGCTGAAGCTGACTCCGATGCCAGGGAGAATAGCTGGGATGAATGTTGACACAGGTGAAGCAATTCTGGGCACACGTTCAAAAAGGTAGGGGGAGTACATTTTAAAATTGCGCTTTGAGCCTGAAATGAGCAGCTCGGTGTCAGTTTGAACTGTGTTGCCATTATCACTGCGGGTGTCTAATAGGAGGTCTGATATATTGTAGTGTAACTTAGCCTGGAGCTGCTGGGCAAAAGCCTGTAAATAAAAAGAGCATTAAAATTGTACCAGATCAGCCAAGTATCAAGAACTCTTAAGAATATTGGCCTTGAAGAACAGAGCTATGTTCAGTGCGATTAATGGGGTTTCYTTACTAGTGCAGACCACTTGGTTTGCCATTCTCCTGGTGCAGTGAATATTTGTGTCTTGAGGCTTTTCTTGGAGAGTTTATGGTTCTGTAAATATCTAAGTACCACTTCTTTTACTGTTAAAATGGCCAAAAACCAACAAACAAACAAACCCTTAGCTTAGCTGTGTGATATCATGTTTTCTCTTAGAAGTAACGAGTCTGATGAAAGCTGTCCCGAGGCTGAAATGGAGCTTGGAGGAGCGTGGCTGCAGCCTGTGTCGGGTCCAGGGGAGGCTGTAGCAGCATGGTTAGTGYGCTCTGTGTGCTGCAGGGAACAGCTTCCCCGAAGGGCAGCGTTGCTGATGGTGGTAAGGCCCAAAGAGTGCCCACAGGCACGGCCAGGCCTCCTGAGCTGAGCCTGCCTGCTGCTGCGGACGCTGCCCTGGTAAGRGCAGCCTGCCTGGGAGCGCCCTCCAGGAACGCGCAGCTTGCTSCCACTGGGTGGAATTCCAGCCGAGCGGGATTTGGACGTGCAACGTGCAGTCACGTCGCACAGCGTATGGATCTGCAAGAGTATCTGACACTCAGCGGTAGTAGTAAAGCCAGCGTGGTTTGTGTTACGAGACCTTTTGCTAAGGTGGAAAAAATGAGTAACCAGAACACTTCACTGCTGATGTTTTTGGTATGAACGGCCTTTCAGCCCTCTTAAAACTGTCTTGAAGCAAGAGGYTGTGCTTTTAGATTCACAAACCTGCTAAGACGGTCCATAATTTCRTGTTAGTTAGAATTAAAGATGATCATACATTCCTGATTTTTTTTTGGAAGATATAATTYACATAACTTTATTGGATTTTGTGGGGATATAAACAGTTTGCCTAAGTACAATAAATAGACGGTTCTTTGTTTCTTAATGTACTTTGTAAAGTACTTATTTTCTCATACTGTCATCTTACAGGACCRTTTTACGATTCAATGAAGATAAAATCTAAAACCAGGATTATGGAGAATACTACTCAGTCTTCATAATAGGCTTTTTTTTGCATTACTTTATTTGAAGTTTATTTTTCCTTAGAATTCTATGCTGCTAGAGTTTTAAAACAATAATTTAATAGCATTGTAGATTATTTTCTGTTAATTCTGCATTGTTTCCCATGATGAAATGTAAGAGCAGAACAGTCAGCARTTCCATAACATGAGGTGGTTTTTGTAATTTGTGTTTTAAAAACAAGTACAKCTCTGTCATAATAGACTCAAAATTCCTTTTATGCACAAAATGCTTTGTCATTTTTTGTACATCCCTACAGCTCTTTTTCTTGCCARAGTTGACAAAGATCTTGCATAAAATCAGAAAAGCTTAAAAATAAACAMGCTAAAACACTCTTCTGGTATGCTTTTAAGGATGGCACATGTTTATGTTTCAATTTCTTGATATGTTCTTCATATAGTTTAAGGACTTCATAGGGCTTTTTGAGGTACTATTTGCATGAAAGCCTACCTTTTATGCTATTTGCAAGTGTGTTTTAAGAAATTTGATGTAGTTAAGGAAACAAATTTATTTTCCCTCAGTCCCCAGTGAAGAAAATTCTTCTAACTGTGTCTTATCTTTGGATAATGGTTCATATCATATCGAGTTGTTAATTTTCTTGTGGCACTACATTAGCTAAGATATGTTAATCCTTTATTTTAGACAATTTTGGGCTTATATAGTTCACTTCCTTCTGAGTCTAATAAATTAGTTAACCAAAAGTGAAAAAAAAAAAGACCCAATTTATTCCTATTTAAGTATATTGGGATTGTGGTGTCTCATATGGAATTCCAGTCTCAATCAATTTACCTCGGGCTGTCAAAAAAGTAGTGTCTCCTCCAAGTGCGATGCAGTTTTCTTGACAAGGGAGGAAGGTTTGTGGATCGATTCATCTCTCTGGTCAGAGGTGTTGGAAGTCTTAATTTTAGCCACGCCTTGCATGCATGCTTAGTATGAAGATTTATGGAGAAAACAGCTATGAAAAGTTAAGGAATCAATAAAAGTGCTTATAAAAAAAGTTAATGTAAGTACCAAAAAAAAAGTCATTATTTTCGAGTATCTGGTTAAGATGAATGCCTCACTGTGCCCAATCAGTGAACAGAAGTCCTAAAGATGTGATCATCTTTAAGCACATAAAGATATCCTAGTGACTTCATTAGACTAAATACAGGAATAGCACTAGCATGTAAGGATTGCGATGTTACCCTAAGAGAAGGGACACAGTTTGAATACCAATATTATTTCCATTTTACAGATACAGAAATAAGACATGTCGAGTGAAGCAGTGTGCTGTGGTGACACAAGAATTGGAAAGCTAAATTTCTTTTGATATTCAGGTCATTTTTTGCTACAGGACTCTTCCTTTTCATTTTAGAATTTTACTTTTTTTTTAAATAAATCAGTCACTAATTGGGTAAATAACATCTTTTTTTTTCTTCTTTATTTTTTCTGTCTTCCCTCTCTCTCCTGCCCTTAGTATTTTGTGACCTGAAAGGAAGAATGACTTAGTCTATTTAATTATTCATTTATAGTTGTATTTGATATCCCTTGCAGAGAATATAAAATATTGCATGTTAATTTTTGGTTTCCTTAAGACATCAGAGAAGGTAATATTCTTTGAGTTTAATATTAAAGTCAGAGACGGAAGTGACTTTTTGTTGCCATAAAAAAAAAAAAAGGAAAAATCTCTTCTCCCGCCTTGTGCTACTTTCCAAAAAGCATTTTGAAATTGTTTAGTTTAAAAACACTGATTTTAATCCAAAATTGCCACCACCTTGTTGCACTTAGTAATCCTGCTTCAAGACTTGGAGCTCCTCGTGTTGAAAGCCCGGCCACGTTTGACCAGGCTTCCTGGTTATCCTGTGGCCCTATCTCCACTGATCTCGTCATGTGTGGTTCCGGCAGGTCACGCACGCAGCCAGAGGGCCAGACTTTCTTATTCTTTCCGGTATTTGGACCAATGTGTCATCAGAATTTCTCCCTCTAGGAGAGGGCTGTGGCTGGCAGGAGCCGGTGTGTGCTGTTGAAGGGAACCTTGCCGCAGTGAGAAGCATCTGACGCACCCTCCTCCGGAGGAATGCCCCGTCTCGAAGGTGGATTCCGGTACCCGATCCCGACTCCCACTCCCAAGCTGAGCCACCTGTTTCTGTTTCTTTTTCCAGGGTGGAAGTAGCCCTTTTGTTTGTTTTGGGAATCCATCTAACAACGTCAGAGTGAGGAGTTGGCCACTGCAGTTTTCTACCAGATAGACGTTTACTACGAACTGTTCCCTGGAATTTTTCTTACAGGAAAACCACTTAATTGGCCATACTCAGCGTGAATAGTAATCACTTCCTCGTAAATAACTGGAACTCTAGTTATTTTCCAGAACTTTCTAGAAAAAGAAAAAAAAAAATCACCTGACTTCCTTTTTTTTTCCATATTTTCTCCTTTCCTCTTTATTTCTACAAAAACGGAAAGCTACTGCCCCCCCAAAAAAAACCCCAAAGACCAAACAAAAAACAGTAAAATGCAACAGAAGACTAAAATAAATGTTAAAACAACAAAATTCTTAAACCAGATTCTTTCTTTCTGACATAAATTAAAATTTGGAGGTGGAAATTAATCTGGTGTCCTCAATACAAACAGTGGAAGTTTGATGGATGAGAATCTACCTATTTTAACATCAGGTCTTCGTTAGACATCTTAATGTCACTAATATGAATTTAAATACAATCTAAATGTATTAGAATGTACAACAGGCATAGTCTGGTTTATTCTACCAGGTCTATGTTGATTTTTGCAGGGCTTGTATGACTGTGGAGGCCTAACTTAACTTTAACTTAACTCTTAACTGGCCTAACTGGAAATAACTCTGAATATTCACTGTTGTACACCAGAAGTGAGAAATGGGTTATAAAAGCAGATGAGCTTTCCTATTTGAAAAAACCACACTTGAACAGCATGTAGCATATATTCTCACTGTGTAGAGTCTTCTGTTATTTTTATCATGAAAAAAATTCTTTCATTGTGTTTAAAAGCTGGCAAAGCACTGCTATCTGACTCCACATTTAGCATTTAATCTATAGACTGTCATATAAAATGAACTGATACTCTATATTTGCTTTGAAATCCTGATGAAAAAAAGTGGTAGTTGCAAAATGCAGAATTTCTTGGTAGGCCCTTTTGTGCGCTAAAGGAGAAAAGTGATATGAGAGACGTGCTCTTAAAAGATGGTGTCTGAACTTTTCACTTGTGTCTCTTCTTGTCTGTGGAAGCTGTCACATCTAGTGTGATTCATTTTGTAAATTATATCTTCTACTTCATCTAGCTGCAGGTGTCTGTCTGCAAGGGTTAGACTGCAAAACAGGATCTAAAGAAGATGTTTTTCTTCAGGTTTCTAAAAGTATTTTTCTCTGTTTATCTCATAAACCCAATAACATTTTTTTGTCAAACATGTTACTGTAAGTAATTTTTCTTTCAGTCAGAAAAAGAGCAATATATTGTGGCAGTATCATAGATTTTCATAGCAAAATAGTGGCTAGATAGTACTTCACTTGATAGTAGTGTTTTATATGTCAGGATCTTTGATAGTGAATTTCTACTTTATGTTTTTTATAAAAATACATTGTTGGTATTTACCTAATAAACAGTCAAGTCATATCTGGAGAGAGAGAAGAGTGTACTACTTGTACTGGAAGACTTCCCAAAACCCACTAAACTCGTGGTGCTGATTCTGTTCTCCTAATGGCAATGTTGACAAAGGCTTAGGATGTGTTTTCTTTTAATTCCTCGTTTCTCCTAGGGCATTTTGACCATAAAAGCATATTGCCTCTTCAGATGAACAACTGTCCCACAAACTACACAGGATTATTATGGTTTAGAAAGTTGATCCAACACGAAGAATGAAACTTAAAATACAGGGTGACTAGATGCAGCAAAACATATTTTTTGAATATATTCTTTATGAAAACTGTTTTGAAATAAAACTAGAACGTTTGGTAAAGTGAATAGAAGTTCATAATAAACAGCGTAGTGCTAGTACTTTGGCAGGGGCGCATTAAAGTTCTAGGAGCTTTGCTGTAATCTGTAATAAATAAGGTTTCTGTGCAAGTGTTAAGTAATTCTGCTGTGTTGTGAAGTGGTGTTAATCTGGCTCATGACAGTAAAAGATGAAAAGTCTTTGCAGAGAAATACCTGAAAAGAATTGTGAAATTTGTTTGGGGGTATAAAGTCACTGTTTCTGAAGGGTGCTTTACTAACCTCTTTATTTTTTTCTTGTGATTTGTACCTCATGGTTCAGTTTTATAATGTATAGGGTAACTTTATCCTTTTTTGAGATAGAATAGTGTGCAATTTAATCTGAAGGAGATGGGTTTTTGTTCGAGCATCTGATTCATACACGTCATGTAGGAAGGTTGGGAGAAGAGAAAGATTATTTTCCTGGAGTAGTTATACTAACTTTTGAGTTGGAATAAATCTTGGAAAGCAGCTGTTGTCTTTGATGCTTACCTTCCAGGGTGAGCGTTTTTCTAATTACTGAATTGTTCATTTGTGTAGCAAACCTTCAAGCTTAGAGTTGTACCTAAGCAAGATGCACAGTACGATAGAGTAGGATCCTGAGAGGGATTTGCCTTAGCCGTAAGTCTTGCTGAAGGTGCGAGGAAACAACCCGGGCCATGTGGATGTTGTTTGCAGTAAGAAATTACCCCAGTTCAAAGGGTTCCCGGGGGATGTGCTTCCTCTTGGTAAGCTCTTTCAGGAGCGCCGCCCGCTCCGCGTCTCTCCACCATCGCCCCTCAGGCCGCCGTACATGAAAGGGGCCGTTGTCCCCCGGCGCACACACGGCCGCTCTTTCTTGGGAACTGAACAGGAAGCAGCGGCTCCTCTCCCCCATGAGTGCATGGGGACGGTGGGAGAAGTCCCCGTCGGGGTTCGCTGCAGCAGCGCAGGCGGCCGCAGACCGAGGGGCGATCTGGGCGCTCGCCCTGCCCTACGTAGCACGGTTCTGCGGGGCTCTGCAGGCCCTCGTCACCTCCTGGCCCTCCTGCTTGCACACACCTTCCTCCCCGTGCTCTCTCTTCCCCTCTGCCCTTTTCACACCGCGGAGGTTGGAGTGCCAGAGCCCGCGCGCTGATAAGATAAGAAGCACATGGTGCACTGCCCTAAGCCAGGGGTCCCCGCTGGGCCCAGTGACGCACACAGTCCTCCCCTGATGTCAAACAGCTGATAAGTAGCACCTTGGCTCCCTTCCCAAACTTCTGTGCCAAAAGGGGGAAAAAAGGCTCTTTGTCTGCAAAAGGCAGCTCTGTTGAGGTATTTTTTTAACATCTCGCTGCTTTTCTTGAATCGAGGCCAGGGTTCTGTCTGTTTAAACTATTCAGTATTATTTCTAAATTGTTTGGCAAGAATAAATGTCCGCTCAAAGAAAATGTGCTTAATTCATCATGCAAGATGTATATTTGACTGTACTTGCAGCATCAGACACAAAATACCGCGTGTATTGTTTGTGAAACACGATGGCGAAGCTCAATTTATGGTGCTGTTTAAAGCCGTATGGGGCCGGCTTTTCCAGGGTCCAGTGTCTTACCAAGGGGCAGATGAAAAAAATACAAATTTATACTTATGATTAAAAATGAATTTTATGGAATCATTTTAAAATTATCATTTAAAAAAAATCATTTTAAAATGATTCCACAGAAAATATACCAGAGTTGTGTAGTATTCTGTATTCTAATGTCCGTTCTTTACTGTTTCTGTTCAGCTCTGTTCAGTTTTTATGTGACTTTTGTAAGACTACTCATAATTTCAGTGCTTTTGATTATAAAGGAAGTGAGTATGCTTTAGTAATAACCTATATCCCCCTGTTAACTTTTTCTTAATGTAATTGTACTATATACTGCAGGCTTTTGAAAGTGTTAGAAGCAAGATGGGGCTGTCCGCACTGTCTACATGCATTTTTTAGCGTATTTTTGAAGTACAGAACTGATCCTGTTTCATAATCACACGCTTACGTTTCTGTAGGTTTGCTCGTATATTGATCTGTGTTGAAGTGACTCAAAATTTACATTATGCAGCATACGGTTTTGGTGTGTGTTTTAAATCAAAGCAGATCTGCGGGGAGGACCCTGTTAATCACAGCTAGCAGAGGCACTGGCGAGCGCGCGTTTACCGCCCGTGACTCCCGTGATCCCGCAGGAGCAAGCGTGGAAATGCTGCTGCTGCTGCTGGGGTGAGGCTGTGATGGACGGGAGCCTGCCATGGACCGACAGGTCTGATCTTGATCCAGAGCTTTACAAGCCTCGGGGGATATCCAGGCTATGCTGAGGCTCTCCTAGCGGTACCTGAACTTATTTGTCATCCGTATGCAAAACCCCATCCATGTATCACGGACCCAGGCTGAATTCAGGAGTAGTGTATATGTTACGTTTGAGTTAGTTTGTATAGATTTTGAACCGCGGCATGGGGCTCGGGTATAAAACAGCTTTGCAGAACCGTGGAGTACTGATAGGTCTCCTTGCAGTTCACTTGGATGTTGGGTTGGTAATCACCGACAAGTCTTTTTCGGTATCTCGAACTACGACTCGCCTTGGGGCTCCTGCTGCATTGGCTGTGTAGGCAACACCTAGAAGGTACAGCTGAAATTCCAGTCAAGAAGAGCCCACGGGATTAGTGCCTCCAGGGCTGTGTGTTGCATCGGGTGCTAAGCATTTAAGAGCAAGACACAAGGGCTTGATTTCCCTTGTGATCAGCGGGGATCGGGTGCACAGGCATTTAAAAACAAAACAAAAAAACCCCACTAGTTTTTCATATAATTAGTATGTTATGCAATTTCATGTTAGAAATATTAGGTAGGAATATTCGGTATAACACAATTCATTGTGAAAGACCATATTACTTCTAAAGTGGATAGTTGTCTTAAAAGATATCTCAGTGATCCTGAAGTGGAATTTAGTGTGAAGTGATTGATTACGTGTTTTGTTGGCAGTGTAAGAAAATGAATACTCCTTGTCTTGTACCTTTCCTTAACACCAAGGAAAGGCTGTTTTTGTGGAGCCTCTGTAGTAAAAGGAGGGAGAGGCTTTCCCTGGTCCTCTGCTGCTGCGTTCTAGCAACTGGATTTCTGATAAATCTTTGTTCAGGACAATGTAGATGACTGAAAAGGCTAGCATTGAGTTAAATATTCACAACAAAGGGAGCTAGCAAAATGTTGTGTTCATACCTGCATGCTATTGTAACTGCCATTTTTAGAGGTGATCCCTGTCTGATGGGTCTGGTCTCCTTAAACATCCACACAGGAGGTGCAGGTTGTTGTAGGAAAATGAGCTCAAGTTTCACCATCCAGCTTCAGTATGGTGAAGACCCTGTGGATTCAAGGATGATTATCACCAGATAATTTTTAATGGAATTATGATCATTACGTTGAAGACAAGAACATTTCACAAGGCTGCAGTGGGAAGCAATCGTATGTAGTATTAATTTGCTCTGTAATGTCTCTGAATAGTTTTCACCCACAAAATATTAAGGTTTATAAAATATGAAATAATTTTTAAAGTCTCATTTTATCTTTTAGTGTCACTTTAATAATACAGTGAAAGGATAATTGTGTTTTAGGGTGAATAATTAGGTAATCTTGAGCATTTCAGCAATTTAGAGGTTGAAGTGGTTTTCACTTTCAAGTCAGCAGCGTACCCTCATTGCCTTCTAGGGAAGCTCCATACTCCGGTCTTGTTTTTGATGTAGTGTTTTTTGTATTGCTTGCATTACTAAGAAATCATGGAATCTTATGGAAGTCGGGTGCAGCCTGGTCAGTGGGATTTAGTGAAGTTCATCGTGATCTCTGTGTTCCAGGCTCTAATCCTGCCTGGGTTGCGCCTCGCTGGCCCCCGCGCGGCTCAGAGCTGAGGGTTGGTGGCTTCCTCCTCTTCATCCCATGGCATAAGGCAGTGAGGTGGCAGGAGGCAAGGGTGCTGGGGCTGTTGCCTTCCCTGCCTCAGAAAGGCATCCCCAAATTGTCCTTCCTCAGGCTTCTGAAAGGGGCCTGATACCAGCTCTGTGGCTGCTGCAGCCTATGTGTAACAGCAGCAGCTTTATGATGATAAATTTAGCACTTTGTGCTTTTTTTTTCCTTCCTTCCTATTCCTGCTGTACCATTTAAGGTTTGCCTGCTTTTTAGTTTGAGAATTGCTATGGGGTGTTAGATAAATTTATCTCAACTTTAATGCAGTCCAGTGTGTTAGCATTAATGCTAGTGAAATTGGGACCTATCATTTAATTTGTTATAACAGGATTATTTTAACAGTTGAGTAACTTTAGTAAAAGAACAATTATAAGTAGCTTGCTGTTGAATTTCAGAATATGAGCAGGTCCTTCCTAGGGCTAACTGTATTTCCTGTTTCTTTGGAAGAGGGAATATATGCACAAAACCCTATGGATTCCATCATGGAAGTGGTTGCATGTCCTTCAGAAATCTTGATCAATTGAACTAGTGATTTGTAAAAAATAAAATGAAATATTATAAATAGTGCTAAAAAGAGCAAATGCAAGTGCAACATCATAAATAGCAAGGTGGAGGCACTGCAGAATCACACATGGGAGTAGTCGTGGACTGCAAAATCATCAACTGAGTAAATTATGGTGAGAGTTTTATAAGTAAACAGGAATTACTACTCACTGCTGGTGAGGGCAGAACTTAAGTAGCATGCATGCATTGGGGCACCAAATTTTGAGGATATGAAGAAGTTGGAATTCAAAGGAAAAGCACACAAGTTGTTAGGGATTTAGAAAACATATTCCGTTCAGTCTAGAAAGGAGAAGATGAAGTGAAGAAAACGATGAAGAAAAGAGGGTAGCGGTCCGTCGGTTTGTGGTTAGTTGTTACGCAGAGCAAGACGGTTGTTTTCCATAGGAGGAGGTTGATAGGACAAGAAAAACCTGGTAGGATTCTTAGCAGGAAAATGCAGATTAAATCATAAGAAATATTTGGACAGTTTATCTGGAATGTCAACTAACCTAAATCTTTAAGCAAAGATTTTGAATGATTCCTTAGAGAAGATTCACTTAGAAGTGCTTACTTGATCCAGCGTCAGAGCTGGAAGAGACTAGGCATTCTCTCATATTTCTAGGTTTTCATGCTTACTATGTAATTGATTTTTTTTTTAATCACCTCAGTTGTAACTTTGAATCTGTAATACTAATGAATGAGGTCCAGAAGCCTTGTAATAGTGAACATGAACATTGCAGCTTTGTATTCTCCCTAGTAATAGAAATAGAAAAAAAACCTTGGGCAATTAGGGTCTAACCTAAATTTTAGGCCTTTAGTCTCTTGTCTGAGTCTTGGCATAAAAGGGGAAATGCAAAAATTACGAGATTTTGAGGTCTTCTCCTTTTTTCCCCCTTTTTCTCCTTACAGAAAACAATAGTTTCAGCTCAGTTTTCACAACTTTGTTCTTCCAAAACAGAATTTGATATGTGAATTTTCTGCTGCAGTTAAATTAATGTGACTGAGCAGCTCATTCACTTTTACTTCTTTCTCTTTATGTAGTGTCTTCCAAAATGGCATGGACTGGATATCATTTGTAGTCTACAGGAAGGAAAAATTGTTGGGAAATATTTTATAGACATGCTTATAGACACTGCAGTAGGTACTCCCAGCTTACAGGGGGGAAAAATATTTTTGGTCTATGCATGGAGACTAAAGACAGTTAAGATTTGGGTATCTCTACCCTCACTTGTAGAAAATCTCAAGATTAAGTGAAAGAAGGAGCCAGGATGAAAGGAACAAAATGAGCATGGAAAAAAAAATTGTATGAATATATGAATGGCAGAAAGTGGGAATTAAACTGGGAAAAGCTGGAACACCAGTGCATAATTTTAAAATTGTAACCCTGACTGTGGAGAGTCTCTGGTGGAGGGTAGAGCCGCCAGAAACGTAGTACCTGGCCTGGAACACGAGGTAGCTGCAGCATGCAAACTTCCTGAGAAGTGTTTGCATTTGGTATTGCAGGCTGCAGAGAATTTAGGTGTGAACGCAGTTACTAAGAAGGCCGGTGTAAGGCAGGCGGTAGCGTGTGCCTGTGGTGTGCACTGCCATGAACAACGGTGGAGACACGTAAAGGAGCAGATAGGAATCTTGCGTGCGGTCTTGGCCGTCCAGTGCCTGTAATGCGAACCTTCCAAATACTTCAGGTACTAAGTACTGAAGAAACTACTTGGAAACAACAACGAAACCAGAGCTAACAGGAGGTTTCACTTCAAGAGGAGGTGTGAGGTGACCTTTAGAGCAGCCAGGCAAGCTCCGAGGTTGTGGACTGGAGGAATGCTGTGTATGGATGTGTAAGGAAGCAGTGATGGGGCAGTTGTTGCCTAGAGCCTCTGGCTATTGCTTTGCCCCGCCTGCACATCAAAAAGGAAAGTTTTGGGCACCCGTGTTTTGAATTAATTTGAACTGACAGCTCTCCTTTTATCTCTCCTTTTATCTCCTTTTATCCTTTATTGAGAGCCAGCATGTTGTTACAGCACTGTGTTGTGACTGGGTGTGAGTTATCCGAATATGTGCAGTGCTTTCTCTCCACCAGACAGGAGGAATTACGAAAGTACTGGAGCAGGCTGGATGGCTGTCGTAGAAATGAACGGTTCTCAGTTTTCTAAAGGGCTGTGACTCTCTTTCAAAGCTGACTACACCATCTGTCATTCTTAGGTGAGGATTTAATCTCTACAAATATGGTTTGCAGTCTTTAAAAAGTACTTTTTTCAAGTTTCAAATTAAATCACCTTATTGTCATGCTTTGCAATGTTTGCTGAAAGTATCAGGATGCTGTTTCTTGGATGTGACATTTGTGGGAACAAATTGGTCTTTGCAGAAACATCAAGTCTTGCTTTAGTGAAACTTTTTTGATTCCTCTTTTTCATCAGAGATGTTTGATTGGGAGCTTACAACTAGCTACAGGTATAAAGATCAATAATATGTTTTGTAAGTGAAACGTAGGGCTTGTTCCAGACCTCTGTTTAGTACAGTGCTGTTTTAAAGTGTTTGCTGTTTATTGGATTCATTGCTTTTGCTACCTTTTGTCTACCAGTTTTTGGAAAACTGGGAAGTGAGGAAACTGTCTACTGCTCTTGGCATTTAGAGGTGATCTGAAGAATTGTTAGGCCCTGAGCATGTGTGGTGCCTTTTTGCTTGTTTGTTTCTTTGTTTTTTTGTAAAATCATAGGGGTTTTTTGGGGGGATAGCTAAGGAGAATATTGTTCATTTTGATTTAAAATCAAAACATTGTTTAATGAGGCTCCTAAATCCTTTAAAAAGAGGCCTAAGAAAGTCCTTCTCCCCTACCCTTTTCTTAAATTATGGCCCTCTGATATGTGAAATATGTGTTTTCATGTAATTTTGTGTGCTTGGGGAATTTATGTATATTATATATATTTTTTTCTCCCTTCTGATAACCTGACTGATTTTAAGCCTTCAGAATGGATTACTATATAATAATGTGAAAAGTAGGAGAAAATTTCCAACAGAAAATGATCTGCTATAAAGATTTATAGTGAGTTAATCCAGTTGGTCACTGAATGCAAAATCTTTCTTTTTCTTGCTGGTCTCAGTAACAGCAGTTAGATGAAATTAATGGAGATTAGTGTTTATGTGTAGCTAAATTACTTTAGCTACACGATTTGTTTGGGAATATGGAGGAGAGATGGTACTTTGGATGATTAAAAGGACCTGACAAGGATTCTATTTGGAAACGTTCATGCCAGCTACATGCAGCAAGGTCATTGTGTATACAAGTATAAATGCTGTTAGACATTGTCTTAAGGGAAGTAAATAATATGTAAGGCTCTTGGTAAGATGCATGTTAATAGTGAAATATTTCTTATTTAATATGTATATATATGTATATACACACTCTCTTGAGTTTGTCTTTCAGTGTCAGGAATGTCATAAGCTTTTAAATAAGCTTATGATTTCATAAAATGAAGAAGCTCCCATTTGGACTCCACCGAACTTACGCAAAAGCGAAGTGCAGAAATCATTTAACCCATTTCCTTTGTCCCCTTGTAAAATTTTCTGTATGTTTAATTCATGCTTCTTGTATATCATGGTGACATTTAAATGAAAATAAACTATTTTCTATATTCTACAAATATTTCATGCTTCAGTATTTTAGGAGAAGTCTGTGTTTTACTTTGCAGATTGCAAGACAGAGACTAGGGGCATTAAAAATTTCTGCCTAGTGCTTTTACAACTTGATATGTGATGGAAATCACATAATTAGTTATAGTTTCTGACAAGACCCATGTTGTTGAAAAAAGTGACATAAAAGTATAGAGACCTCTGTAACTTTTTTTCCCTCGAAGTTACATATGACAATCTATTTTTTTTTTTGTAAGGAAGAGCTGAGTACGTTTTGAAAATGCTGCTTCTAATCAGGCAGCCTCCGTGAGCCAACTGGTACACAGGGAGCACGCTCCTCTTAATGTTCCGCGGCACAGAGCGACTTTCAGCGTTAGGACATGATGGCATGAGCCGACTTTCTGTGGCCACATGCATTTCTGCTGGAGTTTCCATTCCGGTTAAGTAACACATTCTCTCCTGATGCAATTTGAGAGAAAATGAGGCATTAAAAACAAAGTAAAAGCGGCGCAGTGACTGACGTAAGAGAAGCGTGTGCGTTTTTGCTGCTTTTCTTTCGCTTTTATGTCTGCTTTGACAGGAAAAAAATAATCATGCATAGCGTTCCAGGAAAAGTGCTGCTGCTGTGCTGAGTTTTCTCTTTATTCGAAACTGTGCGAGTCAGGTTTTATTATACTGAGTTCTGTTGTTGAGCTCTTCCCTGCTACTTTGCAAAGTGAACTGCCTGTGCTTGCACCGCCTCATCTCGCATCAAAACCTCTCTGGCACAGGAGCTTCAGTGTACAACAGCTCCCAACTTGGTGATGTGATCCATGGTATAGGCTTCCTATTACGCCAGTGCGAATAATCACAGTGCTGATATTTCACTTCCCGGGATTTAATCATTACACTGAACCACAAAATACCTTTTTAAGTTTTTTTTTTCTTTCTTTTGGATAGAGAGAGAGATACATATGTCATTTATATTTATTGCATTTGTATTTGTAATGTTGTAGGAAGTGTATTTGCTTAAAATGTAGTAAGTTGTATGCATTTTTAATAAGAAAACAAGCAAGTACATCTGCAGAGGTGTATATGTGAAGAGGAGCAGTAGAACCTGAGAAGAAAGTAATATATCTCTGATTTTGTAAGAGTAATTTGAGTAGTGATTGCAGAGCATCTTTCCAACCTATGCATTACGTCTCTGGTAGGAAAGTGATAAGTATAATCCTTAATTATGTTGCCATCTAATCACTTTTGTTATATCTTAAAATAGAGGCCTGGTAAAAATGTGTACATGTGTAGTATGGCTGTGAGATGTTGAGAGGAAGGGGAATTACTAATTTTTGCATGTATTTTACAGTGAAAAATGATTGTATGACAACCAAAAGTGATTTCAGGAGCACAGAGCCCAGGACACCTCTGCTGCCAGTTGAGTGCTGTAGTCACTGCACCACTCCTGCCTGCTCTGCCTGCTCTCTGACTTGTGAATGTGTAGGAGAGCAGGGCTAAATGTGCCGCCCTCCTTCTCCTGCCCCCAGTTAGAGCTCCTCGCTGCATGCCAGTGAGGAGGGCAGGCTCCGGGGTTCTGAGACCTGGTTCGAGTAGGTTCCACGGAGAAAGCTAAGGAGTCTGCACATCTACCCCTTTCAGCAAGGTGTTCCTCTTCCCTGTGTTCTCAGGGTTTCCCTGGCAAAACTTTGGAATGGAGATCTTGATTCACTCAGCATTTTACACCTGTTTTCAGGCCATGAGATAGAGGGGATAGCCGGAAGAAAGATTGACATCATCATTCGTTGGGAACATCTCTTCAGTGTTTTTCAATATAGTACTTGGCAGAAGGGATGGGATAGTTTTGCTGCATGACTCGCTTCTCATGGATACTTTGACTATGAATGCATAAATGGAATAACTTAAGAAATCCAGCTGCCACAGGCGGAAATAGTGTCGTAGGCATGTGGTGAGGCTCCTTGCAGTGAGGAGAATCTGTCCTAACCTGGGAATCCAAGTGTTGTTCTGTCACATACTTCTTTTTCTGAGAATTTGTCTTCAGAAACCACATATTCGCATATTCATTTTTTGGAAGATTTTAAATAAACATAGTAAAGGAAGTTCTGCAGCTTTTATTGAGGGAAGAGGGGGAGAAATACAATGTGTAAGGCGAGATGAAAGGAAAATTTCAGTTATGCTCTTGTTCTCCAAACCCAAGTTCTGGATAGTAGCTCCTCTTAGTGCCCTGTTTGATACAAAAAGCATCTTCAATCGAGTGGTTTGTCTTTTTGTGGATTACTTGACTTGAAGATTAAAAATATTAGAAAATCATACTCAATATGACAAGTGTTTCACAGCCCATATGTGCATCCACTTTAACAAAGCTTAGGGCAAACACTCATTTACAACATGTCTCCTTTTTTTTTTTTTCTTTTTGTTAATGAGGTACTTCAGCTTTGTCTATGGAGCCTTGTTGTAGCATTTTCCCAGATTGCAGTGCTATGCTTAGAGAAGAGACTGACTTGGTCCAGGGAGGTATTTTTATTGTTCCCATAGAACTGCATGTGTACCTGGAAGCTTGTTGTCTCTGTCCCTCATCTATATCACTTGGTCTAAGAAAAGATTAATTTCCTGTGGAGATGTTGCTTCACTTACCCTGTGTGTGTCACAGCTACCACATAGCTAATATTACAGTTATGATTAAGGCACTGTAGTGTTTTTGTGTGCAGATAACATTGGGCTCAGTTTTAAAGCCTCTTTCATAATCTCTGTCCAAGTTGTGTTACTGGAGGGGAATTACAGTTTGGCTTTCTGTATTTTCATTTCTATATCCTATATATGTGTGTGTGTGGGTTTTTTTCCTCTCTTTATTTCCTTCTTAAAGGAGGGATTTTAGATCACAGTTTTGGGGCATTTACAATACTTGATTATGCCTGCAATATTTTCCCTAGTCTTACTAACAGGTATTTCTAGCTGCTACTCTAACTTGTGAGATTTGTATCAGAATTTTATTTTATTTTATTTTATTTTATTTTATTTTATTTTATTTTATTTTATTTTATTTTATTTTATTTTATTTTATTTTTATTTTATTTTATTTTTATTTTTTTTTAATTTATTTTATTGTGTTTTATTTTTATTTTATTTTTTATTTTATTTTAGAGCTCAAGATGACACCAGTGAGAAATGCAGGGAGTTTTGCAGTATTGGCAGTACCTTGCAGTACTCCATTTGCACGTGCTGAGCTGCTTGGGCACCTGAGCAGGTGCTTTTCGAATGGCCCCTGTACCACAGGAAAAGCGGCCCTTCACCCATGTCTTTAAATTCAAGGACCTGCCATATCACATCAGCCAAAAGAAGATGTGTCACCCTGCGTTAGGCCTGCGGCTGTTGCTTGCAGCAGCCCTGTTCAAAGCATCTGTAAAGTGCAGGTAAAACAGGATTTTAATTTGTAGCAGATTGTGGGACAGAGAATTGAGTCACTAGACTGGTGCTGTGCGAAGTAGGTTAGAAGGTGCTGGGTCTGAGGGTTTATTGTCTGTTGGTTTGGGTTTTAATACAGAGAAGCTATGTGAAAATAACCCGAGGGACAGCAATAATTGTATTTGCAATTTAGATAATCCTAGCTATCAGATACAGGATTGTTACCAGCTTTCAGGTGACTTTTCTCTCTACAGAAAATGTGTACTATATGAAATACGTTAACCTAAAGCACCGAAGTTATTTAGGGTAAAGAAAATGCTCACGTGCACTGAAGATGTTCAAAGAAGACATTTTAAGCTTATATTAATGCAAAACGATTCTCATCTAGCATAAAAAGAAACAGTCAGACAACTCATTATCCATTCACAGTAATTGTAAGTTTGGGAAGTACGCGCTGTGTTTTTCATGGCTGACAAGGTTGATGCTCTGCTTTAAATTCAGAGTGGGTTTGACATTAACTGGAGAGCTCCGACGAGATAAAAATTTGCTCGCATTCCTGTAATCTTAAAGTAAAAATGTGTTACAAGAAAATTACTCTGGGTTTTTCACTGCTAGACTTAATTGCAAATCTGAAGCGAATACAGACTGATTTTTATTCATCTGCTTGTTTGAATATACAGAAAACGGTATTTTTCTTGGAAATAGTAATTATTCTTTTTGTAAGTAAAAGCGCTCTTTGGTAATCTATCCTGTGAGTCAATATTTAGGATATATTTTTCAGCAAAAGTACTTCTTATTACTGGAGTTTTTTGTTTGTTTGTCTTTTTGGTATTCTTGGTATTATTCATTTCCTGGAAAAAGTGCTAATTCACACATAAGTGTACTAACGAACTCTAGCTGGACAGGGAAACATGCCTTGGGTTTTAATCTTTTGATTTTAAGTCAATAACCAGTAGATTGTTTAATTTTTTTTCTTTATAATTCTAATCAAATAGATAAGAGCTCTGTGAGGGAGAGGTGTGCACAAAACAGTGTTGGGGTGATATTTCTGATTCCAGTGTGTCTGTGCCTCTTGGACGGCATCTTCAGCTTGAGTAGGTAACTGGCTTGGGTTGAAAACCAGCCTTATTTCAGGCTAATGATTTTCCTTTGACTGACTCTAAGGAAGCTGGGGCATGTTTTTGTGTCTTCTAGAGCATGTTGTTTGAAAGACTTCGCTTTTGAGGTTGCCAAGTAAATTGATTTCCAAGGTTCAGCTCATTCCTGTGCCTCTGTTAAGGGCAAGTTAAAGAAGCAAGCCCATGGCCGAGTGCACGTTGTGTGATAGTGGAGTCTGGAACGGCGTGAGGAGCGGGGCTTTTGCCACTCAGTTGTAGGTTTTAGAAAATGCGACTTTATTGAGTACAAACATATGAATGTGTCAGTTTTATTAGGAAAAAAAAAATCTAGTGAATAATTCAGCTTACAGAATTCTAAACAAAATGATATAAATATTGAATAGTATATGACTTTGATGCGAGCAGTTTGGTGTGCTGTATAAATACAGTCTTTTTCTCCTGGAAACAGCAAGATAGTACGTTTTAATGCTTATTAGGAATGAAAACCAATTTCGGGATTTTGGAATGTTTTTGTTTCTTGGAAAACTCTGCTTTCCAACAACTCTAAAAAACTAATTGATTGAGGTTTTTCTTAATATAAATCTGAAACATTCCTGGAACCACTGGTACTTATTCCTTTTTTGACAGAGAAAAGATAGAAGGAGGCTGGAGACTGCTGAGTCTAGGAGGAAGAATTTGGATGTGGCTTCAGATTATGCCAAGTCTGATCAGATCTCATATGTAGGATTAAACAAAAAGTCTTGGTGATCAGGTGTTTTTCAGGCACAGAGGAAAAATATGGGGTCTGTAAGAAATGTCACCTTGATCCTTAGTGTTTTGTTGTTGTTGTAACACACTTGAATAGCTTCCTTTGTGAAAAGTACTGTCTGTGTTTTATGCGCGTTTAGCACTGTTCTCCCTCCTCTTTGTTTGCATTTTAGTGATGGAGATGTGTTAACATGAGTATTCACCAGGGGACGCTTGCCTTAGTTCTTTTTATGCACCAAACTTTTCATTTGAAATACTGCCCCTTTCTTGCCTTTGTATTATCCCATTCCCAGTTTCGTGTTTCTGCTGAGTAGATGACAAGTAGATTGGCTTTGCCCCTGCCTGCCAATAAGAGAAAGACGAAATCTGTTGTGTACAGTTATCATTCAAAAATACAGTTTTAGAAGCTAGATGGGATGGGAGCTTTAACTGGGCTATAGAAGAAGCATAGGAAATGGAAGCAGCTCAAGAAAGTTGGCACTGCTTCTCAAGTGACCCATTACTAGTGATGGTAAAAAAAATTATTCCCCTGGGAAATGGTGTGCTTGGTTCCCATGGTCAGAGGAACCTTCTTGTTTGCTGGTAGGTCACAGCATGGCATTCACAAATACTGTCTGTTTCCTTCAGTGGGATTCTTGCAACCGTGATGCATACTCTATGATGTACTTTGATATTTGTAGTCCTTTATGTCCTTCTTGAAGCAGTGATGCACTGTAAGTTAATCATATTGGTAGCTTTGAGTTTTAGCTTAAAGGCTGCTATTTGATCAGCTATATTCTTGCTGCAGTATTTCAAATATTGACTAAGCATCTAATGGCTAGAAAATCTTTTCCAGTTATGTTAACTAAATGAGAAGAGGAGACAATGAGGTTCAAAAGCAGATGTCGTGTTGAAGTCCCAAGCTTTCCCTCTGCTGTAATATTCTGAAGAAGGAGTAAAGCGTCTGCTAGGAAGCCGTATACAGGTCCTCAGTCCACTTACTATGGATTAACTTCTAAAGGGTAAACAAAATAATCCAGATCATCCATTTCTGCACAGTTTTGAAGTGAAGAAACAAAGCAGTCTCTTTTATCGCATGTTTTGTCTCTGCAAAGGTGATAATCGGTCCCCATTTGGAAGATCAGCTGATGAAGAGAACAGAGCATAGCACAGATACCTCCACAGGTACAATTTTGTGACGCATCTTCAGAGTAAAATACTAACTCTGTATTGCGTTCCTTGGCTGTCTGTCACAACTCTCATGGTTGGCATAAACCAGCTGAGAATCACAGCACTTGAAAGTTTTTCTTCAATGTGCGGTTTGATGGAAAGCAGTGCAAGGACAGGATGCCAACAAATGGGTTGCCCTCCTAGGGAATGAAAAGACTAGTGAGAAGATGTGCTGAACTCAAACTTTTTGTTGCCTTGCCGTTCAGCCAGATGCATTTTCTATCCGTTTTGCCTCAGTCCCTCAAAAGCTCATGAAGATAAAAAGGAGGTATCAGGAATGTGCAGCTAGGGGTGGAAGATGAAGCAGCAATGGCTGCTTTGGTTGTTACCCACCATTAAATGGGTTTACACTGATTTAGCAAAAACTGTGTGCGGGAGAGTTGTTTATAATTTTCTCCCTTTACCTGTTAACACTCTCAAAATTAAAATCCAACCCACTCTTACCAAGATATCTGAAAAGAGCAATGGATATTTTTCCAGAGAAGCAGAAAGAACGGAGGGAGAACAGGTCTTAAGTGTTCTACTAGTCAGACCGTCATCAAACAGAGGTTCTCAGAATTGCCTAACCATACTTTTGCTTCGCCCAGCAAATAGCTTCAAGCCTTGCTCTCCCACCTTCAAATGGCCCTTTTAAGTCAGGTGGCTGTAAGGTTGACTGCATTGCCTTGTTGTTCTCGTGTTGTAGCTGGCTTGAAAGGCCCAAGGTAGTTAAAGCAATTCCTTGAGTAATTTGCTTCAGTTTTTTTTCCACTCATGTTTCTGACATTTTAAAAAAAGAGAAATAATATATAGTGCCTTCAAATCAGACTTTCAAGGTTATGAGACATCTCTTTTTGTCAAAATTATTCTTCAAAGAAGCTACATAGAGCAAAATAACTTGCTGTTATAATTGTTGACCTGGAAATCTCTGGTATTCTTGTTATGTCTGTGCAATACTCTCTTGAATGAGTTGTGGTGTGGGTTATTGTATTGTACCTATTTATTGTGCACAAGAAGTGTGTGATTAGTTCATCTTTTCTTGCTGTGTATTTGCAAAATGAAGAATAGCTATTTTGATCTCTGAGTGAGCATATTTTCTTTTTTTTCTCTTTCATTTTTTTTTTGCCTGTAGTTTCACCATTACTTTATGTTCATAGAGATGGACACTATTACTGTAAGAAGAGGTGCCTTCTTGCAACCCTGGCTGCTTATTCCTTGTAGAATCATAGAATCATAGAATGGCTAGGGTTGGAAGGGACCTGTAGAGGTCATCTAGTCCAACCCCCCTGCACACGCAGGGTCCCCTAGAGCATGTGGCACAGGGTGGTGTCCAGGCGGGTTTGGAAGATCTCCAGAGAAGGAGACTCCACCACCTCTCTGGGCAGCCTGTTCCAGTGCTCTGTCACCCTCACTGTTAAGAAATTCTTCCTCAAGTTCCTGTGGAACTTTTGGTGCCTCAATTTGTGGCTGTTTCCCCTAGTTCTATCACTAGCCACCACTGAGAAGAGGCCAGCTCCCTCCTCCTCACTCCCTTCCTTGAGATATTTATATACATTGATCAGATCCCCTCTCAGCCTTCTCTTCTCCATGCTGAACAGGCCCAGCTCTCTCAGCCTTTGCTCATAGGGCAGATGTTCCAGGCCCCTAATCATCTTTGTGGCCCTGCGCTGGACTCTCTCTAGCAGCTCCACATCCCTCCTGCACTGGGGAGCCCAGAACTGCACACAGTACTCGAGGTGCGGCCTCACCAGGGCTGAGTAGAGGGGCAGGATCACCTCCCTCGACCTGCTGGAGACGCTCTGCTTAATGCACCCCAAGATCCCATTGGCCTTCTTGGCCACGAGGGCACACTGCTGCCTCATGGTCAACTTGTCGTCCACCATGACGCCCAGGTCCCTCTCTGCGGGGCTGCTCTCCAGCAGGTCGGTCCCCAGCCTGTAGGCATGTCTGGGGTTATTCCTCCCCAGGTGCAGGACCCTACACTTGCCCTTGTTGAACTTCATGAGGTTACTCGCCGCCCAGCTGTCCAGTCTGTCCAGGTCCCTCTGGATGGCAGCGCAGCCCTCAAGGCTGTCAATCAGCTCCTCCTCTCAGTTTGGTATCATCAGCAAACTTGCTGAGGGAGCACTCCATCCCTTCATCTACCCTTGTATTACCCAGTTTTTGCATAAATGTTCTCGCAGTGAGCAGTGAGTCACAACTCGGTACTTGTGGCAAAAGCTGTGCCTTGTTTGTTTGCCCGGGTGATTTTGAACTGGTTAAATTGTTTGCTCCAGTTCTTCTGCTACCTGCCCACAAAGGAGCTGCGTACGGGCCTTGTATTCCCTCTGATGCTCTTCTGATTTCATCCTGATGCCAAAGACTACCTCTGTCTTCGTTTTGTGCTTTCTTCTAGCTTTACTCTGCCTGTTTTTCACTGATGTCACATCTAGACCTGTGACATTTTTCTGCTGATGATACAGCTGGTATTTCCAGTGCCTGCCTATCACACAAGAAGGCAACTGAGCCCACAACTTGGAGTCAGTGACCTTCTCATTAGCCCTTCACTTGCCTGTCTCTTTCGTTCTTTCCACTGCTGTCCTGTCCCTCGCTATTCAAAATGTTTGCAAGTTAGGTTTTTTTCAGCTGCCATCAGATGGAGTGCATTCAAATTATTTATGAAAAAATGGTATTTAGTATACTTACTGAATTTAGTGTTTGTGTGTTTGGATATCTAGCAATGAAGTTAAGTATTTTTGGTCCCAGTCATTTGAGCACATGAGTTGTATGATGGCTTATGCTGTATGGGGTTTGCTAGGGATTTTCACTTTGAATATCAGATATCTTCGTTACTCCTTGAAGAAATGTGATGAAAGTATCAACAGTCCCTCAGAGTGTGTCTTACAGAAATTATTAGGCCTTTACTCTGTATATTAGTACAACTAATATGACTTAGTGACTGGTTTTTTATCAGATCCTCAAGAGACCTTTTTCTTGCACTACAAGGCAGACTCACTTTTTAGTTGTTAGTGTGGTGAGTCTTTCTCCAAATCGTTCATATCACTGTAAATTAAATTGAATAGTCTTAAAATTTATGTCTCACAGACCACAAAAGTTTTAGTCTTGGAGGCTTTCCTAAAGTGAATGAAAGGATTTTAAAAATATTGAAAAGATTCTTTATTTCTCTTAAATCTCATTTCAAGGATTTAAAATTTCTGAAGTTTGGATTTCATTGTTGTTTACTTCTGTTGGTCATCCAATGCAGTGCTTAACTGTATTTCAGTCTGTTCAGTCTTCTTATGTGATTTTTAGTTATCTTTAAAAAAGCTTTTCTGTGTGTGTGTGGCTGTATGACACTGTAATGGGCCTGTTACAAGCTAAGAGAACACTTTACAATTGGTCATGTGCCACAGAGAAATCAACATCTCAACCCCTAGGACCTTAACATACTAAAGTGAAAACTTAGGGCAAATACTAAAGAAATACGCCTTAATTTCCTATATTAGACTGTCCATCTTATATGGGTGTCTTTATAGTTTTTAAGTGTTAGCTGACTGTGAGATAAGGCCTTGTTTAAATTGACTAGATAAAATAAGATTGCTGCAAAGCTGAGTGGCACTGAAGGTTGAAGTGAATCCAACCAAATGTTATTTCTCATTGAGTACTTTATCATCCTTGCCTGGGAAAGGTGTTTATATAAATCAATAGAGCAAAGGCTCAGTGCAGAAATGAGGATTGAAATGGCATTATTTTTAGGTGTTTCCTGAGTGCAAAGCAAATGCAAGTTGTGAGTTTTCCATCCCTTCCATTTCTTTTATTTTTCACTTCTCTTTCCACTTGTGTGTCTTTTTTTGTGGTGTGTTTTTTTTTCCCTTTTGTTTTTGTTTTTTTCCTGATGGTGCTTTTGGAGGTGAACACATGGCAGTGAGCGAGACTGTCTCCAAAACAAATAAAAGAGGGTGGGGAGATGATGAGGGGGAGGAGGAGAGGGAAAAGATGCAGCTGCTCATTTTTAATTTTTGATTCTAGCTCTCAATTCTATGGCATTTGCTTAAGCTTGCTCGTATGCTAGGGATCTGACTGAAACAGTGCCTTTTTTTTTTTTTTTTAAATACAGTCATTGCCAGTTAAAATGTTAAAATAGTAACAAATGATTATTTGAATTCTTGCCTAAAATAGCATTGATGAGATCCCAAATGATATCCCATGACTAAAAGATCACCACACCAATAGAAACTTCTTGAAAACACATTATCTGAATGACTGGTTCTTTTTTATTTGTTCTGTAAATAAATAGCTGCCATGAAAATCAGTAGGAGATATTTCATTTTATTTCACCTGTGATAGGATTGAGTGCTACAATACCTCACTAGCAGCCGAGCAGTTGTTAAGTTGAGGGAAGTGATGCTGCCCCTGTACCAGAAATGGTGAGAACGCTGGTGGAGTGCTGGGCTCCCCCATGCAAGAGGCATGGACATGCTGGGGTGGGGAGCTAGAAAGCTGATGAAGGAACCGGAGCATCTCTTGTACAAGGGAGGATGCGAGAGCAGGAGTTGTGCAGCCTGGCGAGGAGAAGACTCAGGGACATCTCCTCAGTGTGTCTAAATGGTGGGGAGGCGAGGGAGAGGAGATTCATGGGCAGCGTGGCTGGTGGATTCTTCTCATTGGCGCCTTGTGTGCAAGAGGCAACAGGCACAAACTGAAGTACAATGAATTCCATCTGACCATAAGAAAACTGGGCAAGCTCGTGAAGTGTGGGTTAGATGAGTGGACAGTGAGGTGGATTAGAAACTGGCTGAATGACAGGGCCCAGAGAGTGTGGTAATCAGCGGTGCCGAGTCCAGCTGGAGGCCTGTGGTTAGTGGTGTCCCCCAGGGGTCAGTCCTTGGTCCGGTCCTGTTCAACTTGTTCATTAATGACCTGGATGAAGGGATGGAGTGCTCCCTCAGCAAGTTTGCTGATGATACCAAACTGAGAGGAGGAGCTGATTGACAGCCTTGAGGGCTGCGCTGCCATCCAGAGGGACCTGGACAGACTGGACAGCTGGGCGGCGAGTAACCTCATGAAGTTCAACAAGGGCAAGTGTAGGGTCCTGCACCTGGGGAGGAATAACCCYAGACMTGCCTACAGGCTGGGGACCGACCTSCTGGWGAGCAGCCCCGCAGAGAGGGACCTGGGCGTCATGGTGGACGACAAGTTGACCATGAGGCAGCAGTGTGCCCTCGTGGCCAAGAAGGCCAATGGGATCCTGGGGTGCATTAAGCAGAGCGTCTCCAGCAGGTCGAGGGAGGTGATTCTGCCTCTTTACTCAGCCCTGGTGAGGCCACACCTGGAGTACTGTGTGCAGTTCTGGGCTCTCCAGTGCAGGAGGGACGTGGAGCTGCTAGAGAGAGTCCAGCGCAGGGCCACAAAGATGATTAGGGGCCTGGAACATCTGCCCTATGAGCAAAGGCTGAGAGAGCTGGGCCTGTTCAGCCTGGAGAAGAGAAGACTGAGAGGGGACCTGATCAATATGTATAAGTACCTCAAGACAGGGAGTGAGGAGGATGGGGCTGGCCTCTTCTCAGTGGTGGCCAGTGATAGAACTAGAGGAAACGGCCACAAATTGAGGCACCAAAAGTTCTACAGGAACTTGAGGAAGAATTTCTTAACGGTGAGGGTGACAGAGCACTGGAACAGGCTGCCCAGAGAGGTGGTGGAGTCTGCTTGTCTCGAGATCTTCAAAACCCACCTGGACATCACCCTGTGCCACATGCTCTAGGAGACCCTGCGTGAACAAGGGGGTTGGACTAGATGACCTCTACAGGTCCCTTCCAACCTTAAGCATTCTGTGATTCTGTTCTATGGTTCAATGAAAACACTTCCTCACTGTGAGGCTGGTTGAACACTGGAGCAGGTAGCCTGGAAAAGCAGTGAAGTCTTCATCCTCAGAGATGCTCAAAACCCACCAACCTGGTCAGGATCCTGGACAACCCGCTGTAATTGCCCACAGAGGTGACTTTTGGCTGGGGACTGCACTGAAGCTTCAGGGGTCCCTTCCAACCTCCGTGATTGTGGGATTCTTGTGGGCTGTGATTTGGTATTTAACAGAAGTATTTGGCTGTGTCGGATACTGAACAAATTTCATGTTCCCATATATTCCTCTGAACAATAGCATTAATGGAATAATATTATTAGCACTATTAAGCAAAAATTTGTGGTTAAGGAATAAAGCTTGAAACAATGTGTGGAATGAAACATGTTTGGGGCTTTATTGCACAACTCTTTACATGTTAGTGAGTGCTTACCCACATAAGTAGTCTCATTGACGTCAATAGGACTACTACTATAAGTAAGTGTTCATCAGTGGAAGTAAGAGTTGCACAATCTGTCCTTGTTTCTAATGTAAAAGCATATGTAATACAGTATTTAATTATCACTTCAAGCCTCTTTTACTTCTGTGGCATATTTATTTAAATATCTTAAATTATACTCCCTTTTCCTAGGCCATACTTTAGTGACATGGAGATATTATTACATCCATCACCATAAAACTGAGCAGAATTAGCATCTTTGAAAAAACCATCTTTTATTTTCTCCGTTTATATAACTGAAGAAGTGTGGGCAGCAGAAAAAGAAAATTTTCTCTTGCTTTATCGTGTTTTAAATAAAGTGGAATTTCTGACTTTTTTTCTGACAGTTTGATGGAGTCAGTGCTTAACTTTCAATGCTTAATTAGTCTAAAGGTGGGCTTTCTTTCCCCCACAGAAGAATTAATTAGTGGCTTTTTTTTCTTAACGTTAAATGTCAGTCAAAGTTTAGTTTTGTGTAAGGAGACATCTTGTATCTGTATTTTACAGCAATCCTGAGGGTGAGAAATCATAATTTAATGACTGATACTAACTTTTCAAATGTGAAATCTATTGTTAGTCTGATGTAGCCTTTTCGATAGGGAAAAGCAACATCATACTGCTTAACATTAAAGTGAGAAGACCAGAATCTCTATGACAAAATTGCTTTTTTGAGACTTTTGGAAACTTTGTGCTAAACATTTACTTTCAAGTTGTGCAATTTGGAAGTTGATCAGGGTGCTTAAATTCACTTAGATGCCCTTCTGAAACTGCTGTAAGCTTGGGAATATGAATGACTGAAGTTAAATCTCTATAATTGTGAATGCCTTGAGAATATAGTGTTTAAAATTTCAAAAAATGAGTCCATTTCTCTTAATAAAGAGGTTAGACGTTACTTATTCAGACTAGTGGTACCTTTACAAAGAGAAGATATATAACGCTGGAAACCCTTCTGAGCTAATAGCGATAATATCAAAAAGCCTGATAGCTGGAAGCTGAAATAAAGAAAAAGTTCGTAGTGGAGTTAGAATGAAAAATTTTTAATGGGTATTGAATAGGTGGATCTACTAATACCTTGAAGAGATTAACTGGAAAAATGATTAACTCTTCTACTGCTTAAATCTTTCATCTATGATCAAATGTCTTTTTAAAAGACACATGCTGGTTCAGCCTTCAGATTATAAGGCCTCATGTACAGCTAACAGATGACGCACTTTGAGGTAATCAGGAGGTCAGGATCTTAATGGTACTTCATCTTAAAACAAATGAACCCATGAACATCATGGCTGAGCACTAGATCAGGCAAGAATACTAATTTTTCCTGCTGGTCCTTGCAGAGTGAGGAGGTCTTCCCTTTGACGTCTTTATTTAAATACTGAGCAAGTCTCTTCACAAGAGTTAGAAGATATGGGAAATACTTAATTACAAGTGACAGATTCATATTATTCTTGAATATTTTTCAGAGCAAAATGCTGTGTTTCATTTTAGCCATGATGACTAGAAAGACGATGTACTTAGATTTATATGGCTTGGTTTTGAAGAGCTAGATTCTGCTGCACCGTGTGATGTGTTCCTGATGCAGGAAGGTTAAGTATCTTTCTCATAGAGCTTTTTAATGACAGATTTCTCTGTGTTTTGCATCTGCTCATTTGTGACTGTATGGATGGTGACTGTATTTTCCTTTAAGCCTTCTGAGACAGTAAGCTTGGAGGGGAGTAAAAAGAAGCACAAATGTGATCTGTGTTGCTCCAAATGAGGGCCCAGTAACACTGAAGTAGAGCACGGCCAAGTACCTAGTCTTAGTGGTGTGTGGAGCATCGTTTGAGTTATGTGCACACTGGTAACTGAGACTTAAGAGGCCTGTGCCCTGGAAAACCTTCCTAACAGATCTATTAGTTTAAATGTTAAATAAGATGAATATAAGATAATAATATGATGAAATAATTAATTAATAATTAATAATAAATAAATAATAAGATGAAATAAGCTGTTCCTTCCATAAGGAAATGCTCCATGTCCTACTTGCTCAGTGTAGTAACAGGCTTAGACTTGGAATAAGCATGCAGCCTCCTTCAGAGGAGCTCTCGTCATACTAGGTCTTGTTTGTGGACTCAGTTATTTAGTATTTTGTTTGTCAGAGTTTTAACTTTGTGTCGATGGGCATACTGTAAATGATTTGCAGGACTTGATTCATGGAGTTTATTTAAAATACAGTCAACAGCAATTCTTTGCTAATAAAGACAGACTGTTTCAGCGAGAGGAATTTACTCAAACATGAGACTACTTCAGAATCAGGTGAGAGGAATTCCTTACATTGGCAGGAGGGTACTATCAGGAATTCATAAGTTAAGAACTTCATCCCAAGACCTGTACTAAAGGGAAGATGTATGGTATTTCAACCTCGTATAACTTTTACTTTTAAGTACTTCAGTTTACAGATGGATATAATGTTTTTAGAGATTAGGTAGGGGCACATCCTGAGTGACTTGACATTTACAGTATTCATGACTGAACAAATTACTTGTGTTTTAGCAATTATCAATTCTAAATTGAATATTACTAATCTAGTATATTCGGGGCAGGAGACAAGGTACCCTGGCCTTACCTGTCGCACAAGAGAAGAAAAAAGAGCAAACAGATACAAACCGTAGAGAGGTGTTCGTTATTTATTTATTTATAAATATATCTTTGCTAACTACAATGTGATGCATTATTTCTAAAGATTTTGATAATTGTTAGGAATGTAACTTTTTTTTCCCTTGAGCAAACCTTGGAAATTGATTTAAATTTTGGAACTCTTTAGGCACGTCTGTATTCAGTTTGTTAGCTTTTACTGGAGGGCTAATTAAATCCCAGCGTTTGGTCCCTTCATGCACCTGCAAGGAGAATAAAGCTCGTCACAGATCTCTCTGACTTGCACAAAGTGCTAATTAGAGCTGTGGAGAAGCTACTCTCAAGGCAGGAAAGCTAAATGCACAAATTTAAAAAACCCAATACATCAAGTAATAGATAGCATTACAGGGTAACACTCTAGATTCTCTGCAGTATTATACTGTTTGAAGTGCATATTAATACCCCGTGGAAAAAGATCTTTCAAATTAGGAACACTTATTCACACCATTAAGCCTATGCATAGTTTCAAGAGAAAGATCATGGACCTTTTAAGTTCAGTTGATGAAAGCTAATTTCAGAACCCTTCTTAGTTGGCTTTTTGCCCTTTAACTTAATACTGAGTCAGTGCACAGAGCTGCCAGTACTTTGCAGTTCCAGAGTGATAGTCTTTGGGTCTCATAACCATAAAGCATCTGTACATGTCTAGGGCTGGAGCTTCCTAATGCTGGGTAGTATCTACAAGTGCCTCGTGGGCAAATGCTATTGAAGTCCCTGGGGAATAAAGATATTTCTCATGTTCCCAAGTTGGGCAGCACCTGGGATATCCAAATGCATGGTTATATCTCTGACTTTTCCATCAGGAGGATTTGAATGAGGGTAGGTACGCTAGATGAAGTGGCTTTTAATATTCTTCCTCTATAGAAGTAGCTTCGTTTGCCTGAGCTGCTCTTGATTTTCTTTCCCAGAACAGCAGTGCTGCTCGTGTCCTGGCTGAAATGCAGTGCTGGTTGTTGTGCACAAGTGGCTGCGTCTGTGGGTGAAGTTGTAACCCAAACGTATGCAGAGCTTGCAGTTTTATACAGGCACTGGGGGCTGGCATAATTAAATATTCCTATTTCCAGAATGTTGCAAATGCTTAAGGATAAAATGTACTGTATGTCAATCAAATTTATAACCTTTTTACATACTAAAATCTCCAGTGATTTTTGTGTGTACTGGATTATTGTTTTTTTTTTTTTTACTCTTAATACTAGTTTTCTGAGTGTTGAACAAAGGAACTTTCTATGTGTCCTTTCCCTCCAAATGTAGTAGGTGTGAGTTGGAGAAGGAGAGGCAGAAGATTCAAGTGAATCCATTCAGAAATAAATTTATGAATTGATTAAAAAAAAATTGCAGCAGCAGCATGGAAAAGATGGTTGACCATTCTGGTTGCTTGTAGTTAGTGATCTTTTGCCAAACCAGTAATGTCAAGTTTCACAGATTCTGGGTACTTGGTTGCATTAAATTCCTGTATACTTAAATGGATTAAGATAAAAAGTCTGACTTGAAAAGGATATTCCAAAACTGACTGTGCCTGTGGTTTTGAATCCTGATGCTTTGAACAAAGAAGGGATTGATTTAATGGGATTAGTGCATAATCCAAAGGAAGCAATGTACACACATGCTTTGAATGCTTTTAAGAATGACTACCAATATTATTTATAAGATTCTGTAGAAAGATGCTCACAGGTGCTTTCTGTGCAAGAAGGAGATGAGGTAATAGAAAACTCCAGAATTCTGTTGGAAGTTCCCTTTATGGATTACTTTCAAAAATTTTAAAGGGTTTTTATTTTGGTATAATTATGATACTTTTTCAAAATACTCATTTTTCGGGGGATGTTTTACATCTCTAGTCACCATTTTAACTTTTTTCATCATTCTGTTTTTATGCCTTGTAGATTTTCTTTATGTGGCAAAATATACATTATGTGGTATAACATGTTCCTACTTAACAGAAAAAAGGCTTTGCCTCTATTTACTGTGCCTTGATGGCCTCTAGTTATAGGAAAAATGTTTATAAAGCAAAACAGAATAAGCCAGCATTTTTTTTTAAAGTTGCAAAATTTGAAGTTATTTCCTACTGTTTGTATTAATACAGTCTTATGTGAAATCTGCTTGATTTCTTATACAAACCAGTATATTTTCTCAGAATGTTTTAAAAGCATAAATATGGTTATGTATGTATATGGTATGGAATAGCCGAAGGTCTGTCGGGTGCATCAGACAAAGGTGGAAGGGTTGGAGGGAAGCAGTGACTGCAGAGTCTTTCCACGTGTGCTCGTGCTAGGAGCCTGAGAAATGCTGGGCTGGCTCTGCAGTTTTTGCCCTGACGTCTGCCCCCTGTCTCCCCTGGGGTCTTTTTATTTGTTTCATTTTTTTGTTTTGATTCTTAAGCATTGCTGTTCTCAATTTTTTTTTTGCTGCAATGAAGGCCAGAAACTTTGGTGGAAAGCTGAAATTCTTGCCTAATCACATGATTCGGTTAAGCTTGTGGTTTTAGAAAAACACCAAATCACAACGCTAATGATAAAATTGCAAAAATTGCTAATGCTGTGACTGACTCATGCTGCGAAATGGAGCAGATTTTAAACACAGCTCTAGGCTTCAATTCTTTCAGCTCATTCACAGTCAATTCTGCTTTATACTGAGCTCAGTGAAGCTATTCCCAGAGGACAGTCATGCCAAAGTTCACGGCACAGTATAGGAGTCAGAGACAAGAGCCATTAATCGATTCAATACTACACAGGCTACCTTGTATCTAAGAAAACTTATAAATATTTTATGTGTTGGAAGGAAAAAAAAAAAAAGCTGAGAAGTGATTTTGGTTTCACTAAAATTTCAAAAAAGGAAAGACTTAGAGACTGGCTCAAAGACAACAGCTAATTGCTAAGGTTTATATTTGAAGAACATCTTGATTCTTGGTATATTTTTGAATCCAGTTGGACTATATCTGAGATAATAAGCAAGCCATGCCAAGGGGTGTTCTCACATGCTATTTTCATTTATTTATTTATTTATTTGTCTCCTCTGTTACATTGTTGTGACGGTTCCTGCTGCTGGGGTGGTGCAAGCCGCTCTCTGATGTCCCGGGCAGGTCCAGGGGCTTGCTCGGCAGGGAGCCGGGCCGGGCGTGATTCCCAGCAGGCAGTTTGCGTGCTTCCCCTCCTCAGTTTGCCCTCATCTCCGTTGTTCCTCGTCAAGACTTTTGCATAGTATGGATATAGGATGTCCTATGCCGCTTGGTTTCAGCTCAGTGAGCAGCTCTGGATATGTTTAGTTTAGTGGCGGAGGCAAACCTATAACACGGCCTTGAAGTGTCTGCAGAGTGAGTTTCTAAGGTCCTGAATCAGATGTACTTTGACTCACTGCACAAATATCTGTTTCTAATTTCAGCTAAAGTAATCATGTTTTGTATCAGATTAAGAAAAAAAAAAGTCAATATTTAGTTATTTTCCAAATAATATTTCACTGGCATCTTGAAAGGACTGCAATATATGAGACTGTGACAGAGTGTGCAGTGCCTGTCTCTCCTAAACACTAACATAGAAATTATGAGCATTATTTTTATCAAAAGAAAAAATACGAATACTTTTATTGCATTAATCTTCCTATTTCATAAGCCATTATGCTTCATTCTTTATTGGTTATTTAAACTTGGAGTAACGTACATTTCATTGGGAAACTGTCTTCATTCATTTCAAGCTTCTTGAAAAATATCTGTGCTAACACCTCTACTTCTTGCTGTGCGATAGCAAGGAGGGGTTTGCTGTTGCAAGGTTCTGGACTATATAGGAAATACCAACATCAAGTTTTCCCGGAGAATGTTTGGTACTTGGTTTTATCAGGTAGGTTATAGGGGCCCCTGTTTTAGATTCTGTACAAGTAAAAGCCTGCGGTTAGCTTTGGAGCTGACACTTGCAGTAGCACTGTTTTCCTGCCCGGAGCAGTGGGCAGACTGTTGCTTGGGCCATGATGACTAGAGCTTTTGCTCACGGCCACTCTGTCAAAGTTAGTTAGTTACTCTGGAAGGCCAGGATGGCCTTTGGAAGGCAATCCGGAGTGTCTGCTGGTGTAATAGAGCTTATGGAGGTGCGAGTTGGTGACATTTTTACTCTTGGAAAATGGTCCTGCTCTGCACTCCTTCTTACTGTCTGTGAAGTCCTGCGGCTGATGCGTTAATTCATATGGGTATAAAGTAGGTAAGTGTCTCTCTCTTGATTGATTTAAAGAGAAAGCAATTTAGAAAACAGCTGTGCTGAGCAGGAGACCTGCTAATCTATCAGCGAAATGACCCCCTGCTGGGCTGCAGTAATAGGTCCCCTGGTTTTGTCTCGTCATTTTGGCAGAATAGAAAGCATTACAGATTTTATTTGTGTGATTTACGAAACTGTTGGCTGGCTTGTGCGGGGCTGTAGGACATTCTGCTGTGAATGCAGTTAATCTATTTTAGGCTTCACCTGCCGATATCACCAATGCAATGGGGGTGTAAATAAAAGGCAAGCTGAGAGATGAGGAGAAGAATCCAGGCTTTAGAAGCCTGGCTTTTCACTAAACCTACCAGTTTACAGTACCTGAGCTATATTTGAGATAGAGAATACAGAAATACGGATGTATTAGAAGTTGTTGGCTGTGATGGCGGGAGAGGGTTGTTTTTATTTAGCTTCTAGTATGAATACTAGGAAAAAGAACCAAATTCTAGCTATAATATTGAAATCTAAGTGCTTTAGTTCTGGTAGCCTGTTGGAATAAAGGCATAATATGGCCATTCAGAACCTATGTGAAAAACTATTTCACTTTGAATAGCTCTGCTAAAGGTGCCAGTTATCCCCAGGTAAAGGAGTCCTTATTCCTCCCTCCATAATGAAAACAGAGTGTTAGGATAAGTGTTAGTCACAAGGCCACTGAAGAGAGAGTCCAGCTCAGCTACTAATTTGTCACAAGTAAATGATGAGGCTTATGAATTAAAAAAAATCTCCCCTACCTGCCCTACCTGAGGCCGACTCGAGAATCCTTCATTAATTTGACAAATTAGTTTGAAGTGTGCCAAAGAAATTAAATGAAAAGCTCAAGCCTCAGGCAAATGCTGAGCAGAATGTGCCTTATGGTTTATTTAGTAGAAGACACTTACACCTCTGACCAAAATAAATCAGTCTATAAGAGCATTTAAAGTAAATATAAGTGTTTCTTTTCTGTCGTTTGATTCCCCCTTCCCACTCTTCACATGACAGGACGGGCAGGAAGCCGGGAGCCGCTGACCTGGCGCGGCGCGGGCTGCCCGGCGCCGGCGCCTGCCGCTGCTTCCCAGGGAAGTGAGGAGCGGAAGCGCTTATCTGGTGTGCGCGCATCCTCCTGTGTCGTGCTTTTATCACAGTGCCCGTTGCTCAATCCCGAATCCAGAACAAATGGGTAACCTGTGTGTGTAGCAGCGCGCGTTGTGCCAGAAAGATACCCGTGCAGAAATGTGGGTTTGTGTTGAAAAATAGGAATATGGGAGGGAAGGTTTGTGAATACGCGTGAATCGGGAAGGCAGACTCCGATGTGCACACGGAAGGGATGGTCAGGCCACCAAAACGCGCGATTCCTTCTGTATTTCCCCGAAGAATTAAAGTCATTGCAGTGTGTGCGTGCTCGCGGCCAGAGCTCAGCCCTGGCCAGAGCTCAGCCCTGCGGGTGCTGCCGTGGCTCTGCGAGAGGACGGGGCTGCCCCCTGGAAAGGGGCGTCCTCGCGGCAGCAGGAGCGAGGGAGAGGAGTGCGGGCGTCATGGGAGGCCTCCGAGGGCTGGCACGGCGTGCGCGAGGCCGTCGAGCCAGCAGGAAACGGCCTTTCTGGCCAGCGGGTTGTTACTGTGACGTCTGTGACGTGTCTTGGCTTCAGATGAGAAGAAAGCAGTGGAGAGTTATTCCTAACCTAAGTATCTGTAGGAAAGTCTCTTGTCCTAGGTACTCTGTCCTATCTAACTATGCTGGTCATTACTTGACCATTTTAATAGAAAAATTAGAGCATTGCATTGTTTTTCTTTAACTCTGCGAGTGTGGTTTTAAATCCTGTCCTGCTCGCTCCCATCTCAAAACTCGTGATTGAAAAAGCACATCTGCACCGCTGCCTTTAGGAGGGTGCTCTAAAGATTATCATGGGATTTCTTTTATCAGTTCGATGAATCATTTTGCCCTATAAGGTTAAAGCAGAGCTTTCACCCTCGGGTTGCTGAAATGGCGGGATGCTGGGGTTGTAAATTAAACTGGTGTCGTGTGGGTTGAAGCCTTAGCTCCAAAACTGGCAGTTTACGGAATTTTGCTGTCTGTACTACAAAGAGCATGACCCCTAAAAGTTAGAATTAAATAAATACCTCTATTTAAGTCAAGGAATAAGAGTATTTACGCAAGAAAGTTAGATTTGCTGTTGTCTCATGTTGGGTATGGAAAGTAGTTTTGGGGGTTTTTTTGCCACTGTTGTTGATGTCTTTATTTCTTATTTTTTTAACTCTGATTTGGAAAACAAAACAAAACTTTCTTGGCTGGCAAAAATCAGCGTGCTGAGTTAGTTCCGTAATTCAAATGATCCGGAACTGGAAAATTTTGCCTAAATAGGGGAAAGTTAATATTGGAGACTATGGTATTTATCCGGAGCTGCAGCTACTTCAGTTCAGAGGACTGTGTTTGGAAGCGCTCTGGACCCGTGCGGGCGGCTCCTGACGGTGGGTGGGTGACTGAGCAGGGGCAGGGGCTGCGTGGGAAGGAGCCTGGGGGTCGGTTTGTGGTGCTACTGCCTGAGTGTCCTCGTACTGAAACCTGTCAAACAGCTTCAGGGTCGAAATTTCTTACCAGCATTCGAACACACCGTGGTTGTTCTCAACATATTCTGAACTGTGCTAAGTATAAAAAAGAAAAAAGATTTTTTTCTTTTTTAATATGTATTTTCTCTTAAAAAGCTCAATGCTATTTGAAAAATCTGAAACTGTGACACTGCTTTCTGCAGGACAGTTCTTGTTTCCTGTTCTCCCTTAAATCTTTGTAGAGGTACTTGGATGTTCCCAAGACTGGTAGTTTTGGTTCGGTGGATTTTTGGACAGTATCATAAACTTGTGATTTTATGAAACTGGGAATTACTAGTGTTTATACTGGCAGTTTGAGTGTGTGAATTTTGCTTCAGTAGTTGAAATGTGTGTTAGAGTCTTTTTTCCCTTGTTGCAAAGGCCTTTAGGATTAATTTGATTTTGATACCTGGATCATTGCTAGGTTGTGGAAGCTTCCATTTAAATACATCACCCATTACAATACATCACCCATTTTTAAGTCAAATTCTTCCTCTCTATTTCTCCCAGGAAAAAGTTCTGTACTCGCACAGGAGACTTTCTGAACACAGTGTCTTGCATGGATATGTTTGTCCCCCACCCTGCTTATCCTTGAAGTGCTGCTCCTTCTGGGGAGTTTAAGCAGACATGTGCTCCACCAGCACGTTAAACAACAGGCCACTGATAAACACTGGGCTCTGTGTATTATTTCATGTGGAAATTGCTATAGCAATGGTATAATTAATAAATCCATATTCTCTTTTGCAGGTTTAACCGATGAGAAAGTGAAGGCCTATCTTTCTCTCCACCCCCAGGTACTGGATGAATTTGTATCAGAGAGTGTAAGTGCAGAAACAGTGGAAAAATGGTTAAAAAGGAAAAATAACAGACAGGAAGGTAAGTTGTCCTGTTCGTAATTAATTAAATATTTTGCTTTGAACAGCTCAATTCTTAATAGTTGGTTTTAAAAGAATTTTTTTTTTTTTTTTTTGGGTGGGAAGCGAAAGGGGTAAAACTTGCATGTTTGTATGTGTGGTTTCCACCATTTTCTGAAAAGCAAAAGAAACAAGCAGTTTTTAGTTTTTCAGCCTTTAGGCATTTGAAGTTTGCATATACCAGTATATGTTTTGTGAAGTTCAGTCTAGTATTTGTAATTCCAAGTGATGTCTGACCAAACGATAATATCTGTTACATTAGTGTGTGTTTTGAAAAGGTAATTTGGGCTTCTTGCATCTATAATTGGCAAGTTCAGGGGAAAAATTACATAGAAAAAGCAAGGTGCAAACACACTCAGTAAGGTATTGGGTGCTCCATCTCACAAGTTCCTCTTTCCAGTGCCTGCTAGATGAGTTTTAGAGCAGAAGGAACATTGGCACACATGTTATAGGCAGGCCCTTGAGTTCTGAAGGTGTGCCTGGGGGTTGCTGTCAGTGTAAACCCTCACTTGCAGGACCAGGAAAACTTTTCTTTATGAGGATAAAACTTTCCTTTATGGATTCACAGTGATCTGGAGTTATGTCTGATTGTCTGCAAACATAAATTTTCATGCAATGCTAAAAGTTGTTTGGCATATTTAAGGTGAAATACAACAGAAAATGGCCAGGAGAGTTGGGAAAGAAATCCTAATTTTACTCTGTGGATGCTGTTTGACTTGTAAGAAGGAGGGGTTTTAAGTTCTGGTGATAATTTTAAATAAAAGGACAATTGGTACTTCTTTAAAGATAACAGTATTTTCTGCAGAGTAATAGGGAAAGACAATAGTGGGCAAGAGGCAGAAGAGAATATAACCAACTAGATTTTCAGTGGTGATAACTACACATGTAGAATGTTTTCTCTGGTGTAAAGAGGTTACCTTTACAGATAAAGGATAAATACAGAGCAACAGACTGCCTGTTTAGTACTTGGTCTGTTTTACAGTCCAGACTTTGTAGGAGTACTGCATAATGACTCTATTTGTAATCCACATATGCAGTCAGAAGAACTCTTTTTACAGATTAAGTGAATGAACCATGGTAGAGTTTTTTACAGAACTGAAAATACTTTATTACCAGAAAAGTATTAATCACTTTGCAGAACCATCTTGCAGTGAAAGTGGTGATTTTCTATAAGCTGCTTGGAACTACTGTAGGAAATGATCACTTGTTTGAAATATACCTTATAGTTTGGCTCAGAGATCTTCATCTAAAAACTGAACGAATGATTTGAATAGTATTTCAAGAAGCAAGTTCAAGAAGCTGAAATTAAGTAGAGTTCACTAGAGTTAAGTAAGTTCACTTTGCTCTGCTTGCGTTATGATGCTTATTCTGAGAAGGGGAGATAATCTAACATGCGTTTCTGTGAAGGTGCTCTTGAAGGTTTTTCAGCTGCCTTACTGCAGTTGAAGCTGCAAAGTAACTCTTGAAAGGCATCTTAACAAAGTCCATTTTTTGTCCATTTGTCCATTTTTTCTTAAAGTTTCAAACCTCTCTTTCATGACTCTCTCTTGAAAAGCTGTTGAATTAAGGGTGTTAAGCAATAGTTTCCTAAGCTTCACTGTTACTGTGCAGGAAGTGTTCCTGCCTTCTCTGCTACTTTCCTTGTGCTGGCAATAATCCTTAAGGTGGGCTATATTTATTAGACTCAAGGCTTATGCAGGAGGGACTTTCTTAGTGTCAGATTTTTAAGATGAGAGTGAACAGAACTGGATTTAAAATGTACTTGCTGAGTTAAAGTGAATTATTTGAACACATTTTCTTTGCAGAATGAAACACATACTGATTAACCTCATCTCTGGTTTTCTTTTAGAAAAATGTGGTTTTATAGTCACGTAAAATATCATCCATAACTAAACATTTTAGTTTGACACAATGCACTGTTCGTAGAAAAAAACCCCTTACTGCGTCATTTACTAACGTCACTTTGTATCTGCCCAAATCCTTCTGCCAGCCCAGTGATGGCAGTGAGAACGAGCCAGCAAAGATGGAAGCGATTGTTTCAGTATCAGCACGGATCCACGACGGATTAAAGTGAATGTGTAGCTATGAGCATAACTCGTTGTAGATCAATGCAGATACAATTTTCCCTCTACCCCCTTTTGCTTTAGCGCAGTCTACTTTGTTAATATTCACATCATGCACTGTGATAGAGGCAGAAAAATAAGCTTTGTTTTTACTAGAAAGTTGCCAGTTAGGCAGAATGCTGTTTTGAGATCTTTGGCTTGTTGTCTGTACTCTTACATTTGATGACGCAGAATAGTCATTAACCTATATGCAGAAATGCAGTCCTGCCCGATTTACAGGCATCCAGCTGTGTGTACTCTGCAGCCAGAAGTCAGTGGGCCTGCAGCCAGAGTGGTTTGTCTGAATTTCATTAGCGTTAACATAAACTGGAATGTCTGATTTGAACTTAAATGAACCAGAATTCTTCTGTGACTGAAATTCTCTGAATTAGACTTATTTATTTATTTATTTTCCTGAAAACCAAAGTACTGAAAAGATGGGAGGTCAGATGGATATAACCAGAGATTCAAGATATAACAGAAATTGATAACTCAAAATACCATGGGGGTAAATGTATTCTATTTCTAGCAAGGCAAACACTAACTTGAAAGTGGCCCATGAGAGGGTTTTTTTTTGGAGAGTGCAGAAAAGCTGAGAGAGGAGGTAGCACTGCTAGCCCTGGGAGAGAACACTGCTGGTATTGGGTGTTCACTGAATACTTTTTGAACCCTACTAACAAAACACATACATAAATAAGAACACCTCCAGGCCTTTTATTGTTGCTCACAGCATTTCCGAGCAGCTCTGTTTATTATAAACTAGCATTTGGGTTTTAAATTTTGCATGTTGAGATCACGGTTTACTTAGGCAAGACTCTTAATAAGACCGGGGGAGTGCGAATTGGGCTGCTACTCATGAAAAGCATTTTTGCTCATTTTTTTGTAGCCAAAATTTAACCAAGTAAGAAGGCTTCTGAACTAAGTAAAGATTTCAGGTTTCTTTTTAACTCTTCTTTAGTAATTTTTTTCACATTAACTAGGAAAGAAACTTGCTTTTAGATAAAACCTGCTATTCTTACTCTGAGATCTAGTCTATATTTAATGTGTTATTGTGCATATGACTTACAGGATGTTTTATGGAATTTTTAGATCAGGAAAACATCTCCATATAAACAAAATAATAGCACTAAAAAGTGCTTTTGATTGTATACCTCATTTTGTTTGGAGTACTCGTATAACTTACATGAACAAGGTACATAATCTTGCCATTTTAAGCTACATTTTGAAGATTCATTAACGGTACAGTCTTTGTAGAAGCAGATATTTCTTTAATTGGACTTGGAATTTTATTTACCAAACAAAGATCCTTTCTTTTCCAGATGTCTTTTTTTTTTTTTTTCTTTTTTTCCAGATGGAAGTTTTAGGCTCTGCTTAATATCCTCCCCTTACAAATTTCTCACAGAAATGTTTACTAACTTCAATCCGTGTTACACTATTTGAAGCTTCAATGCCACAACCACAGAAAGTCTACACACATTTCTTGCAAGCCATATGCGTACCTCCTATCTTAATAATAGTGAAATTTACAGTTATCTTTACTTTCTTTATTGTTTCACGTGCATACGGAATGAAAGGACAAACTGTTCTGATGGAGCGGTTTTCTATATAGAGAACTGCATAAATCAGCTCCTGCTTTTTGGGAGCCAAAGAATCGCTTCCCTCAGAGGTGGCTTGAAAGGTTTTTTGCTGGTGGGGATTTCTCCTCCCCTCCGATCTGTGCCAGGCTACAGCATTGGCATAATCTTCTTGCACTGTGTTCCTCACGTTCTCACGTGTGCTTCCTCCTCGGGAGTTCGGTGGGGCCAAAGTCGGTGCTAGCAGTTGGTGTCGAGCTTTGGGAAGAGAGCGGGCTTTGGAAGTGGCTGAAAATCAAAATTATTTGAATCTTCATATGGCAGTGATACCTCGTCACAAATGTTTGAAGTAATGGGAAGAAAAGGTTTCTAAAAATCATGCAAGTAACCCAGACAACAGGCCCAGCACGGTCTGCGTCGTTGTGGGCAAGATTGTAGGGGATCAGGCAAGTATGGGTGCAGTTTGTGACTGACTTGATTCTGAAGACGTTGAAAATATTCACTGCACATATAACACAAGATTGCATTAACAATCACGTTTATTGATAAATAGTCATAAGTTTCAAAAATCATTGTTAAACCCCACAATTTGAACGACTATGGTATAGATTGCTACTGTGCTGGAAGATTTGCACTTGTTTGCTTGTCTTCCTACAATGACACGTAGTTTTACATTTCTAGTCTTCTAAATGAATGTGTTTCAAGAAAAGCATGATATCCAATGATATCCAGAATGTCTTTTTTTGCTGTGGACATCATTTTCCTTGTAATTTAATTGAATTTCTAAAAAATAATTGGTATTACTTGGTTAGCTTGTGTGGTTACTGTTACTGCACTGGAATCTGCAGATCTGGATTTGTAGTTCTCAGGCAGTGCACAGGAATTGGAGAATTTCTCCTCGCACCTAAATGAAGGCATGCCCGATCTCTCTGCCTTGGGGCTCACAGACCAGTCCTCTATCTGGCCAATTTTTCTCATTCTTTCTTTCCCTGCCCTCACGGCCATCCCTCTTCTTTCCTCATGTTGCAGGCAACCCTGAGTTTTGTCATACCCATCTAAGCCTTTCTTCCGGACCCGTATTTTTGTTTCCTTGGCCATATCTGCCTGCATCATCAGCAGCTTTTTGCATAATTTTCTTCCAGCAGTCCTTGCCAGATCGTTAGGACGCTATACACAGCGGGAGCTTGAGATGCGTTGGTGTCATACACATGCAGTTGTCACGTTTTTCTCAAGTACAACTTTGGGTTTTGTGTAATGGAAAATATATATAAAATAGTACATTCAGTGCAATGTATGGCCCTCATTACGCAAAATCGTAAATTACTGTGTCAAAGTTCACTTGGACCATTCTAACTGGACTTCTAGTGTTTACAGAAACCCCAGATTTTGAAATGGTCAAGTAAAAAAAATAAGCAGAGTAGACAATTTAATGTTCAGTTTAATGTTAGTGTGTTATTAGTGTAGTGATTATTCAGGATGAATAGTCCTGAATATGTCATGTAATTTCTCAGGGCTTTGAAAAACAGTAAAATTTATTTTCTCAAGATGAGTCCAAGATATTGCAACCCTATTATTAATATTTCCATTTACAAAATTCATTATGTAATAGGCATATTTCATTGTGTCAGTCATGTTTAGCTGTAAACTATACTGCAATCTGCTGTACAGTGAAGCAAGAAATTATTATTCAACTTGACCAAAAGAAAACTGCTTTAGAAACCCTAGCATTACCATTTCTTGATATTTTCCTACATTAATTGTTTATACAGAAAAATGCAGGGACTTTTGAAAATATTTTGCATTTTTTTAATGAATTCTGATTTTTCTTTTTATGCTTTTTTGTTTTGTGTGTGTAACTATGTTAAGTGTTATTAAATAGATGTTCTTTTGTTAGTATGCTGCAAATCATTAATCAGTGCATTTGGTTGCTTCAAAAGATATTTGTGAACATACACAGGTTTTTGTTACTTATATTATTGCACAGTAAATTAGAGCATATTCATTGCAGTGTTTATGTAATTACTATAAACAATCTAACTGCGTTATAAAATGTGATTCTTCATTAGTCATTTAAATGCATGATTTTATCATGAATGTTTCTGTCTTGTGTGGTTTCTTGTGAAGTAAATATGGCAGCCCTATGTGGCTTCAGAATTCAGATTAAGCCCTGATATATATTTTTTTCTCTTCTCATATTTGTGTACATATAATGTGTTTGTGTGTGTATTATTCACTTGATTAACCATTTAATATTTTACACTTCTCCTTTCTGGTCTTTCTCCTGAAAGTGGGCAAAGCTTGCAGTTGATTTTGATGTCATGTATATCTTTAAATTTGGTGGAGACATTCTTATGCATGAATGCAGTTCATTTTAATAGTTTCAAAAATTATTGTAGCTACCATTTGGATTTAGCTGGCCTCTGCAGAGAAAGCATCTGCATAAGATCTCTCACCCCCTTGTTCCTCTGGGACTACGCAGGAAGGAGACCACAGGATACTTCAGCAATACCTTTGAAAGCTTCAAGTGAGCTAATCAAGAGTAGGGAGACTAGAACTGTGTATGTGGGTTAGTTAAACCTGTTTCTTGTTGTACAGACTCTGCCATGCTGCAGGTGTCAGTGACTAAAGTAGCTCTGGTGCCCGAGCTAGTTCATTTAAGCCTGATGCTTTCTCTAGTCTTTAGTTGTATATTTTTTTTAAAGAGTCAGAGGCAGAAGACTTCATCAGATGCAGGCTGGGATCATCTTCTATGCAGAGGAAGAATTTGTGTGCTAGTTGTTAAAGGCCAATATTAGAAGAAAAATTGTGTAAAGCTGTGTTATGGGGAAAAATATAAAATATGTGGTCCAGCATAGAATAGAAATAGTTTCTTTTTCTGATACTGCATTTCGAGATACCAGTGCAGTGTGCTTGGAAGTTTGCTTGAGTAATCTCTCCATTCCTGTGAGACAGAAAGCAAAGGGGTTTGAAGAGCTATTGGTTATATGGGTGGTTCTGCCTAGGAAGCAGGTCTACTTAATGTCTCGATATTATCTGCATTTTTTAATATATTTTAGTTGTGGGGATTCAGAACAAAACAACTAACAGAGATATATCTTTAAACAAAGAAGTCACATGTATTTATTTCCTGTGTTAAATAGATATTTTCTTTTGTGATGCAGTATAGAACCATATGGTTTGCAGTTTAGTTATAGATATTGAATATGTGAAAAGATGGCTAGTTATTAAGTTCTTCTGCTAGCAGGAATAAGATATATGGAAGGAAGAAGGTATGTATGCAAAAAATATGTCAGCTTGCTCTCAGAGTTTAAAGAAGGGAAGATAGAGCCTGTGTTAGATTTATTAGTTTTTGAAAGCCTTGCAGTTCCACACTACCTAATGAATAACTGTTCTGTAGCGTAGTGCGGCACTTCCCAAAGCGAGCAGAGGAATAGTTGGAGGCTGGACAGGATGGCTCTAGTGGCAGTGCTCTACAGCTCGCTGTGATTCTGACATCTCTCCAGCCTAGGCAAAAGCAAATGACAGGGCAGCATGTTCAACCATCTCCTTGGTTTATAATTAGTCTCTCTTAATATTCCATTGATACCGCAAGCATGCTGTTTCACCCTGATGCAACCCCACTGTGCTTATGTCACTGCAATATCCAAGCAAGCGTGAGTACTTGCCGAAATGCAAGAGCAAATGTGGGAATGATTTAGTGCATTGCTTGCCACATTAACACTAGACTAGTGACTTTTAATGCTTGTTACCAAGGCCTACTATTTAGGTTGTTTTTTTCCTTTTTTTTTCCCCCCTCTAAATAAACTATTTCAGACACTTAAGCATGAATCCTCCAATCCCATTTCCCATGGTGGAATTTATTATTAACTCTTCTGTTGTTAACTCTTCCCACAGTGTGTGCTAATAGTCAGTGCTGGAGACAGGTATTGGACTGGATGGACTTGTGGTCAGAACCTGCTGGACTGTTGTCATGCTAAAAGGCAATACTTTTCTGAGAATATCCAGGCTGATAGAAGTTGTCTTTAGCTTTGTAAGATGGATATTGTGATTTTTTTTCTTTTTTTTTTTTTTTTCCTTCTCAGAAAAGGTGCAATAATATCTGAGGCCTTGGATGCATAGATTTTATATTTTGTATAGTTTCTGGTTCTATGGAGATAAAAGCCTACAGATGAACATTTTATATGTAGTAGCTCACAGGTTGCCATTTTCATGTTGATCATAATGTCTAGAAAGTTTCTTTCGGCATATCTGCATTTCAGAGGCAGGCAGCTGAAGCAGTGGGGGTTCTTGAATCTGTAGTGGTATATATGGGAACGCAGTTTCAGTTCAGATGATGATGTCAAACATCTGTCTCAGACACAGAATAGTTTTGGAGCTGATTCCTGAGAAGACTGCTGAGAACTTTCAAACTTTCAAAAATCGTTTTATCGATGAGACTTTTCCTGGGACAACATAACTGTTCAAATTGAAGTTTGATGCATGCTTCTTTGCTGTTCTTGTGTCCAGCTCAGTGTGTGTGTGTTTTGGTTTTTTGTTTCATTGTTTTTTTTTTTTTTCTTTTCTGCTTTATATATATATATATTTATGTATATAGATGTATATTTATTTTCCTTGAGTTGGTCAAAGATCAGATTAGAAGTAGGTTGCTTGGTTGTGAAAACACTGAAAATGTTTCTTTGCTTCTCTCTTGTGTTTTCAGGTTTCAAGTTGTTGTTTTTTTTCAGTGCAGAAAATGTTAGTGGAAAGGATACACATAGGTCAGAGAGGCCAGGAATTGTGTGGATATGTAAATAGTACAGAAATCCTGGGCAGTGTTGTCTTGAATAATAGTGAAGCCTTGAGCAAAGATCATGGCTTTCTGTTCAAGATGTGTCTTGATGGTGGAGTGGTTACTAATTTCAGTTTTTGTTAGATCAATGATTAACACTAGCCATCTCCAAAGAGCTACAAAAATAAACCTAGTGCTTTAAGTGCATATGTTTGTGAATTATTTCCCTCTAATTTGGTGAAATATAGGATAGTTTCTTGTTTTGGTTTGTTTCTGTTTTTGAATGGGTCAGGTGAAGGAAAATATTTTTCTGAGTTTCTAGAGGCCTCTTGCATAATTAGAATTGTTTGGATGGTCATAGACATGCAGAAGATAAATCCTCTAGTGATGAAATGCTTGGGCTTAGGAAGCAAATGTCATTTGCTTGGTCTAATTATACTAATCAGATTGTATCTAGGGCAATTATTCTCGACATGTACTTAACCTGATGTTTGTTGTGTCTTTGGCAGATGTCATTAAGAGGTTATATGCCAGAAAATTTTTTACTTTCTTCTCAAAAACATTGATTTTCCGTATAAACTTTGCTTTACTGAATCACTTTTCGCCTATATCTGCCTAGATAAAATAGAAACCATATAGACTCTCATCATGTCTCAATTTTTCAGGTGAATTAGGGCATTGAGATTCTTTTAGCATCTTACTGAGAAATAGGTTTCCTTGATTTCTCATTATTTCCTTTTGCTTTTTGAGCCTTTCTAGTTAATCAGTATCTTTATGTAGTGAGAATAACAAAAATAATATCCTGATATTTGGTTCATTAATACTGTATGAAACATAAAGCGATTTTTCTCCTGTTCAGGACAGTACTCCTTAACATGGTCTGGTCCTGCTACTTTATTTCCCTGCTTTACAAGGGGTCTTTCTTGGCTTTAGAGTAAAAACTAGGCAAGTAAAAAATTCTCTTGCTGACAGAGAAGCTCCAATTTGATCCTATGGGTGGAGACAGGAGTCCTACATAGCCAGCATTTTTGTTTCTTTTTAACTGATGGTGATTTATTGTGATGTAAGCTAACCTGTTCTACCTGCGTTAAAATGGAGTAGGAACATTCCCATGGTTTGCAAGCTGAGAAAGGAATAAATAAGAGTAGTCATTAATTTTTATGGGAAAATAACTTCTTAATCTCTTATGTGGAAGTATTAATTTAGTAAAGTTTGGGATAGACAAGGCCTGCAATCACACAGCAACCAATAAAACCAGGAAAGTTGTAGTAAAACAACTATATTAGCATTCTCTGTTCTATCCATTAAATGTCTGGTGAATTTAGTGATAATACTATTAAGCAGTTTAGCAATCTTTGTTACTATATGCAAAATAAAAAAAAAGGATGAATGACATCTATCTTAATGGGTATATCAGTGATAAAAACTGAACTCATCAGAATTTTCTAGATAATTTGCCCATATATGTTACAGGTATAAGAATTCTGCTATCTCCTTTATCTGCTGGGAAGCACAAAAAGTGAAAATTCATCATCTTTTTGTGGATGTAGGCTGATGGATGTAGATAGTAATGCCATGCTCTGTAAATGGAGAATGTTGTTTCTGTGGATGGAGCTGAATATTTGCCTTGACATCTTATTGGCTATTAATGAAGATTGCTAACAACTTTTTTTTTTCCTAAAATTATTCAGTTGTCTTAAGATTTTTGCATTCAGAGCAGTGTTAAGCATACAGAAAAGTGAAGCATACACATGGATATATCCGTTTTGGCACGATTAAACCATTGTTGTCTTAACCAAACCTGTCAGTTTTCTGTTTATCCTCTTACAGTTATCTAGCTTGATGATGGCAATTCAGTTATTTTGTTCTTACAGTTAGGTTACAGTTAGATACAGTTTTAGTGTATCGTACTAGGTTTGTACATTTACTCCAGAGAACGAGGTTTTCATGATAAGCCATGGATGTTCTTAATTGTTCTAGTGAACAATTAAGTGGTGGGCCTAGTGCTTTAAAGAGATAGCTTTGTGCAAAATTAACTTCTCAGATAACTTAGATAAATTAGATAATTTAGATAAATAAATAAATTAGATAACTTTATTTCTCACGCTCAAATATATTTGATTGAAGCTGTGCACTCAGGTTTCTCTCCCCCTCTCTCCTTCTTTCTCTTTTTTTATATATGTGTGTGTATATATATAAAAATATAAATACTTGGAGAAGATGTAGTCAAAGATTAAAGTATTAAAGAAGTCCTTCTAAAGATTACTAAGTTGCTAAAATTAGGAAACAAAGATTATTAAAACCTAGACAGTTTTCACAATTGAGGAAATCATCAATAGTCCAAGAAGGATTTTCATATTCATAAATTATCTGAAAAAAAGAAAAGGATAAATAGTGGGGATTGTCAAACTGATGAAAATAATTAAGCTCAGTGTGCTGTTACCCAAATGCATTTGCCACTGACCAAGTCAAATAAAGTGGTTCCTACAGTCCTCACATTCTGCTACTCATACATTCATTTGCTCCCCTTGGGTCATCTGACAGACAGTTAGCTTGTACCAATTAAAAGATTTAAGTTTAAAAAATGCTCTCTTTATTGCTTATTTTTTCTGATCTTTTCATGTCTACAGTTTATAGAGTTCTGTGCAGCTGATGATCTTCCCTTTGTGTATCTTGAGAAGATGACTACCTATAAAGGGCGTGTGAAATTCAAACTGACCATGAATTTCCACAATGACTTAATGATATTTCCTGTTTGGTTTTGTTTATTCGAAACAGCTCTAATGGCTGAGATATATATATATATATATATATATATGTATATATAAAATTTTTTCCTCATCGTCTCTTTTGGAGCTGTATTAGGTAAATTCAGGCTAAGTCTAACGTAACAGAGAAATAAGGTTGTAAACTAGGCTTCAAAACTGCTAGACTATGGTTAACTCTTTGCAGCTTTGGCATGGTTTTGACCATGCTGATTTACACGCTCCCAAAACAGTATCTGGGCTCATTGAAGGACTCGCACTTGCCAGGACTACTCCTGAGAGGTAGTTAGGATGCAGGATCCTGCCTGCAGGGAAATAGGGAGGAGTTTACCTTTGTGGATGTGGTTGGTGCAAGGTGGCTTGGCCTCAGAGGCAAAGATCACTCAGAACTGAATTTTGTCCACTTTTTTTTTTCTCCTCAGCCACTCATTTTTATGAGATCCTTTTGAGACTCAGCATGTGGTTTTAATTTCCACTGTACCTGGAATATATGGAAGAAATAAATCGATTTTTATGTAAAAATATTTGGTTTGATCTTTTTAAATAAGCTGCAAGTGGGCATTCAAATATAACATTAAGGCATCTTTCAGAGCCTTTACAAATAGTGCCTTACCCAGAATCACATTATTGAACAACATTATTTTATTCTCCCTTCCAAACGCCATTATGCAAAAGGGAAGTTTGCGAACAGAGAATAGAGTTACCTTTATCCAGTTGAAACTGCAGTTTAACACAGAGCAACAGACTGGCTTTCTTTTTTAATGCAAGGCTGGAATAGTTTGTATGCTTGCTTAGTTATTTGGCTAAAAAAGTGAGCTCTCTGCAGGGTTTTTTCAGATCATGTGGCCTTCCTATCAAACTGCTACAATATCTTCTGATTTGCCATGAAATAGGTATGCCGAATAAAGGAGCAAGGGGTGATGGAGTTGATGGGAAACAAAAGCTAGGCAGATAATAGGACACAATTCAATAGTAGATGTGGGAGGAGAAATGTGTGAGTTCTTGAAGGTTTTATAGCAAGTGCTTTGTCAATGGGCATTAGGTTTGGCTGTTTGGAGGTGGAAAAGGGACAGAGTTTTTCTGTCTGGTTACAGAAATCCACTTCAGATGGATTCATGGTGAACACTTTGGAATATCTTCATGTAGAACACCATGAATTCGTATAGTAATACCAGAGACAGAGGTTTTTTCCTAGCCACTTGCAGGGTATTGATTTTAAACGTGCTGCAGAACACTTGTGGAGGTTTGTGGAAACAACTGTTAAAGCTAGTAACTACACAATGACCCATGTTTTTCAATTAGAGTAGTCATGGCCCACAGAGTGAATTCCTGTTCAGGACAGGAAAAGTCTCCTTCCCTTGAAGTCTTTAAATTACACAGAGTGAGTTCTTTTGCCTTGAATAACCTAGGAAGCCACGTCACTGTGACACTTTCTGACTCATCATCATGAATATATTCCACGTTATATCAGTATGATGTAAATGTGCGCTAGAAATAATCTGAGTTTACCTTATTGTCTGTTACTTTTCATAAAGAAAAATAGAGTTCTGCAAGTGGTAGTATATTTTTACAGGCATGCACTGTTATCATGTTGTCTTTTCCAGCTGTCCTCCAGCCAAAACCGTTTTAATAGAACAATAACTGTTATCTTCCCCTCTGCCAACATGCTTGTCTTTCTCAAAAAGCCGTGTTTATGAATAGTCATAAGTGACAGTAAATCTCGGATATATTTGAGTGTTCAGAACACTCACTGTAGCAGCCAACTGTGTACACCAAGTGCAGTGAAAATGACAGCATATAATCTAGCAAAAAACTCCCACAAGCTTTTTCCTAAATTATGCTCATTCCATCAGAAATCATAGTTGATTCATAATTTGACAATTGCTATTTAATTACTGCAACACAGTTTGACCAGGTCTAGAAAAACACTTCAGTCTCCTTAAAATGTTTGGCATTTCCATTGAAAATAAATGACACGGTACTGGAAATGTATTAAATGTCAGAATATTCTTCTGTGGTCTTCTGCTGCAGTCTTGTCTATCATCTTTTACTGGCCACTTCCAGAGCTGTGTTCTGATGAAAGGCCCCATGCGCCTTTTCTACAGCTACGTGCAAGATTCTCCTTAACTCTACTTACTGCATTCTACAGTTAAGCCCTTCGAGTTAGGGAAAGAATAAATTTGAATTTTGAAAATATGTACTACAGTTATGTATTTCCTCACAGACAGGTTTATTCAAAAGTTGCCCTTCTGATATAGGGACAGAAATCAGATGTTTATAAAAACTTTGAAGAAGCTTCTCAAATCTGTGTAGATTTGGGTATAGATCACTTGAATTTCTCATTTGCGTTACTTCAGTGTAGCAATGAGTACCCTATGTACAGATATGAATGGTCATCATCTTTCTAAACCTTTCAGTTTTTAGCTGGAGAAACAGTAGATGTCTGAAGTGAGCAAAAGCATATTATTAGTCAGGGACATTTCTGATTTTAAGTAACCTAACCTCACTCCCTCTCTCCCTCCCTCCGTAAAATCCATTGTCAGATCAGGTTAAATGTTGAACTTCTTCCTTCTTGTGAGTCTGTACTTAAGCAATATGAAGGTACTTGACAGCTTTTCTTCATTCTTCATAAATGTGTGTGCACAAAATCATGAATAAATGTATGCTACTGTGTCATTACACTTGTGTACTTGTCTCTTGCGTCCTTTTGTGATGCATCCTAACATATAAAGTGGTGCATTTAAAATCACACAGTATTTACTCTGCAAGCTTTCTAACTCAAGAGTTTCTTTCTTCAGCTTTTGTCTATCTCTCTTCTACAAACTTTTTTAAAATTATTTTTTTTTCTATTTGATAACCTATATGTACACCTCTTCAGCTAGCAGCAGCAGCTTATCATATTTGTATCATAGTTGCCTTTTGACACCGTGCCAGAATCACATCCAGTGTTTCTTAATTTCCTCTCTCTACTTTCTAGTCTTATCTTGTGAATTTGGGTAGGCTTCTCTGTTTAGTTTTTTAAAATATATGTATATATATGTTTTTTATATATATATACACACACACATATATATTATACTATGGGTGACATGCAGATTTTAGTAACTTTTTCATGTAAGCATATTTAATCTCTTTTTATACATCACAATGATGGAACAGATTTCCTTGTTCTTTAAGATTCTTTCTCTTCCGATGTGTCCGAATCCTTTGAACATGGCTTTTTGTGTGACTATCAATGCTCAGTCTGAGGATGGATTTTCTTAAAGGCTGAGAGACACCGTCTGAAGCCTCTTACTGCCCAGCAATTAGATGGGCTTCCTCCCAGATCCAGGCAGTTAGGGGCCTTCTGATTCAAGGCAAGCTTTCTTTAACAGAGCTTGGGTGAGTTCTGACTCTCTTTTTACCTCTCTGAAACTTTAATCTCAGAATCTCAGCTCCTGTTGTTACTGTTTCCTGTCTGTGAGGCATCATCTGTAGTTCTCAGAGGGACAAGGAAAACCACTGCTGTGGGAAATGATGAGTACCTACGTTTCCATGAGGAGAATCAAGTAAAGGGAGGGCAGAAGTGCCAGTGCCCCACAGAGCTTCTGGGGGGTTTGCCTAACTCAGTGCTTTGTTTTTGAAAATGTTTATAGATCACATCCAGGATCAAAATCTGGAATGAGATTCAGCAAAAACCCTTCGTAACTCTTTCATTTCCTTCAAGAAAACATCTGAGAACCTAGGGAATAACACTGAATTTCAGTCCTGGCCTTCCAGTAATCTTATTTTCCTATCTATGCCTGATCTCTTCTTTGAGAATACATCTGATTTATTTAGGAGAGATCATAAATAATCCAAGTGGTCTTTCCTTTGACACCTTGAATCTTCAAAATTTTTCCTTTTACTGGTTGCACAAAACATATATTGTGTTCCAAATACTGGCATCTGTGTAGACAAAGAGATATCCCACAGCACCAGACCTGTTCATGAATTCTACTAGAAAAGCCTAGGCTTATGCAAAAGCAGGACTTTCTTTTGTGGACGAAAGATATGCGGCATTTCTTCTGACAAATACTGCAGGAGAGCACGGTGATGTTTTTCATGTAACTAATTATACAAGGACTTTGTTTTGCTTCTAAAGCACATCCCAAGATGATGCCTCTGAAGCTTTGGCTAAAGAAATACTACATATGAACAATAGTTTTGTTTAAAAAATTACCCGTACCTAAGCAACAAGTCCTGTCTGTTGTATTCAGCTTGCATCTGAAGAACTGTCCTAACTTGTTTGTCAGTCCTTACCATCCACACATCCGCAGTGTACAGAATCCAGAATCTTCTACATTATCCATTGTTGGGTAGAAAAAATAGAGCGCTCTAGTGCTGTGAACAGGCTGGTTTGAAAGACATTTTAGAGACTTAACTGAGCAGCCCTGTCAGTAGAGAAAGCCTAGAAAACAGCCTGTGGTTAGTAGTGGTTAGAAACCACTAAAATGGTTTCTTAAAGGAATCCTGATGTACCCAAAGCTGGTTCCTTCAGTGTAGCAGAGTACTAATAGGGACAGGACAAAAAAAGCAGGGGAATAGATATGCGTGAGCTAGGAAAGGACGAGTGGCTTCCATAACCTACTGGTGCCGTTCTGGGCAGGGACACTCATCCCTTTCAGTTAGTGGACCAGACATACGCCAAGACAGCTGGGAAGTTTGGGTCAGCACCATTGCTGTGAATCCTTATGAGAAGCTTCTTTTGGCTGAAAGTAATTCTGGTTCCTTGTTTTGTATATTTAACAGGTATAGTATATACCATACATAGTATACTATACCTATTAAAGCAATAAGTGGCTTATTTGTGCTAATATTAACTGACAATTAAAACAACCTAGGCTTTCTGAAAGAATGCAGTTTCTTATGCCTGCATCATATACTTTAGATTTTGTGTTCATTTGCAGCAATTCATTAGTGCAATTATATTTTCAAAATTGGAAATATATTTACAATATCAAAAATATTTGATATTTTGAAATCTTTTTGTAAGTTTGTGGGTAAACCTATATTTCAAATGAAAGGATACGCTACTGCTAAATGATCTATAACAAAGAAACGCTGCTTGTGACTGATTATATTTCAAAGTGAAACTAAAGTATTTAATTTTTTAAATTGTTTCAATGATTGCAAAATGATTCTTAGTAGCATTATTATATAATTAATTAAAATGATTCTTTTTAAGTATATGTTTTGTTTTCTTTGGACTGAATTATGTACAATATGGTTATGACTTATATTGACTAGGTGATAGATTAAATTGAAAGATTATTCTTCTTACTCTTTAGATGCTAAACAACCTTCCAATATGTTGCCAACATGAATGAGTCTTTGGGGACAGAACCCAGTCTGTATCACATGGCTGCCTGCCAAGCCTTTCTGCTGGAAAGCCAGCTATTATTTTCTACTTCCTACTGCACAGTAGGGTGCATGCACTTCTCTGCAGTATTCATCCGGAGCTTTTTATTTTAAAATATTTTTTCTTATTGAATATTCAAAGGAATGTGTTTCCTCTATGCATGTAGGTCATGCTTCTCCTTAGCTTAAGTTGAAATATAACAGACTCATTTCATTCCTAGAGATTCTTCAAAAAATATACTCTCTAACTAGGATTTATCAGTCGTCCACTTTGAAATAGAGGTGTGGTTTTTTTGTCACTGACATGTTTAGTGTTCTCTATCCAATCACATTGCTATACTGTGGCAAGCAAGCAAACACATAAATAAGTGAAGTAATAGTTTTACAGTTGTTCAGCAGGCCTGTAATTGTATTGTGTGTGTAATAAAACTAAAAATGATGGTGTAAATAAGTATTTAGAATCATAGGCATCTTTCACAGCGAAGTGAAGGAATCTCTCACTGCTGTCAAAGCAAGATTTTCTCTGTGTTTGTTTTCTTTTTGAGGTTTGTCTTAGGAAAAAAATGGGAAGCTAACGATAATCCTACATCTAAATTCCCTCCCTCCTTTGACTTGCTAAAATCATCTAGTCTAAAACATTACTGCAAATTATTTAAATGTAGGATGTGTCAACAGAAGTTGCTTGGTAATATGATGTAGCTATTTTTGTCTTGGATCCTAGAATATTGAGTAAAATATTTTGTCTGTATGTGCTCTACACCTGAAAGATACTAAAGCTTCTTATTCTTCTAATGATGCAGAGTAAATTATTAAATAGAAATGAGTGGTGGCATAGATGTTCATACACACTTAGTAGAAGAAATCATTAAATGTAGACATCTCTACAACAGCTATATTTCACTAAAGTGCAAGGTAGCCATAAATACTTTTTTAAAAATATTATGTAAATTCATACTTATTATTCATGAAGGAGATTTTGTGATTCCCACCCAATCCTCCAAAGTCATCTTAGTAATGATAGTGTTTAATGCATCTACAGCAGTCTTCAGAATCTCTGGATCTTTTCCTAGGCACCAGATTGATTTGAACAGCTCAAGCACAAGAAAACTGAAATGCTAGTGAGCTTTATCTGTTCAGGTAGTGTTCATAGCGAGCTCTTGATTTCCAGGAAACATCTCTGTGCTTCATCTGAGCCCGTGCTGCCTGATCTCAACCTCCCTTGGTGTGTATTTCCAACCTTCCCCTTGTGTTGGTCTTCATGCCTCTATAATTGCAGAGTAAGCCAGTTAACTGCGCTACTGCAGCTGAGAACACATCATATGGAAAAGAAAAAAGGGGCCAGACTGTGGCTGTCCTGGCTCCCTGAGCCATTCCCTTGACCTCCCTGGTTGCACCAATGCTAGTGCTGGCCAAAGGCATAAAGCTGGAACGCGCGGTCGGGACATGATGGGGAAAGCACAACTGTGGGCTTAAATTGGTTTTGGCTGCTGTGGGACCTACATCGTCGAATTCCCCGCTAGAGAGGCTCAGCTTTTCAGGAAGAATCATAGTCTCCCATGCTCTGATCAGCTAGATTGCATCAGTTGTATTTGACTGTGTATTATGTATGGTATGTTATAAAGCACTGGATAAGATTTGGACAGTAGAGTTCACAAGAAAGCAAAAGTTCTGTTCAATTCTTTAAAGTCTGGAAAGAATATACACTTTGAAATCAAATATAGCCCTCAGAATCATTTCCCAGGTGGACACTGAAGAGAAAACTTTCCAGGAATGATGTGGTAGCCTGAAAGGGGGAGGTGTGCTCAGGGTAGACAGAGTGCTTAAAGGAGGGAAATAGTGCTAGACCAAATACTGTACTAATAAAAATTGCAGAGAGAAAAGTGATGTACCACTGAATAAATCAGCACATGTGGGAACTGGGTGCATATTAGTTTGAAGTGAAAGCTGAGTTTTTCAGAGTGATAGGGTTTTTTTTTAATAAACACATTCTATCACATTTTTAAGGTGACAAGAATTTGCATTTTTTCAAGTAAATTAGAATGCTAACACCCTTTTACTGAGGCAAGACAATTCTGTGGCTGAAAGAAAGACAATTCAAAGTAGGATGAGTAATTAGAAGTAATAATTCTTAAGTGAATCTTGTGTTGGATAGTAATGCAAGAAGATGGTGAAAAGAATAGCAAATAAAACACTTCGGTATCAAATAAGCAACATTTAAAAGCACTGACATGTTAGACATGTTTGGCTGATCTTTATTTTCTGGGAACTTGATGCTAGAGAATAAGATGGAAATTTCTGTGGGGTTTATTTTAATAGAAATTTCATAGTTTTTCTTTTAACTTCTAATGCATATTTTACTTGTATAATTAATTGAAAATTAACTAAAGTCAACAGATATACTTTTTCCCCTCCTATATTTTCTGATAGACTAACTTCAAAATCCTGTCTGTAGAGTTCAAGCTCAGAGTACACAGAGTGACTTGAAAGTACCTCAAAAACAAATTACTGTTTTATGTACATTTTTACGTATTTCTTGCCTGATTTTGTTTCCTTAAGCATTTTTAGTTTTATTTATCGACTTGTTGTTTAGAAATATTACTTGTACTTTTATGCGATTTTGAATCCTGAAGCTTTATTTGCAATATTGCTGTCTTTTTTTTTTCTTATAGTTAGTGTTTTCTAATGAACTTATAAATACTTCATTCTACTAGAATTTTAATAATGCCATCTGCCTGCTTTATGGAAAGTGGCGTAGCATGTTGAAGCAATTGACTTTGACGGCTGGATTTTTAAAGCTTCATATTTAATTTTCCCTTTTTTTTCCTTTGACAGTTGACAGTGAACAATATTGTAAACAAAAGAATGAGGTTTTGCTCAAACTTTATAAGCATTGTAAGCTAAAGAAACTGTTTCTTTGTGTTTTTGATGGAATTGTATTATTTGATTGGTGACATACAATGTTATATTTTATTTGTAAAATGGAAAGGTCAGTAAAGCCGATCATAAACAGTAGCAGCTGATTTTTGAAGTTCTTTCTGATCTGTCACAGGACCTCTGTCCTCTTTTTGACACTCTAATTGGACACTCTTTGTCTCTTTTTTCCCATTTTCTGGCCCTGTTTATATGTTTGTTTTGATGTTTATATGTGAGCCACTTATTCTGTAGTTATTAGGCTTTTCGTTTTGACGAACTATTTTGTAACTTAGTCTCATTCGTGTATCGTAATGTCAAAACAAGTGGTCTGATATCCAGGAATGATTAAGCACCTGTCAGTTCTGTAATGAACTAATGTTTCTAACCTCTCACTGCGTGTGAAAATCAGATGATCCATAAAGGTTCTTCCATGGATGCCAGGCCCCTGCTAGAGATCTCACATCCTAGTTCCTTAGGTAGGTTCCATAGCTTGCTCCATGCAGCATAGTGTACATAGGATCAGTTGCATCACCTGGGTGTTTTTCCACATTCCTGTTCCAGTAAGTTGTATGGTGCTTGTTTACATAAAAAATTCATTTTAATGTTGGCATAACTGTGGAGCAGAGCTTCTGGAGGAAGTTGGGAAGGATGATGTTGTAACAGAGGAGTAGGAGGTTCCTCAGTCATGACTGTTGCAAAATTCTTGAAGGCGTAGGGAGTAGGGATTTGGATTATGAATTACCTTTTTCATACTTGCAGGAATAAATTTCTCACTTGGTTGCCCACCCTCAGTGTGTGATCATTAGTAGTTCTCATAGATTGTCAATTTGGGAGATACATACAACTCCATATCCCAGCAGGGGTAGCTTCAACCATGCTAAAGAGTTACGATCGGCTCTGGTTCCCTTTCTTCCGCCTGTGGAAATGATGCTTCCACTCTCTGTTACTGCTGTGTTAGATATAGTTTATTAGCTTTCCAGCTGATTTTTTTTTATTTATTTCCTGAGCTCTTATTCGTATTTCAATTAATTTACCATCTGCACTGGATTTCATTAGTTAAAAAAAACCACAGGGAAAGTGATTTTGTATTGCGTGAATACACTCAGTTCTTCATTCATCTAAGCTTGCTCATCTGTATTTGCAGTTCTCTTTTGGATGCTTCTCCTTTTCTCTCTCTCTCTCTCTCTCTCTCTCTCTCTCTCTTTTTCCCCCACCTTTTCACCTTTTCTTATTTTCTTTGTCAGGTGAGCTGCAGGCAGAGAATAGGATCTCAAGCTGTCAAAGGATTCTGTTCTCTGGAGTTGTGTCTGGCTGCTTTTTGCCTCCCAAACTCTAAAAATGGAGTGCTTGCTAAACCAGGTCCTTCTCATGCTCCTTACCGCAGAGCTACCGCTTGATGTCCTGTTCCTCAGGTGGCAGCTTTGAGCGAGGACCATGGAGCAGCAGCCTGGGCGTTATGGTGCAGTCGGGTCTTTGCTCCACACTGGTGTGCAAGTGGCTGCTCTTGCAGTTGGCATGAAGTAGATTAGCGAAATATTGAGGCACGTGTGAGCGCTGATGGGTCTCTTCAGAAGAGGAGGTCCCCAGGCCTGCCAAGCATTGGGTCCTGCTTGTCGGGTTTTGTAGAACCTCTTCAAGAATGCTTGTAGGGGTAAAAACTCCAAATGGGCTGGACTCGGGGGTGCCACTGTATTTGATGAGCGTCATTCTTGTCCTATGGACAGTATGAGGTGCCGTGACTCTGCAGTATGTTTTGGTGCTGAAGTGTGTAGTGTTGGGTACTGCAGTGTGTCCTTTCTGAGGCATCTGAGGAGCTGCACTTGGAGCTCTCTTGCTTTCAGCCAGGAATAGCTGGTGCGTGTCACGTTTTTATGTTGCTTTTTGCTAAGCTCCCTGTCCAATATTATAGCCTGCCTTAGTGCTTTCAGGCATTAACCCAGCGGTTCATTATACAGTGCACAGCCTTAAAGTTGCACTGCAGGGTCACATGTAGCTGAGGCGCCGCCGGTTTAGTGAGTTATCATTGTCACCTGAGCTGCGGTAAATCATCTTGTCTGTTCATCACTGGAGTATTTACTTTCTTTTAATTTCAAGCAATTGGGTGCCTGGCTTGTTTAGGGTACTATATATCTGTGCGTATATCCTACTATGTATTTATCTAAGTGCTCTTATAAATCTGCCCTATTATCTTTTAATGCAGTACCTGCTACTATGGAGCATTTGTATATGTTAAAATGCTGGTATAAAAATGGTTGATAAAGATGCTGAACTCCACTCTTTGTATTACTGCCATTTTTTTTTGAGTTCTTGCATAACTCCTATGGATTATCATTATCTCTCATTATAAATCTTTTTATAGTAAAATTGTCTAGTATAGAAATATAGATGCAACTGTCACTGCCTTTCATAGAGTTGTGTGTAATTTTGCAGTTACATATGCTGTTCCTTTATACTCACTGAAGTTATAATTATATTTTCTTCTGACAGTCTCCTTTTTTTACTCCCAGTAGTGGTACTGATAAGGGAAGTACTAAATGGTTCAATCTACCTTAGTTCCTATCAATATATCATCCTAGTTTAATATGCTACTTTTCAAAGATTCCAGAATCCTGAACTATCTGCATATCGTTATTCTCTGACACTCAACACACAACCACAGAAGACTTGATTATGTTTTCAACAGATCATCTAAAATATCCTAAAACCAAAAAGGCTTAACTTGTAAATTTTATTCTGTTGTCTTTTTCCTTCTTCAGTGTTATCCATATTAATTTGAACATTTTCTCAGTTTCTCAGTTTTCAATCCCCAGGGTAAAATAAATAAAATGCATCTGTAATATAAACGCACGTATATTGTAGTTACAGTAGGGTGTCTTCAGAGGCACTGAAATGATTCCCTTGACGTAAATATGTTCCACACCGGCTCAGTGCACCCTCCCATGTGGTAACCTATCATCTCGAGCACTAATGATCCCTTTAGCCTTGTTGACGTTAGCAGGCTTTTTCTCTGGGGCATTTTCTTTTGTTTCTTTTGTCAGCTGCACTAAAGAGAAGACAACTGCGCAGTCTTGGTTTTTCTGCAGATGTTGAGGATTTTACTGCAAAGTTCAGTAATGCTGGATTTGTTTTCAGAGTGATCAGAAACACAGGAACACGAAAATGAGGCAGACTGCAAGGCTTCTTGGTTTACGTTAGATTTTCTATAGCAGGTAAACACTGGAATCTGAAAACTTGGAACAAGAGTGAGATACCTGCCACCCTTTTATACGTGTGTGTATATACATGTGTGTGTGTATATATGTGTGGTTTTGTTAAAAAAAAAAAAAAAAAAAAAGCCCTATACACTTCTAAACATGAAAATACAGAAAGCAAACATGGAGAGATTAGAACGAGACAGAAGGAAATCAGGGAAAATATACAGCTGAAATGAAAATGTGGGTTGTCCTTTTTTATTCTTCTACAAGGTTTACTTAACATTCTGATAACAGTTATAAGATTATTGTATTTTCTTGATGTTACTGAGTCATATACAGTTTCATGCTCCAAAAGCTGAAAACCTGCTGAAATTTCCTGCCCCTTCAGGCCTTAAACCTTTGAGTCACTGCTCCATGCCAAGGATAGGAAGAGCACGCCAAAGCCAAGAGGCCTAGCAGGGTCCAGAGAGTACTCATAAAACATGCTTTTAAAATTACTGACTCCCTCGCAATGAGCAGGATCTGATATGGCTTTCTCCGGTTGGAGCTGCGTAGGAACTGCCTAGAGTTTTCCTGATCCCTTCAAGCCTGGATTATTATGCATAAGTGAAATGCAAAGACATTTAATAAGTATAGCATTGCTACTTTCCCCTGTGTGCTGTAGCAGTTGAAGTGAATTCAACTGAATTGCTTAATGTATATATCTCAGTAGTATTTGAGCGAACAGCTATGTCCTTCTTCTTTCTTATCAAACATGCCTGCTAGGCACCTATATGCAGTATATTTGAAACACATTCAGAAGTAGACAAGTGGTCCCTATTCAGTACCAGGAGAACAGCACAGCACTGTTCAGAAACTGGTGTTTCTGAAATACAGAAATGGCAATAAGCTTTTGGGATACCTTATGTTCAGCAGCTAGCAGGATTCGGGGACCAAAATATTGGAAAAGTTCAAGATTGCGTTCACGAGAATGATGGTGAAATTGCACGACTACTGAGTGAAAGACACCTTTCACCTAACATGTTTGCAGTGCCTGTAACCAATTTCAAAAAAAGCGGCCGATAACAGTGACAGCAGTGAATGCCAAGCTAAGTGAAGTATCAGGCAAGAGGAGTGGTGGGTATAGCCCAGAAAATGTGCTTTCAAACTGTTAATGAGCATTATGAGCATGAAAAGAATTTGAGAAGGATTTATGTTCTTCAGCCCATTGTCTGGTGGCAGTATTCCTGTAATAAACCGTGATGATTGCACCTTGTTGACTGATGGAATAGACAAGCTAATCTCTTTAACAATCTCTTCATTCAACAGTCATCTTGAATAAGGTCTAAAGTCAGTGGCTGTCATAAAACCCAATCGTAGCCTCTCCTGGTGACAAATATTCAATAGTGGAAACAATTAAAGTTCTGGTGGCCAGACACCAGGTTCCAACATGATTTTTGCTCAGGATTATTAAACTTGAGAGAGATTTACAAATTTTTATGAAACTGTTTTAGCTCATGCAGGGAAGAAACCACTTCACAAATTCAGAGGTGCATGCATCATTCAATTACTTAAACACAGTGGGAAAGATAAATCTGTGATAAGTATAAAGTAATTTTCCTGCTCTCCATTTTGCAAAAATTCTTTCCTTAGATTATCTTAACTTGTCACAACAAATGCACAGCTGAGAGTTTTTTTTTTGCCAATGGATATAGAAAATGCAGAGCTACTGTCAGTATATGTTTTGCTACCAGCAACTCCAGAAACGAGCAAAATCTCCATCTGCCCTGTGCATTTCTCTTTTCAAAAGGGCTTGTGCTACATGCAGAAGACAGTCGCTTTGGCAATTGCTGGCCAGAATAGGTGATTGTCCTGCAGTATTATTCCACGTGATTCGTCAATTCCATTAGCTCTAAAGTCACAGAAAACATTCTCTAATAAAGCCACATTCACTGTGTTCTGGCACCTACTCTGTGTAGTTCCCTGCTTCCATTTTCGGACACCTTGTGGATGGTAACTTTCTCTGCCAGCCATCCGCAGTAAAGTCCTGGTTCATTGATTTCTGTTTTCTAGTGAATATTGCTTTATTGTTTAAAAAGAGAAGTGTCATTTTGGGTTCTTTTTCAGGATTTGTAAGGAATTTTTGATCTTTCTGCTGATGTCAAAAAGAATTCATACTTCATTCTGCTTCAAGGAAAGCTGGTATGCTGTCAAGGATCAATATTAAATTAATATGTCTAAACAAAGTAGTTAGTTTGCCTCCGAAGGCAAATCACACGTGCTTCTGGGTTATCAGTGTCACGTAACCCGAGACTCTTGGAAACTGTAGAATTGTTCAGGTGAGTTCAAAGGCAAGAATGTTTCTAGATGATGGCTGTAGCGTTTTTGGTGTGTATGTGATGGTTCCTGCTTTAGGAAGCTCAGTCTCTTCCATCTAAGCTGTGTTGGAAAGATCTTAAATTCAGTGAAGGCCGGACACAACCTAAAAAAAGGACGCAATCAGAACAGACTGACCAAGTAATCTGACTGACTGATCGCTCCTTAAAAAAAAAAAAAAAGAAAGGAATAAATGAAACCTTGTAGATGCAGATTAGGTAAAGTTTAATTTGGAATTTCCATCGATATGTGGGTGTATGATGTTTCTCATGGAAAAAAGTAGCTAAGATTTTTGTGATAGTTTAATTGCATTCAAAACAAGTTGTGTCTTCTTAGCTGAAGGAAAAGGAACCTAAAGGAAATTTTGCACAGAATAATTATTAGGTCAATCTGACATCCGTTGTGTGGGAAACTATTCCCTAGGAAAATGTGACTGAATAGCTGCCTGGGATCTCATAAACAGAATTAATCTTCAGTTGTATGTTGTCATCATCAGCAATAGTGGACAAGCACGAGTATTTAATGGCTGAGAATAGAGATGAGGGGGAAAGTACAGTACTGCTCTTCTGAAAGAGTTCTTGTGATGTAACCAACTGGGCATTTGAATTATCAGGTCAGAAAAGCATATCTGAGATATGCAAAGCCTGCTTTAGCCACAGGTGTGGCTGCTGTGGCTTAGCACCTTAAAAAATATCAAAAATGAAAATAATTCACCTTTATAAAAGTTTTTTTAATATAAATCTATGCATGAGATGAATTTTTTTTTAATTCATTGAATCAAAAGTTGGTTTTTCCCAGTTGTGTGACCTATTACACAATTGTGTGATATGTTTTCCCCAGCCCCCTAAGTACTGCCTTCACATATATGGCACCAAAAGCCAAACGTATGGTGGAATTTTTCCTCATTTTCTACTTGTTCCTGTCTTGCATTTTTCAGTTCAGTTTGGTGCCATTCCTGACTGGACATTGTCTTTAATTTCTCTACCAAATCCTATACATGTGTGCAGTGTGCTGTACAGATGTCAGAAATGATTGTGCGTGTGGTAAAGCTGAGGTGTTTGTCTGTTAAACTGTAGGCTTGTTCTTAACACCGAATCTGCTCTTCAACTCTTCTTTCTCCCGTGAACTCTCTGATGGCACTAACTGTGCCTGAACAGAGCTTTATACATAGGAGTATTTGCAAAGATGCAGAGGTAGAAAAAGCTGCTTGTTTCTGTGAGTGCTGGATAGTTGGATGGTTTTGAGAGTTTGGGAAGTGATTTATTTGCTCTAAATTCAGTGAGCTGAGGCAGCTTGTTTGGGGTAGATGAACATCAGTGCTGGCGCAGGATTTGTGTCTGCTTGCTTGGGGCAGAGGGGAGGGATGGGAAGCTCGACTTCTCGTTTTGGAGGCTGTTAGCCATCATCCTCACCGTGTCACGAAACTGCTGCCTGAGCATCCGCGAGGTCAGTTCTGTTGCCCCTCGCAGTATTTGCGCTCACTGGCATACCCCAGCTCACTACCCCAGCTCACAACCCCAGCTCCGTGCGAGCGGCCGACGTGCCTCGTGCTCCCGCGCGCCCCTCCGAGCAGCAGCCCTCGAACGGCGGCGGCGGCGAGACTCGCCCCGCGTGGAGCCGCACGGTGAATCACGGTGCCAGAAACCCAGCCTGCCACACAAGGGGCTGAGCAGCACGGCCAGGATAGCGAAGTGAAGGAGCCTGTGGAGAGACGTCCTTGTTTTCGGGGAGTTACTCTTTACGCGCACATCGGGCTGTAATGGGAATGACTAGCTGGCTAAACTGCTCAAATAACAAAATAAATCCACACAGATGTGTGCGGGCGTACCTGTGTTTCTTTTCAAGATGGTTTGAATTTGATGCCTAAGAAAATGTGAGCTCCAGCTGAAAAATTTCTAGTAGCAACACTTCAAAGATCTCTTTCCTTTGTTAGACCGTTTTTCACACTTTTTTTTTGTAATAAATGGGTTCCTTTGTATTCAAGAATATAATTTTTCTGTAAGATTTAACTCCAGAGCAAGGTGGGTTTTAGTGCTTAATGTCTCTGAGTGTGTTTTAATGGGTAATCTGTTACTTTGAAAGCTTCAGCTCTTATAGGAACAGAACTTGATTTACAAACAAGAAATCATGCATTTGTACTTCTTAAGCAGAAATTATGGCATTTAAAATAGAATAGGAATGCAAATGTGGGCTGTTTTTCTTCCGACTTCTTGCTATGTTACCTTCATACATTAACCAGTTCCACTTTTTGACAGAAACCTGGTCAGCAAGATAATTTGTTGTTTCAATGACTTTTGTTGTAGTCAATTCACAGAAATTAGCCATTAAAAAGTATTGCACTTTATGATATGTAGTCATTGTACAGTGGAGATACAAACACAGCAAGCTGGTATCAGCACTTTCTGTACACGTCTTGTCTGTACATGTTCCTGGGCCTTAAATCCTGCAATTGCAAGGAGGCAAGTCAAGACATTCCTAGTTCACGGGGTCACACATTTTACACTTTATTCCTGTAAAAAATAAAATAAATATATCAGACCTTAAGGCTTTTTGTTTTAATATATTAAATGATTTGCCGTTTAATTGGACCAACTTGTAAATGTGTTAACAGAATATTTCATGCTTTTTTCCCTCTCCCCAAAGATTTCTTTTTCTCACCATCAAATCATAATCTTTGAACTGAAAGCTTCATCTGTGGCATTCAAATCCTTTTTTTTTAATTTGTTTTCAAAAATACCACATAATATTTTAGTCTGTGCTCTGTTATGGTACTTGTATTTGTTATTACATATTTAAACCACTGCATGAAATAAATGCATAAAAATATGTTTGCATTTAGAAGAACGGAACATACTAGGATATATATACCCCTGTAATTTGTGTTTTTACTGTGCTACTCCAGATGACATCAGTGATGTTCTTATAGTCTAAGGGACACAAGGTTGTTTTTCCACATTAAAAGGAGTGAGCAAGAATAGCTTCTTTGATCTTTAGAACAGAAAGTCAAAGTCCGTGGGCTTACTTGTGTTTGTAGGAAGTTGGTGGCGTATCTTTGGCAGGGCCTTTACTCCTCAAGCTGAGAAATTGTAGTATTTTTCTCACCAAACTGTTATATAAATACATGAGCATGAATTGGTAATTGCTAGTGTAATAAGTTTGTGAACTGACTGAGGAAATGTGGGAAATGCCATGTTCTTTTTAACACAGAATACTTTGTCTTCATTTTAAACTGTCTCTAGTTTTAGAAGGTGGGGGTTTCTATTACTTTATCCAACAGTATTAGAAAAGTTTGGTGTAACAGCCCAAAAGTTGTTTGAAGTTCAATATCTTGTTCTTCATTCAATGTAGAAGATTCCCAGAGTGCCTAATTGTTTGTTTTGTTTCCTCTTAGATGAATCGGCTCCTAAAGAAGTCAGCAGGGTAAGTGCTCCTTAGTTCTCTCTCCTCCTCGCTGGAAACAAGCGTAAATCTCTGAGGCTCACTGTTCACTTGAGATGGTTTTCATGTAATCTCTGATAAAGGTTTTACTCGGCTCCCTTTGCAAACTGGGTCTCCAGAGAAGTAGCTGCTGCTGACTGACTTCAGAGCAGTTAATAAAGAGGGAAATATTAAGAACACTTCGTTGGCTGTAAATATTAATGGCTATTTTGCACTAACAAACTAGTTTTCTCAGAGCAATTTTCATGATGCAGTTTTAAAATGGCACTTCACAGAAACCAGGAAAATCATGGGAACTCTGAGGTCATGCATGACTCTGGCCTGGCCTGTTTTAATCTGTGTTATTGCCTTCAGATATGGCAAGCATAACGAGAGGAAACAAGGGAAGAAATGTGTCCTGTCTAATTACTCCCTTTGAGGTCTACTATGGTACTGATGAGCTACTTTATTTAATGCAAAGTATTTTGCTGTGTACTCCATGAAATCTAATGTAAAATATTATTGGAAAATATACTCAACAGTAGCTTCCTGACTTTAACCTGATATCTGATTGATGTCTTCTACAGAGTCAGTTTGATTGAGGACTTTTAGGGGTCTGTTAGAAACTGGTGTCTTTTGCCCTCTGATGCATTCATTCAGAATAAGGGGTCCAAATATTAGTTCATATAGGTTTAGTGGGCCACTTGTAGCATTATGGGATGGAATCACAGTTCTGCTTTGTTCCCTTTCTTGAACTTTATGTGTGAGTTGTTTTATATTCCCAGGAGAAATACACCATTTTCAGAACAGGATTAAAAATAAAGTTTATTGAATATCTGTGAAAGCAGACTGGGTTTCTTGCTGTCAGTGGTGAGTGTTTTGGAAGATACTAAGACATGGAAGGAATGGAAGCAGGCTGGTAATAGAAAAATTGGCTTGACAGAAGGCTAGGATCTGAGGAAACTAAGGGTTACCACCAAAAAAGAGACCGAATGATGCTTACAAGGAGATAATGTAAGCAGATATTCTCCATGTATGTGGTGTGCTATGGTGGTTAAAAAGGATTTGAGATTTTAGATGTTTTTTTCCTTTATAATGCATTTTTAGTCACCCTTACCAGTTCTTTAATATTTAGCAGTTACGGCAGGTGAGTAAATGCCAATTGGTGCAATCAACATTTATTATAAATAATATATTCATATTATTCATAACAGTATACTGTTTTAGTTCAAAATAAGTACATACCAAAAATAATCTCAGAAGCACTAATTATGTCTGTGGAAGAAAATTCCTTTTAATATTTATATAAATCTGGTAAATATATCCTCATGTCTATGTAAAACTGTAAAACAGAGTTGTGAAACAGATCCATGGTAAGAAATCAGAGCCGCTGATGCAGAGAAAGGAAAAAAAGGCATGTTTTGGAGCTCTGAATCTCCCAGATTCCAGTCACTCCTTCTGTCTTTCAGACACGCTGGTCCCAGCTACCTCCAGCCTTTCAAAATTATAAATAGTAGCTAAGACTTTTCCTGAAGATTGGCTGTCGCTTCAGATCTTGCGATATAGGGAGGCAAAACTGTCTTATATCTAAATGAATGTCTTATGGAAAAATGAAGTGACATTTTAAGTGAAATAACTATATTCTCAAATAAACTGTCTCTACTTCTTTATTTTAGAGCTATCAATCTTTGTATACTTGGTGTGTATATCTTGTTACATTGCTATTTTTTTTCCTAAATGAGGACACTCAGTAATGCAGGATATTGCAAATGGACGTATGTTTGTCAATTGACAGTATTTTGGGTGGAGGGGTTACTATACTGTAATAGAATAATAAGATATGTAATAAGGTAGACTGCTGTAGTACACTCATTTTTTCAGCAGCAGGTCAACCAGGTGCAAATTTAATTGAAATCTAGGTATAAGTTAGGATTTAAATTAGTAAGATTTCTCTACTTGAGTAGTGTTTTTCATACAAAAGACATGTTCATACTTACTTAAAGAATATAAGTTTTAAAGTAATTAAATACTACCCCTTAGAAGTCACTAAGTACTGTGTCTTTAATTCCTGATAATATTTCCAAAAAGTCTCCTCATAGACAAATCTGTATCATTGACAATCAGAAATAAAAGGCTAGTGAAAGCAAAGTTGAATTAAACTGAATTAAGTCACCAGTTAGCTTTGAAAGTTGTATTAACTAAGTACTGAAGCAGAAATTAGCTTAACACATAGGTATATGTTTTTATAGCTGGATCCTTTTTCTTCCATCTTTCAATATGGGGCAAAGTAAAAACTTGCATTAAAATGAAACATTTATGATCATATGCTCTGACATCACTTGCTTCAATACTCTTGTTCTCTTGTGCTGAAAGATAATTAATTGGAAGGGGTATTTTTCATTTAAAACCTCCCTCTTGAGGCACTGCCTCCCTCAATCCTCCTTATTTTTTGTTTTGTTTGTTTTCACACATATTGCACATCGTTCTGGTATTGTTCTACATCCTCTAAAGGTTGAACTTCTGTCATTAGCTTGCATTAGTTTGCCTTTTTTCTTCTCTCTCTCTCTCTCTCTCTCTCTCTCTTTTTATCAATCAAATGCAATGTGATGAATTGTATCTAGCACTTTGATTTAATCTTTTACTGCTTGAACTATTCAAGTAAATGTTAAGAGTTGTCCGGGGATTTTATTGCTGCTCACTTGTCAAAAATTGAGAAACTTCTGATGAATGCTGTAATACATGAATTACAACCTTTGGCCACTTTTCAGAAGCTTAGTAGCGAAGTAAAAAGCGAGAATAAAATGAAAATAAAAGTAACAATCTTAGAAATGGGTATTTTAGTGATTTTCTTTGAAAAAAATGAAAGAAGTGAAGCCCTCAAATTTATTTTATGATTTGTAGAATAGGTTTTCTTAATTCACTCAATTAACATTACTAATGGCAATGTTATCAATATCTTGGGATTCAGAGGTAATATGTAAAGATAACCTAGACTGGCTTGACGTAATTACTGACCAAGAGCAGGGGAAAAATGGATTCCCTGGTTGCTGTGGGCTGCTTTGAGCATGCGAAGAGCTCTGGTTGCAAAGTCAGGGTCATGGTCAAGTCTAACCTAAGAATGAACCTGTGAACTTCCTTCTGTATGCTAGTCTATAATGTTCATCAAATATGTGTACCTTGTGAGATATTCCTTTTCATATGATGAAGTAGCATTAGAAGCTTCCTTGGAAATGCTGAATATCTTTTGCTTGCTTATTTTGCAGATGTAGCTTAGCCGATCCCACCTAGCTACAGAAGTGGGTTTTCTGGGGAGAGGAATTTCACAAAGAAAACGAAATATTAACCTAAGGCAGAAAACTGGAGCTGACTTATGCCCTATCATGTTTTGTATCCTACAGGAAAAAAAAAAAAAAAAGAGAAGGGCGGTGGATTTGAGCACTGAGTGATTTGGATGCATGTATATCTAGAATAGGACATATTTATTTCACAGTATTTATGAAATGCTGTGCGTTGAAGACATATTGTTCTTTTCCAGTTGGCAAAAATAACCCCATTTCTACATGAACTATAGCCAGGATTTTGTTCTACATGCTGTTAAGTTTCCCATGATCACTGTGTGCTCTTTTGTACCTCAGATTTTGAAGTTTAAACAAAAATACTCAATGTTCCTGATATGATCACAGCGAAACTAGCTGTTGTTCATTCCCTGTTGTTAATTTGTTAATGACTTTCCACTCCATGTTTGCTTGAACGAAACCACTAGCGAAGCTGCATTTTGGCAAGAGCTTTAGCTTTGTAAACTCTGGTAATGCCAACAGCAATTCACTTTGCAAAAGTTTACCATATAAACACCAGAAGATTATTACCTAGCAAGTGCCTAGCACATTTGCAGTATTTTATTCTTGGAGACGGCAATAATACTTTAATCCTCTCCTTTCCCCTTTTTGGACTTGGAGCCTTTGGCAGCTCCCTTGGCACCGGCTAGCGCCCAGCACAGTGTGTCACTGACAGTTACAGAATTAGCAAGTATGTTTTCAGTAAATAGTCGCAGTAATTGCATGTGTGTTCACTGTGTGACTGATGATAAACGTTTTGGGGTTTTTTTAATGGCATACTAGCAAAGACAGGTCGTGCTTTGTACTGTTGCTTTATTTAAAATGGAATATAAACATTTTCATACTGTCCCAGGACTGAATACTTATAATGAATTAATCAGTTAAGAGAATGGAAAAAATGTTCAGGCTTTAGAAATCGTATAAATACCAATGCAGTCCTTAGCTTGAGAAGATGATGCATGTGTGATAAGCCGTAGTGGTAGGTAAATGGGAAAGGGTTTTTTTTAATACAGAATGTGTTTAGAGGGCTTGTAAATCGAGTATGAGGAGGGAATGCAATGTCTAAAAAAGCTTTTTTAAAAAAGAGCATTCTTCAACCCTGCCAAGTTAAAATGAAGCTCTTAATTGATGTAATGCTTTTTTATTGCATAATCCAGCGAAGTGGCATAATTGAGATATTCATGCAGTTTTATGACCCTTACAGTTAATAACAACTTATATGATTCCTTCTGTGTAGTCATAATGTTCTGTTCTTGTAAGCCAAGCCTCTGTATTATGTATTTTTCCTGTTACTAGTGAAGCAATTTATTTCAGTGTTACTGTTTGATAGTAGGAGAGGAATTGAGGGAAAGATTAGAAATGGATGCCTGCAGACAGTTTCTGCTCAAAAGGTGGTCGTCTTCTCTCCCAGCGCTTGAAAACCTGCTCTGTAGCCAGGCTGGGGAAAAGGCACCTTCAAAATTCATGCACTCTTTCTCCATGGAGTGAGGTCGGTTTCGCATCCTTCGACCCAGCACCAGAGCCTGCCCTGCCAAATGTCATTTTGTATTTGTCCCTTTGGGTTTTGTCATGAATACTGTTTGATGTGGGAACAAACAATTCACAAATACCTGTGTATGGTTCTGCAATGCTAAAATTTATTTACTGAGCAAGTTAAAACCCATGTCCTCTCCAGTCAAAACAAGAAGAACAGACGTCAGACAAATGCGTGTAGAAGCACTTTTCTCTGAGGCTATGTACAAGCATTAAAATTAATCACCTTAGCAAAGTCTGATGTTTATAGCCTCTTGCTTTGCAGTGCCCAAGTTCAAGCAACACTGCTTCAACAAGCCAGTCCTCCTTACCTCTTCTGAGCTTAGCACCAACGGGATTTTGCTCAGCTTCCTCTCCAAGCTCACTACTCTCTTGAAAGCCAGCTCAGTGCTGTACCCTTATTTAAAACATTTCCTTTCGTTTGTCAGTCTTGATGATTTGATACCCCTCCACTAAGCATTTCCATCCTGAAGTAATAAGTAGTTCTAGTCCCTTTCTGTAATTTTCTGTTTTTAAGAGAAGTCCTGACCTATACTTTAGTTCTTCACATTTCATTTGTTTAATTGAATATTTTGGCTGTCCTGTAAACGTCGCTTCCTGGATATCCCGTGTCCATCAGAGGCGCAGTAACACCACTAACCTAAAGTACAATCAGTATTACTATGTAAAAATCTAGATGGCTCTCGTGATGCTCGCAGTTCCAGGCTTCTCCATTTCTAGCTTAGATGTCTGAAGCTCCTTAGTTGGTGTATGGGAAGGTACAGTCACTCGTGGAATGAAAGTTCTAAGTAATCTCTAAAACTCTTTTACACAAGACGTGTTATGGGGCTGCACATGGCTGCAAGGAAGTGCTTTTTGGTGAGCAAGGTGTTCAGCTCTAATCCTGTTCTGCTTTGAGGGAGGAAGATTGTACTTCATTTAAAAAAATCTATTTGTATTATGCGGACAAACAAACAATTTTGGAACAATTAATTTAACCGATATAGTGTATTTTTTTTTTTTTTTAAGTATACTAGGCTAGTTTTAATGCTTTTTCATGAAAAAATTGGTGGTCTAAGTTATGAAGACAACTGGAAAGTCATACAGAGAATTTGAAAACAGGCTGATATCTGTAGATACGTTGAATTTTTTTCATAGTACTGCCAGAAAGGGAAAACTGATACATTTCCCCAAGAGTCTTTGAATAGTTTGTATTACTCATTCATTGCTGTGATTGCACTGATTACTTCTAAAAAGCACTAAAGTGATGCCTTTTTCTCTTTAAGCAGGTATCAGTGGCATTAATTAGATATATGACTGATGTTTTCATACTTCGGCCACTGCATAAACATATCTAGCTTTATTAAAATAGTGTAAATAATGTGTCACACAAATTTTCTCTTTTCCAGACACTTAAAACTGTAAGTGATTTCTCTTTTTTTTTTTCGTTCGTGTATGTGTGTTTGAAAGTTTTATTTTGCTTTGTTTTTTAACGTTCGCCTTGAAATTCATGGGTAAGTTACCCGGTGCCTGGCTGTGCTGAGACTGTATGTTTATAGGAAAGAAAACTTGTGTTGGCTGGAAGTTCACTGTGAGATTTTGCTAGTTTGGGGCGTAGCTGCTGTTTAATTTCTACAGAAAAGAGAAAAGCTGACAGTTACAAAGAGCAGAGTGAAGAAGTGTGGATGCAGGTTCTTGTCACATTTCAGATCTCATGACTTAGGTTTTTGAAATTGAATCTAGTTACATCTTCAGGACATGGCTTTACATGAAACGATGTGTAGAACTAATGTGATTCAGCACGTGCTAGTCCTGAAGTTGTTATTGACGTCAATATAGGTGGCTTGATGCAGTGTTAGCTGGCTCTCAGGAGTGTGTGTAGCTTGTGTAACCAGGAGAGGGTGTGGGTGTTACCCTCCCCAAAGGGCTCCTCCTCCGTTTAGCCCTGTCCTTAGCTGGAGGCCTCCTACATGAGCCGACACAGAGCTCTGCCTCTTGCTTCTCTCTGAAGTGCGTTGAACCCAACCCAACATGCCTAAATCACACATGAAAATTAAACGCCAAGAGGATCTCCCTGCATGTGGCCACTTCCTCCCTGTGTTCTGCAGCTTCCTTGGATTTTTCCTTCCCAGGTTTCTCCCCAGTAAAGTTCTGCACTCCAAAGCATGTGCTCCAAAGCAAAGCAGTTCTGAGCCATTGGTCTGTTGTAGCAACTCCTTGCCCGTGGATAGTGTCTTGTACTACTGCAGTCTGTAAAGGGACATGTTTGTGTGGCAGAACCTGGCAATTGTCAATTTGACAAAAGAGTTCTGTGCTAGGGTAGGTATTGTACAGCGATTTACTCTTCTTATTGCTGCTTAGAAAACATTCTGGAAAGTTAGAGGAAAACAGATAAAGTTCCTAATTGTAGTTAGAATCATAGAACAGAATCATAGAATGGCTAGGGTTGGAAGGGACCTCTAGAGGTCATCTAGTCCAACCCCCCTGCACACGCAGGGTCCCCTAGAGCATGTGGCACAGGGTGAAGTCCAGGCGGGTTTTGAAGATCTCCAGAGAAGGAGACTCCACCACCTCTCTGGGCAGCCTGTTCCAGTGCTCTGTCACCCTTACCGTTAAGAAATTCTTCCTCAAGTTCCTGTTGAACTTTTGGTGCCTCAATTTGTGGCCGTTTCCTGTAGTTCTAAGTTGTTATTAAGTTGTACTTAATAACCTTGTGCTCTGTTAATGAATTATTTCTGTTGTAGCAGAAGGGCTTTTTCTTCCCTGCAACAGCGTAAAATGCCCCTGAGACAACGACCTTACGAGCATGAAAGCAAGCAGGTCGAGCTTTTGTTTGAGTTTGTTACACATAACTTTTACTTTAGGTATTGAGTGCTTCAATTTATGTGTGACTTCATTCTTCAGAGAGAATACATTAATGCAATAAACTATTAGCTATTCTTGAGCTTTAGGTTTAGATCCAAGACACAGTACAATTCTTAAACAACCTTCTACTGTTGGTTGCCCTTTTTTATTGCAATGTTAGGTTCTAAGGAAGATAACTCTAAAGTTATTGCTGTGAGATCCTGCAAAAACTTTCCCCTTTCATCAGTATTTATTAAAGATATTCCTTCCAAATTATTAGTTCTTTTTTATAGCATTATGATGTAGGGAACTACTAAAAGTAGGACACAAATAAGGTAAATACAAAATACTTGCAAACACTGATTTTTAAATGGAAAGCATAAACAATTGGAAGAATGGATTAATTAAAAGGATTTAAGTATTAGTGTGGTTTAAACTGCAAACTAAATTGCCCTGACTAATCAAGAAACAATACTTTTTTTCTGCTGATTATGCTGAATTTCTTGAGGAGTTTCCTAAACTAAGCTTGATATCAAATATATATATATTATTGGATAGTGTCGTACCAATATTTGTTCATCACTTATTTGGCATTTAAATGTATGTTCTTATAAAATATATTGTGGCATTTCAACCAAAAATTGCTGTGGTTATCCAGTTTAAAACACCTAAGAACATATAAACCTCTTTCAATTGGCTGTAGTGGAAACCAAGGATGTTTTGCAACGCGACAGGCTAATTGCCTGTTCTTTGGTGGCGATCGATCTCGCTCACAGGATTGGTTAACTGGGCTAGTTGTAGATTCAGACACTGTCAGTATAGAAATCTACCATCTTACAAATATAATCTATCTTATGCATTATACCTCTTTTTTTTTTTTTTTTTTTTTTTTTTTTTTTTTTTTTTTTTTTTTTTTTTTTTTTTTTTTTTNTTTTTTTTTTTTTTTTTTGGTAGTATGAATGTCTGCAATAATTTGCCTGACTTACAAAATGTTTGCAAGCACATGTTACAGAGGTGGAAATAGGGGCCCGTAGCTTATTACTGTGTAATTACTGTGCACACAGAATTGCTTCTTGGTTATGGCAAGTTATTATTATGCCACTGCTGTTCTGCCAGTGGACTCATTTATGCTGATCCCTCTGTTAAAGTGTTAACTTCAACATTTGAAGATCCTGAGCATACATCACAAGTGAAGGGAAAGGTGTTTGCTTCCAAGTCCCGAGAAAGCATTTTTTCCACGTAATAAATTAAGTTGCTCTTGGTTAGTTGTTATTTTAGGGTATGTGGCTAGACAGCCTTTTCCAGAGCTGGGTTCAGAACATGTACAATGTAGATTCTCATTCATCATTTTCCTGTTACAGAGCTACTTGTGGCTGCATAGTAAGGAAAAAGCCATTCATAAAAACAGCATTATGAGGCCATTCATAAAAATCCTACTTTTCTGAAACGGTGCTGTTGTTTTCTTTTCTGAAAATCTATACAGTCGTAAATGAGGCATGACAGAGGACAGTCAATTGCCAATGCAAGGTCGCCAGAGACCATGGTGCACTAACAATGGTAATGGCCTGCTGTGTTACAAGCTCGAGACTTAACCGTAAATACATGTATGTAGTATGACCTATATTACTGTAAAAAAGAAAAGTAATAATCATGTTAATTTATAGAAATAATTACAAAGTGTTACGTTTATTCTTCAGGGAGAACACTTTGGATATGCTGGGTCTCATACAGTTCTAGACATCTGTCTGTGACGATTAATCCAGTGTCATGTGTTGAGATGGGGTTATGCTTGTGTTATATTTTCCAGTAACTGTTTTTAGGTCAAGATTAAGATCTGATTAATTTGAAGGATTCATAAATTGGCAAGCACTTGCTTTTTGTGAAATGAAGGAGCCAAATGTATCAGATATATGGCCTGTGTTCCTGGCATACTGTTACATGCAGAATGCATGAAAATTTTAGTGGGAATAATAAAAACATGGGATATACTGTATATGGGATTTACAAGTTTTGTATTTGTGCAGTGCACATGTATACCCAGAGGCAGATCTGCAGAATAGGAAGCACTTACACTACTCACATACAGAAGTGGGAGTAGTGGGGACGCTTGTGGTCCTTAGAGCTTGCATGGCATTTTCCATAGTATTGCTTGCACTACTCTGGCCTGTATTATATTTGGCTGTAAAGTATGAATTAGCGAGAGAATAAGATTTATTCTTTCAAGCAACATTAATCCATCTGAATATCACCAGCTTCCTTTTTATTTTAAGTGGCATAATTTACTGCATCGCTGAGTTGAATAAATAATTGATCATACTATTTTCTTTAGCTACCTCTGCACTCACCAGTTTTGGGCAGGATAATTAGTCTGTGCTTATTGCCAAGTATTACTTTCTATGAAGTCAGTGTCGCTGATGCTGTCACACTGTGCGTGCACGGTTGTTGACAGTTTTATCTGCTGTTCAGGAGCTGTTTTCAGGACTGGGGAGCTGTATGACTGTAGGAGAGCTGGACGCCTGAAAGGAGGATGTCTCCTTCCCTATACTATTTCATCATACCTGTGACCAGCACTTGATTGCTCCCATCTGCATCCTAATTGCTCTGTAATCTTTCTTTCTCTTGGCTGTTTTTGGTTGAAACAGATACCTGTTATGCCACAACACTTACTATGGTTTGGCTTGTGTGACTTCTGTACTAGAGATTGTTGGTGTAATTTGAAAAATGCAGCAACAATTAACATTTCAAAGGTGGAGATGCTTGAGCTAACACCTCAAAGCTCTGGTGCATCCCACAGTTCCATAGTTTGGGTCACAAATTCCAGGTGGGAGATGCTGCAAAGGTAGCCAGTTCTCTCTTCCTCTTGGAGTAGCATCTTACAAGGCAGCAGCTGAAGGTTGCTTGCCTTCTGCTTGTCACATACAAATTGCTTCTTGAGCTATCGACTGTCACGTGGTCTTGGCCAAGTTGAGGCAGCCCATAATTGTGCAGTGGTTTGCTCGGGGCACTTTGAACAAATGACTATCGGAGCACAGAGTGGAGCCCTGGGACTCTGACTCGACAGGTAGCTGGGTCAGGATGGCTGAGGTTGAGCTTGACTCAGTATTGGGATCTCAATGTGTTGTTGTTATTTTAAATGAGCATATATGTTAAAAATTGCAAAATACAGCTGAGTTATTCTAAAACGTGTTTTTTTCATTTTTGCTTCAATAGTATCAGGACACGAATATGCAAGGTGTAGTGTATGAACTGAACAGCTACATAGAACAGCGCCTGGATACAGGAGGAGATAACCAACTACTTTTGTATGAACTGAGCAGCATCATTAAAATAGGTAAGAAAGAGAATCGGGTGTCTCTGAGCTGTTATTTAGCATGAATGCTGAGCACACTTCCTAGTGGTATAATTAATAAAGATGAGCATTGAGGGATAGTTGTATTCTTGTCTCAGAATGAACTTATTCCAGCTTGGCTTTTGTATGTCAGTGAATCTGACTGCCTTTAAGCAAGATTCTCCTTGGAAGGTGTGTATCCACTTGCAAAATTAGAGCCCCTTGTAAAATAAACCACAAAATGGATTTTACTGGTTATGATGGTATATAAATAACCATAATAATATTATTAATTATTAAAATATGAATAAATAATATTTTTTGGTAAATAAAAAAAAAATCCTTCAATACTATTGCTGCATACTTTAATCCCTTTTTAACAAAACAGAGATATTAATGGAGTAGGGCCTTTTTCATGAACTGAAATTAAATTTAGTAGTCTAACCATTTTTTCTTCTATCTGCAAGTACTGCTTTTGGTAAGGAAATAGTATGCATAGTATGCATTATTAAAAGTTAAGAAAATATTCCCAATAACAAAGTAAGTATGAATAGTAGAGTTTTTAACCAGAGTACATATACTCAGACTTCAATAGGTAGAACCAGTACCTTTTCTTCAGTATAGCTTTCAAGCTACTCTTTAAAAACATTATACCTATCCTTGCTCCCTTGTCATTTTAATGCCAAAATAATTGTCTGGCTTATATATACTATATTTCAAAAGGACCATGTCTGTTTACTCTTTTCCCCAAGTGGCTGTTTGAACACTAATGTCGGCCCACAGGAAATCAGAACTGGGTTTTGTTAGTGTGCAGCAAGTGAGAGGCCAGAAGCATCTGCTCATCTTTTACAAGTAGCTATTTATTTATTTATTATGTATTTGTAAAGTAGATAAGACTTAAGAATTTTTTTTTTTATTATAGTCTTATAGCTCCTTTAGCTCCATGTGCTTATATATTACAACTGAAAGATTTAAAACTTCAGAACAAATTACCAGGCCCTGAACTCTCATTGCTGTGGCATAGGGGACAATAAGCGAGTAACTGGATGAGAGGATATTTCTTTCTCTTCTGTTAAATAAATGCAGAAAGCCATTGATTTGATTATTTACGAAAGCAGAGTCACTCTTCTGAAATGTACTGAATAGATTCTAGTGTTTATTAATAAAAATGATATTTCAGATATATGTATTTACCATTAATAACATATATTACTCATTGAAAAGAAAGATTTACTTATACTCCAAGACTCAAGTGTATAGTAAAAAGCAGAATAAAAACATTGACCTCCTTTCCCCTTCTGATTCTGAGAATTTTCATATTAGTAATAAGGCACATGGGTTGGCTTTAAACTTTGGAAAGTTTAAAGCAATTAATTTTATCCTATTTCATAGAACAATCTGAATCTGGCAAAAAACACTGAGAGGTGCCAACTTGCTGGTGTGCCAATGTTTTTAATATGGGGCAGGTGCAGAAAATAGAACTGGTTTGTTTTGAAACACATTTTTATGGTAATATTTGTAACATTTTATTTTCCCATACTTTTCTGTCCAAAGACAAGTACAAATATAGCCTACCACCTATAAATAGTGCGACTTTTGCTCATGGAAATTGTAATGTTATTTGCTTGCTTATATTGTAGTTGTATGCACTTACATTGTTTCTATACTGTCATATGAAATAATTTGAATTTATAGGTGTTAGACCTAGGAATAAGATCTGTAAGCATGTAATTTCTAATTAGCTTTTAGAATACATTGCATGGGAATGGGGAAGTATTACCCTGTACTTCTAAATGGGTAGGGCCTGGGACGTTTCAAGGGACACAGCAATAGACTTTCTCTTTGAGAATTTTATATGGTTGTCCCAAGTCGAATTGAATCTGTGGTTTCACCTCAGAGAAGTTGCGTAAGTTCGAGTCTCCCTCTGAGTACAATTATTTCTTCTATTATTGCTTTGGCAGCTACAAAAGCTGATGGATTTGCACTATATTTCCTGGGAGAATGCAATAATGTAAGTATTCTGGATTTAGATGCTTCTTTTCTTTGCAATTGCAAGTGCATTTTCCCCTTTTACCATGATATTTTAATTTTATTTTGTACCTCATTTAGCAGGAAATACTGCCTAAGTATTGAATATTAACGTGATATTATTTTTATTTCTGTGAAGTGGAAGTTTTCTGCAAGTATAGTGCAGTTCTTTCTCTGAGTTTAGCAGTTCGGATTGGTTATTAACTTTGGTTTGGTTATTGTTTTTAACAAAGGAAAACTTATTTAAAATATGCTGTCAGCTTAAAGGACTCTCTTCATCTGTTTGCCAACCACAACTTGAAAATGAGATAACAAAAATTTCAGGAATAGGTTTTGATTAATATGAAGAAATAAAGGGTACATTTAAAATTAATGAATGAAAATAATTTCTTGTATAAATTAATTGTCCAGGGAAAAAAAAGAATAATAATGAGACTAATATGTTATTCCAGTGAACATAGCTACTTTTATTATTTGACATTTAGAATTTTTTTTTATATCTAGATTAATTTATACAAATAACACAGTAAAAGATTTTGAATGTCTTAAAAAAAACCCCCATATTTTATATTTCATCAGAATTCCATCAAATTAGAAGTCACAATTTGTGCCACAATTTTATGCCTTCCTTTTCTTCAAGAAATAAATTAAATTCTTTTAACTGGAAATGACTAGAAAGGAAAATATTTTTCTCATTGTTTTTATTTCCTCTACTATACATAGCCTGTTTTAATAGTTTAGCTTTTTATAGTGCATTAGCCAATTTCCTCTGCTCTATGTGAAATAATTGCATTCCGAAAAAGAGAAGAAATACTATTTTGTAAAATAATGGAAAATGTGATTGAAGATGTGTGGACTAGCAGGTGAGTTTTACCTGACCTAAGAATACTTATCGCTTGTTCAAAGTAGATGGTATATTATTCAAAGGAGGTAGAAGATGAGAAATGAAAAATCTTTCACAAAATAGGAAGTGGCTACAGGTTTTCTTTTTTTTTTTCTTTTTTTTTTTTTTGAAATAATAACTATTCCATCTGATAAAAAGAACCATTTTTTAAATTCAAGAATAGGCCTATTCCAAATGAGTTGCAACTCATTTAGTATGTATGCAAACATTGTGGATATTTTATTCCCTGTTCACTAAGCAGTAAGTGTAGTTTAAATAACATTTTGGTTCATCCTCTGTGAATACCAGAGGATGGTATTTGAATTTATAGGTGTTGGGCCTAGGAATTGGTGTTTTGGTTCTCAGTAGTTTAGCTGTGAGTTTGGGGCGTACAGGGCTGACCAGCGTCAGTAGCAGTAACTGGACACTGGCAAACAATAACAGTAACCTCTCGCTGCAAAACCAACCCCTTGGGAATTCGTGCTGTGCTCAGGCTCTGCATTTTAGGCTTCTTTTGGGCAGTATTTGCATCCCAGTATATATAATTCTTCCATAAGAAAGTTCTACCTACTACAAACGCACGCTGATTTTCTTAACCACTGCTGCGTAGCTGCATCTCCCAAAATGGAATGTTCTTCATGTAGTTATTACAGGGAGTCATCCCAAGTCCTTTGAAGCTAGTGTGAGATTTTTCCATTGACATTAGTGGGCTTTGGGCCAGACCCATATTTATATTCATGTGATCACTTGGTAATACGTTGGCCTACTTTTTGTCAGAAATTGTCACTGAAAATTAATTGGGATATCTTTGAGTCTTAGGTACTAAATTTAAAGCATGTGTCCAATTATGTGCTGCCCAGCAAATACTAGCATTATATTTTTATTAAATATACCTTTGTTAAATAGGTTGAACAAAAAAAAAATATAGCATATGCAGCAAACTGGGGCTCATTCTTAAAGTTGATATTAATTATTTTTCTTCAGAAGTGATAAAAACATTTACGAAGGTAGGTAGGCAAAACAGTTGCTGAACATCTGTGACTCCATGTTGAAAGATGGCTTCTCTGTTTTGGTGGTCAGTTTTTAGATGCCTGATTTGAGAATTAAGTTTCTTAAATACAGCAAATTCTTATTTTTTTATAGATGTCTTAGCATTTTGCTTTTTGTTTACTAGCTTTAGAAAAATACTTACATCTGCCTGCATTTAGGCAGACAGAAGCCTTATGTTTCAGCAGTAGTCCTAATATAGCAGTTATTTTATTTTCACCATTCTTTCAAAGAACCAATCTGTGCTCGAATGCCACTTTTCCTGTGTGCACATCTCTCTTTGCAAGAACTAAGTAGCGGAGAGGACTGTACAAGAAAGGGAAAAATGGATAATAAGTAAATACAGATTTTTTTTTTTTTTTTTTTTTTAACCTATGGTAATGTGTGTTGTAACTACATCTAGGGACCTAAGGATCAAAATGCAAGTGAGGGCATCAACTCTTCTCTGTTTTAGCTCCCGCTATAAATATGTATAGCTACATTTGTGTCTATTCAAAACCACAAAACAATACATGAAAATCTTGATATTTGATAAAGGTAATTTTTTAAATTTCCGTAACTACCTTTGCTCTAAATTAAATTATAAGTCTCTCATAAGGATAGATTTTATAGAAATTTTATGTGTTTACAGAATGAGAAACTGTGCTATTACCATGTGCTATTAATTCATTATATCGAAGGAGGAAAACTTTATTCAATTATCAATATGGACATCACTTCCCTTACTTGAACATGCCATTAGAATATTATTAAAACATTTGCCTTGAAGAACTGAAAGCCTGTTTGCGTAGTCTGGGGGAAAAACCCCTCTGGATTAGCTTGTGCTTTGGCTTTCGTAGGAGCAGTGGTTTTTATAGAGCACCTCATGTCCCTTTGAATTTGCCAAGACGAGCTGTCCTATTGCAGGTAGCGTAAGCACCCTGCAGGATTTAAAAGGAAAAGATATTTGTCGCTTTAGACTTCAGTGAGTTTGTTAAAATGCATGTGCTGTGTGTATAGAGCTTCTCCGTAGCCTTGTTTGCTTTTTCTCTTTGGAAATCCACAAAACTACAACTTAACTTGTGTTAGACTAGGCTAACAGTGTAAGGACAAGATGATTTCTGGCAGATGCCTTCAGGGGCTTCGGTTAAGTGGTTATTTCCTTGAAATAGAAGCTGCTATAGCAGTGACGAGCTAGAGAGCATTTCCTTACATGACCATTACTCACACTTGGTGCTGGAATGAGTGTGACTAAGACCGTTATTCTAGCGACCTTCTGCTTGTTTAGGTTGCTTGGAGGTGCTAGCAGTCCGTACTAAGGGTATTCTGGCACCATGCTTCTGCTTTTTAAATGGTTATTCACAAGCAGATCTGGACCCTTGGCATGTCTACCTCCTTGCATCCCTATAGAGGAAAGGATTTTGCTTTGTTTCAGTTTTCTGTTTAATTCCTTGTGGAGGCAAAGATACAATTCAAACTTCTGCTGTTATGACCTTAATTGAATATCATCTTTAAAAATGACTTAAAGGTTTTACTGAAATACCAATGTTTGATTGTAGGTATATGCAAATCTATCTAAGTGCTATGCTAGCTAGGCATGGATTTAAGCCCGTAAGCTGACATTTTTACAAGGGAGTGTATATCTGAAATATTCACCAAAACCACAGAGTTTCAAATGTATTCTTATATTAACTGATTCTTCAAATGCTGCTTCTATGAAGTCCTTATTTGTGTGAGTAATTCGCACATGATTACATTGTGATTCCTACATAGAGATGCATGAGTTGGAGTTTAATAGGCATACACTTAAAGTAGCTTTTACTAGAACTTGTGAGCGTTACTTATTTCCCGAAACTGTAAATTGCGTTGACAAACAGATCATCCCTGCTTCAGACAGGGGTTTCCAATAGCTTTATTGTAAGAAATAATTGTGCGAGGCCACAAATACATGCGCATAGGTTGTGCTTCAGGGTGTGGGTAATGAAGCTGTTCCAGAATTTCTGGTCCCCCAGAAATTGTTGCAGCTTGATGTGCAGTGCCACCTAGTGACTCCGTGGCTGGAGTTGAACTTGAGGAACCAAGGAGCAGCGTCTCGCGATGGCCAACTGACTGCCGCAGGCTCTTGGGGGCAACCTGGGACCCGCGATTTTCAGCGTGGAGGCGTCAGGTCGGAAAGGCAGGTCTTTCATTATCCACACTTCCAAGGGAGCACTCCGCCAGCTGGAAACCGCCTCAGAAGCTGTTGGTGTTTGTCCTTGAATTAATTCTAATTCTTTTTGTGTGTAAAATGAAAGAAATATGTAGCTTTCTTACTTACCAGTAAGTAGGGATACTCAGCGGAAAGGGAACATTTTTGATGGAGAGGATGATGTTTTTCATCGCTTTTCAAAAAAAAAGAAAAAAAAAAGGCCAGAAAGGCCAGGTGGCCTTTTGT